>CM029396.1:10600000-11122500 GCA_017139565.1 Luffa aegyptiaca
TCTTCAAGGCGTCGTGGTGGAGCTAGTAGGATGGGAGTCCAAACATCTCCTGCAGGGAATTCATAATCTCCCTGGCAGTTTCCACGTTCTCGTAACGCTTGGCCAAGACTTGAGACAAGCTGACCAGTATATAGACTTTGACCTTTTCATTGGCTTTAGTCCAGCGTTCATAGGTGTCTTTTACTGCCTGAGTGTCAGTGCGAGGGGGAACGGGAGGACATTCCTCCGTTAAGACGAACCTAAGATCTTCTACCACGAGAATGGTATTTAGATTCGATTTCCATTGAGGAAAATTCTCGCCCGTTAATCGTTCATTTTTAAGCAAGGAGATAATGGAGGAAGACATTGCTGAAAAACAAATAATTGACCGTATTAATTATCTTTGCCTTAACCCATCACACAAGCAATATAAACAATTGCATATATCCAATCAATTTTGCAAACAAGCAATCAAAGAACCCTAATAAAACTATGATTGTGTTTCGCAACGATGCTTTAGAGGTTTAGAAGAACAGCCACCGAAGGGTGATCAGTTGTTCCTCCTCTAAAATGAGACTCTTCTCAGTCAATTTCTAATACCCGACTAACTCATATTCCATTAGATATTAACCACCGTTGTTCGGTCAAGGATTTGTTAACAAATTAACTTCTCCCTTTGTGTTACCCTCCCACTTTCTGATCTCAGAGGCACGGACCAACAGGCTACCGTTAGGAAAGACAACTGTTGGTAATTAGCCTAAGCGATCCTATCCTATTCAGGAGTTCACGGTGTTCCGAATCCTATGATCAGGCCCTCCGAAGGGATGGTTGCGCCGAGACAACACGCAGGCGGATCATAGGAATCTCACGTTGTGACCTAGGGGTGGAGACCGAAGGATACGTTGACACGCGTCCCGCTCCCACTTACTATAGTCACTTTCCCCATTCACCTTGGTATTGATCCATGCAAACACTTTCCGAAGGGAGGCCGCGCTAAAACGACATGAAGCCGAGCATGGATCTCACGGTGTGAATTTCACGGGGACGTAGGAGCAAAACTCAATTTAAATCAAGTTTTGTAATTTTCCTCCCACTAAAGTAACCTATCGGGTATTTTAGGGTTTGATTAAACCTAGATAAATCCGGCTAAGTCATTTATCTAAGTCAAGTCCTATTATAACTATTATAATAAGACCTAATGTCTAGGTGTATTAAACAAATTTAATTTACCTAGCGATATTATTCTAACATTAACCTGTGATTAATTCAACTCCGGTGTTCCAGATCAGTTCCCAGGTAGGAGGTGTTCCGTATACCGTCAAGTTAAATACCTCCAATCCTTAAACAGAACTTCACTGGTAGAGTTCCCTTATAATCACGGGAATGTTGTCCTACTTAGTTCATTAAAACTATTTTAAAACTAAGTAAGAATTTCTAATCCTATTAGAAAATGATCTTAGGTCTAATTAATTTTAACTCATTAAAATTAATTCATTTTAACCTAAGATCCTATGTGAGCATGCATATCTTGATTATAGATTGACGGTCTCTAATCATAAATTTTAAACTATTTCAAAATTTTAATGATTAGCCCTATAATCATGCATACTATAGTTTAAATCAATTAACAATCATATTCAAATTAATCAAATTAAACTATATCAATATGCATTGCATGAAAATTAATATAACTCTTATATTAACCTATGGATGTATCATGCTCAATGCAACTTGATTTCCATTTTTAATAAATAAACAATTTAATTATTGCCAAAAATGGTAAATCAAAGTAGCATGCTGCAAACAATTTATTTTAATATAACTCTTAGATTAAATCTATGTAATTGCATGCAACATACTTTTCCATTTTCATGAATTTAATATAACTCAACTATATATTAAATAAATCATGAAAAACCATGCATTATCATCCAAATATTATAATCACATTATAACATACATAATGCATGAGCATGCTTTATATCCTAAGGTGGGATTAAAATTTAAATGACATCCATAAAGCATTTAAACAGCGAATAAACCGATTTAATTGGCCACTAGGATAAATTAAAGCAAAATTACTCTAATAAAGCTTTAAAACTATCCTATTACACAAATCTGCAGCTCCAAATCCGGTCTAAAAGTCCTGAACCGACCCGAACCGCTTCGAACCGGGCTTGAAAAACTCGAACCGCGCCCAAACCGGGTTAAATCGGACCAAATCGGTCCCAGCTAACCCAAAATGCACGAACCGGACCAGCCATCTAGGGCACCACGCACGTCTCTACGGAAATCTGGCGCCGCACGAAATCGTGACAGCATCGAGACACTGAGCAGTTAGCGTCCCGACGCTGGCACGATTTCAACCGTCTGGAGCGTGGAATCGCGACAGCATCGAGACGCACAACGCCCAGTGTCCCGATGCTGTTGCGTCTGGAGCTGTATTCTGGGCAGAACCGCAACAGATCTTCACGAAATTCGTCGATTTCTTCCACGATCTTCATCGATTTTCAAGCCTAGACTAGACCCGGACTGTACAGACTCGATATTTATGAATTTATGCCCAAAAACACAGAGGTCTTTACAATTTGATCGCATCAAAAATCATAAATTCTAAGGCCAATTAAACCTAAACAGTTTATCGCAAAATATAAACATTCATAATGCAAATCCCACCTGAAACCAACGCAAATTTTAATTCTTAAATTAAAATACAGAGGTGGCTCTGATACCAATTGAAGGGGATTAAAGCCCTAACGCAGCGGAAACATTCAGAACCATTAACTCTGTTTTAATTTGAGATTAAAATACCACTACGTTGGGGAAAAATTTTGCAGCAGTAAATCAACATAAAACTTGCTGAAAATCTCCTATAAAGCATGTTTCACAGGAATAAGAAATACTAGATCTCATCTAAAATGGATCCTATCGATCCTAGGCCAAGAATTACTTACCCTTGTAGAAATTCTTGAACGTTTCACCTAAATTCCTTTGAATAGCAGAAAATTCCAGCAGCCTTAGAACTCTTTCTTTGCTGCAAATCTACCACGAACACCACCAAGAGAATTGCACCGGTATCCTCCTAGGATTTGGAGTTGAGTGGTTTGTGGGAACCAAAAACTCTAAGGATCATGGAGAAGTTTTTGTCTCTGTATTACCTTGGAAAAACAGAGAGTTCTTGAGAGAGAGGTTTTTGCGTGAAGATCAGTAGTGTGAGATTCTTAGGACCTCCAAAAAAAGAAGTTACAGTAAATCAAAATGACTACCACAAGAAAACGTCCCACTCACCTCAAAAATAGGCAGTTCACGCGTGTAGGGTTAATGGGTGGGTTTTGACTGATCAGTTTTCAACTGATCAGTTAACAAATAATAAATAATTAAATTAATTTAATTTAATTATTACTACATAAACCACTTTTATGTGCATTTTCCACTTAACCCAAAGTTTTTAATTTATCTTAATTAAATCAAAATTTAATTAAAATCAAATTAAAACATCAATATTAATTAATTCACCAATTAATTAATATTTTTAATTAAATATCATATATTTAATTATGAATCTCTCAGATAAACTATAGTATTAATATTCATCATATGAACATTAATTATAACCTATAGTTTTTATTATGAATCATATTCATACTTTAACAAAATATTTGAACCCCTTCAAATATATAACTCCCCTTAGAAAATTTACCTCAACACCCCAATGGAGGTACCGGTGGGACCTAATGGACCTACAGATCAGAAGCTCCAACGATATGAGATTAATTGGTTAAACTCATTAACCAAGTTAATCAATGTTCGTTAACTGTGGTTCACTCCACTAAAGAACCACAGCTGCACTCTTCTCACTGCAGATATATTTCTGTGTCCACGGATGTCGACCATCAACAACAAGTTAGCCCTTCACGTGTGTTCGTACCCCAGCTAGGTCAAATTACCGTTTTACCCCTGGGCTACCTCTTCATCCTTAAGTACCAGTGCTCCTCTAATGAACAACCTGTTTGAGGTCCAACCAACAAACAGAAATCCCTCTCGTGCCATAAAGAGGGTAGGGCCCATTGTTCAAGACCCGGAGACACCACTTAAGGGAACACACCTCTACTTACCCTAATATCGGGAAGGAGTGAATTCCATCTTGTAAGACTATGTTCCCAACTCCCCACTCGGTCTTGTCCCCAAAATGGTAGGCTTATTGAGTCGGCGAACAGGCCACTCTCACCAGTACAAATCAAAGGACAATCCCTCATGGACAGGAGTCCATAATCCACTCAGGATTAAGGCCAAGTTGCCTAGGTCATCCTAGTGAAATAGAAACCGAGCTAACTAACGGTGTTACAGTTAGTGGTTAACTATTTCGCGGTTCAGTCTTTGTGCAAACTCATTGCACAGGATACCCCCACTCGCATGTCAACTACGTGAACGCGTTGGATCATTGCGTTTGTATCAGTATACAAAGCGGGCCGTCTCCATAGTGTCACCAGGATAAGGTACCCAGCCTTACCCCTATACTACAGACCCTTTAGGCTAAAACTTGAACATTGATCCCCGTATGTCCCTACATACTAGTTCAAGCCTCATTCTATTAGCCTTGGATGTTTAGTTTATTGGATTAGGGTTAATAAGACAAGATATAATACAAACATTGAATAATACATAACTTTTATTAATGTTCGGTCAAATGTACATTTACTATCTACGAGTTTCAGGGAATAAAACCCAACAAGAATAACTCATATCTGTTAGCGTTTAGTTACCGTTGTTCGGTCAAGGATTAGTTAACACATTTAACACATCCCCGGAAGTGTAACCCTCCCACTTTCAGATCCCAGAGGTACGCACCAACAGGCTACCAAAAGGAAAGACAACTGTTGGTAATTAACCTAAGTGACCCTATACATTTCTAGAGTTCGCGGTGTTCTGAAACCTATGATCAGGCCTTACGACGGGATGGTCGCTCCAGGACGACATGCAGGCGGATCATAAGAATCTCACGGTGCGACCTAGGGGTGGAAACCATAGGATACGTTGACACGCGTCCTGCTCCCACTTACTATAGACATTCTCCCCATTCACCTTGTTATTGATCCATGCAAACACTTTTCGAAGGGAGGCCGCGCCCAAGGCGACACGAAACCGAGCATGGATCTCACGGTGTGAACACAGGGGGACGTGAGAGTAAAAACTCGATATGAAAATCTTGTTTTTATATTTTTCCTCCCACTGATGTCCTACCGTATTTTTCCTCCCACTTAGATAAACCCGGCTAAGTTAATCTATCTAAGTCTATGCCTATTATAACTCTTATAATCAGGTCTTTACACTAATGTCTGGTTAATTAAACCCTTTTAATTACCTAGTGACTTTGCATGCTAATAGGACAATGGTTAATTCAACTCAGGTACCGGGTCAGTTCCAAGGTAGGAGGTAACTCCAGCCTAGACAGACTCACCAGGAGAGTTCCCTTATAACCAAGATCCTATTTGTCCTACTTACCATATTTTAAATCTATTAAAATACAAAGCAAGACAAAAATTTCTAATCCTATTAGAAATAGTGATCTTAGGTCTAATTAATTTTAAACAATTTTAAAATTAATTCATTTTCCTAAGATCCTATGTTTGCATGCAACTCTTTGTTAGTTAATAAATTTCTAATCATTAATTTTATAACTATTATAAATTTTAATGAATTAAACCTATAACATGCCACTATGGTGAATAAATCAACAATCACATTCTAATTAATTTATTACCATACAATAGCAATCATGACATTAAATAATATAACAATTATATTAAACTAAGGTAATGTCATGCTCAATGCAATTTAATTTCCTTTTAATTAAATTAACTCTTAAAATAATTACATAAGAAAATTAATTACATGCATTGACTATTTCATAAATTAATATAACTCCTTACATTAATTCCCATGAAAAATAATTTTTTTAAACATACAAAATACTTTCATAAATATAACTTTTATATTTTTACTAAAGTAATTGCATGCTTAATGCTTCTAAATTTTCATCCATTTAATATAACATTTTATATTAAACATCCATGAAAATTAAATTCATGCATAATACAGATATTATAACAATTATAAATAAATATGCATGAATATGCTTAACCTATGGTGGGATTTTAAACACTATATGACATTCATAAAGCAAATAAATAGCTAAGTAGACGAGTTCTGGCATCCTAGGACTCAATAAATTAGAAATATTACATTAATTTATCCAATAATGTCCCCATCTTGCCGTGAACCAGCTCAAATTGCGTCCAAACCCTTCGAACCGACGAAAAATTGAGTTGAACCATGCTGAACCGTGCAAAACCAGCTTCAAATAAGCTTGAATCGGCCCAAATTATGCTGAACCGAGCCAAAACACATCTAGACCGCACGAACCGGGTAAAAAACCGCAAACCATGGTAAACTATCGCCTGAACCGATCTGAACCACCGAGAACCGGTCAAAACGATTAGCATCTTCATGAACCGCGCCTAACCGCCCAGAACGGACCGAACCAATCTGCGCCAAATAACCGCACATTAACCGAACAGCCACGAAATGCTTCAAACAACGACCCACAAACTCAGTGCACGGAGGTTACTTAACGCCTGATGCACTCTGACACATGTCACCTTTTGGATGGCGAACTGACGCAAATCCGCTCCAGTTGCACGAGTTCGAGCCCAGCCAACGCACATTTTCCGAATTTGTTTTTTCTTTTTTTTTTTCCGCGCGTTTCGTTTCTGCCAACATCACTCCGTCAAATTCAGCCTTCACTCGCACGTGTTCGAGTCCCGGCGATTGTAGTTTTGCGAATTTCCCTTTTTTTTTAATAATGCGTGATGAACAACCCTCTGTTTTCCAGAAATCAAAGATTCCAGCCGCTGTTCTTGCTCGATTTTGCTCCATATTGCAACAAAATGCTCCAAATTTCTTCCTCAATTGATACAATATAAATGACACGGACTTACAACACTAATTTGCAACAAAAATGCCCAAAAACAACTGGTCCTTACATGATCAAATCAATGATAATTGCAAATCTAAATGCCGAAAACCCAAACCATCTACTAGCAAAATTTCATACATCCAATGCACGAATTAATCCCACCAATCAACCAATGAAAATTTTGTAAAACAAAATTAAAATTACGATCGACTCTGATACCAATTGAAGGATTGGAATTCCCAATTCGTTATAGCGGAAGCAATTGGACGGATTCGCAATTTAATTTTGTTCTTCAAAATACCGGTACATTGGCAAAAAATTAAGCAACGAGAAACATACCTCTGTTGACGACTCTGATTCTTCAACGGACACCACCATTGATCTTCCCCACTATTCTCTGAGATTGGAAACGGAGTGGTGGGACTCCGTTCTTGAATTTGGGAAGTGAAAACTAGAGAGGAAATAGTTTTCTGTCTTTTCGTTGAGAGAGCGTAAAAATAAGAGAGAAAGAGTTTGTTAGAGAGACTATCTTGTAATCTACAAAATGAGGGAACATTCACATGACCCCTTCTAACGTGAGACTTCTTAATTGGTTATCATATAACCACTTTAATTAATAAAATAATTAACTAAAACTAATTCATTTCATTAATTAATTAAATGCAAATTAACTAACCATATTAATTAATTTAGCATATTTGCATTTGAATCATATTCAAATGCATTGCCCTCACATAAGCTATAGTTTTAATTAAATTAATTAAATCGCATTTAATCAAATTAATTAAACAACATAATTAATTAATTCTTTGACCAATTAAATATCACATATTTAATTAATCGTACATTTGAATCATATTCAAATGTGCATCTCTCTTCTAACCTATAGTTTTAATATGAATCATATTCACATTAATCTATAGTTATTAATTTAATTAAATCACATTTAACCAAATTAAATTGAACAATCAATTAATTCAAAAATTAACTAATTTTATAATTAATTAAATATCAATCATATTTAATTAATTACATATTAGAATCATATTCTAATATATCTCTCATATATTATAGTTTAATTAAATCACATTTAATTAGACTAATTGAATAATTAATTAATTCACAATTAATTAATTTATTCACATATA
This sequence comes from Luffa aegyptiaca, assembly GCA_017139565.1. Lineage (NCBI taxonomy): Eukaryota > Viridiplantae > Streptophyta > Magnoliopsida > Cucurbitales > Cucurbitaceae > Luffa > Luffa aegyptiaca. Next base: position 10,608,104 of record CM029396.1, read on the forward strand.
TTTAATTAGTTATAAATTTGAACTCTTTCAAATATATAATTCTCTCAATTTAATAAAGTTTAATCACAAAATAAACTTTATATTATAATGTATCAACATACATTATATTAATTGTACTTCATACAATTAACCTGATTCCCAAATTTAATTTGAACAATTCAAATTCTTTTCAAGATAATTTGTTCCCAATTACTCTTTATGAGCTAGCAGGGGGACATAATAGACCTACAGATCAGAAGCTCCAATGATATGAGGTTAACTGACTAAACTCATTAATCGAGTTAACCAATATTCATTAATTATGGGTCACTCCACTAAAGACCCACAACTGCACTCTTCTCACTGTAGAATGTTTCTGTGTCCATGGATATTGAACAATAACGGTAAGTCAATCCTTCACGAGTGTTCGTAACTACAGTTGGGTCAAATTACCCCTTTACCCCTGTGTTACCTCTGGCTCCTTAAGTACCAGTGATCCTCTAATGAACAACCTGTTTATGGTCCAGCTAGTAGATAGAAAGTCCCTCTCGGGCCAGTGAGAGGGTGGGATCCCTTTGTTCAAGACCCGGAGTCACCACTTAAGGGAACACTCATCTACTTCTCCTAGAAGTGGGAAGGAGTGAATTCCATCTTGTGTTGTCATGTTCCCAGCCCCCCACTCGGTCTCGTCTCCAAGAAGGTAGGCTTATTGAGTCGGCGTGCAGGCCACTCTCACCCGTACTAATCAAAGGACAATCCCTCGTGAGAAGGAATTCATGACACACTCAGGATTAAGACTAAGTTACATAGGTCATCCTATTGAAACAGTAACCTAACTAGTTAACGGTGTTACATCTAGTGGTTTACTATTTCGTGGTCCGGTCTTATGCAAACTCATTGCATAGGATACCCTCGCTCGCATGTCTTCTACATGGACGCCTTGGATCAATACGTCTATATCGAATACAAAGCGGGTCGTATCACATAGTGTAACCAGGATAAGGTACTGATAAGTCCAATTTGTTATACACTTAGAATCTCCCAATTTGCTTCTCTTAGTTGAATTTCTTGCCAAAAATGCTTTAAAATGAGTATAATATGGCTATAGGTCCTAACCGAAGCATTAGAAGCGATTCGGGGCTTAAACGAGCGAAACCGGAGCGTAAAATGACATTTCTGCCCTTGGAGCTGTCGAAGCGTCGAGACGCGGCCATCCAAGCGTCGGGACGCTGCTCAAATAAAGAAAATACTTGGGCGTGAAGATGAAGACCTAGCGTCGCGACGCTCTCACCGTAGCGTCTCGACGCTGTGTTGATCTGCGGATAATTTCCAAATCTGAAGGCCTAGCTTCTCGACGCTAGGCAATTTTCCAGAATCGATTTTTCCAATTTTGGCTGGAAATTTTCCTTCTTTGAAGACCCAATTCAGCACCAATTTATCACGAATTGAAGGCCAAGAAACACTATAAATAGAGGGCCTTGGTGTAGGTTTAGAATTATCCCTCAACACATAATTCACTACAACTTTGTAGTCCATCTCTCTCCCCCTTTGCACCATTCTTCTTAGTTTTAGTTTTTCTTGCTTTCCTTTATGTATTCAATGAAGATTCAAGCTTGTTCTTGTTCCATGAGAGGCTAGATTCTTCGTTCATGTAATCGGGGTGTCAAGAGTAAGTTCATATTCTTTTAATGAAATTTCTTGTTTGAATTATCAAAGCATGTTTATGTGATTTTAGTTATTTTTCTATAAGTTTAGATTGTGGTAGGAAAGATTGACAACCTTGACCGCGCCCTCTCTAAAATTACTTGCTAAATCTTAGTAGCATATAGGTTAACATTATGATTATACGCATGCGTCCCTAGAACTAAATGATTTAATTAATTGTAATTGTGGTTTGTTGCTCGTTGCATGTAAATTAATTCGGCTAGATCCCATTGCGGTTTAGATTAATTAATCGGCCAATTAATTAGTTTAAAGTAGAATCAAACTTAGAGTTTGCATGTTTGTGATAGTTGGATCATGATTCTCAGTTTGTTGTCGGAATACGCCGGACTTAAACTTGTTTTAATTCATTAGTGAAATTAATGATTTAATTGAATTGAACTTACCATGACTAACCCGGTTGCATGATCTCTGAGGTATTGATTTCTTTCCTTAATTTGATTCTCTTACTTTCCTTTTGCAATATTTTTCCATAATTAGTTTTCTTCCCATGTTTACTTTCTTTCCCAATATAAAATCCCCTCTTTTGGTTACCTAAAAAAAATTAAGGAATTAAAGATTTGTTTGCATAGACTCCCTATGATCGACCCCGGCTGCTACTGCTACAAGTTAGCTTTAGAGGTTGAGGATTATAAATTTATTTGATAAGAGACCTCGACAATCTCTTCCATCAAATTGGCGTCGTTGTTGGGGAGTCTTCGGCAAATTTTTCTTTCCTTTTTTGTTTTCATTTGACTTCTCTACTTTTTGTCTTCAGTTTATACGAACCCGCTCTTCGCAGGTTGAGAATTTACTTCGAAGGGAGGCAGAAAGAGAGTAAGTCAATGAACCACAAGCTATGGTCGAGCAAAACTTGAAACAACTCATGACCCCGAATTTGAATCATCCGCCCCCATGCATCATTTATCCGAACGAAGGTAATTTCGAACTTAATGTTGATTTTATCTTACTCCCTTCCTTTAGTGGTACTGCAGGAGAAAATCCTAGTCTCCACGAGTTGGACTCCTTCGAGCGTTACTCTGACTTGGTGAAATGCGATAGACGTATCGAAGATCGGATAAAATTAAGGATTTTTCCTTATTCCCTAAAAGGTGAGGATCGGGAGTGGCTATATCAGTTACCTTCCAGATCGGTGTCAAAGTGGTCCCAATTGAGGCGACTTTTGGTGGACAAGTACCTCCCGTTTGCGAGTCAGTTTGAGAATTCCCGAGAGATTTGGCATTTCTCCCAAGAGCCTGAGGAAGCGTTGCATGAGTGCTGGGACCGTTTCAACGATTTATGCGCACGACCCCATTACTCCCTCGAAGAGGAATCCTACATCGAGATCTTCACTTAAGGCTTAAGATCAGAGGGAAAATGGATTCTTCTAAGAAGCGGTGGGATACATGGTAAGACACCTAGCGAGGCGAGGGAATTAATTGCAAATTTGGCAGAAAGTTCTCGGCTCAGCGCAATGCAGAATTTAAATCAAATTTCAGAGCCAGAAAGCGATCAAATTGCCACCTCCCTCGATGGCGTAGAAAGCCAAATTTCAGAGCAACAACAGCCAGGTAAGTTAGAAGAAAATCTTCTCGAGGTTAGTGAAATCGAACCTTCCTTAAATTATGAGTCTCATTCTTGTAGTTTGTCATGCATGTTAGGAGAGATAGAAACTAGAGACGTTGAGTTAGAATTGATTCATTCCATGACTTTCTCTGTGTCTCCTAAAATTCATAGTGTCGAATTCCATGAATTAGACTTTGTGATCCCAGTAGCTGACCATACTGTCGTTAGGCTTAAATGGCTTTTATTGAGAATGCTTGAGATGGCTGATGATTATGTGCTTGAATTTTCTTATGTTATGCACTTTGTATGCAAGTTGAATCTGTTGATGCAGGAGCCGATTAGGAAGATAAAGAAAGATCCTCTAAGGATCATAGAAGTAGATTTTGGTTGATTGGTTCAATCCCGTTGAGCATAACGACGTTAAAAAATTGCGCTTATGGGAGGAAACTCAATTAGTTCTATCCTTCTCTTTTTAATTTAGTAGTTTATTCCTTTGTCATTTCCTTAATTGTCTTTTTTTGTTGCTTTATAGGATCCCTACACCAAATCTCTGAAATTTTTGCCAATCGTGGGAGTTTCCATCTTTTTCCAACCCAATGCTTAAACAGGGGATGTTTTCTGATCCCTTTCTACTTTTGGTCCCTTAAGATTCATGCTTAATTTACATTGAGGACAATGTAATGTTTAGGTTGGGGGTGGAAACATATGCATGGTTGCGTTATGCTTTGATTGACCTATTATTTTTAAACAGCAATTTAAAAATAAATTAGAACCTGAGTCAGCGAAGTTCTGTCTTAGGTTGGAGGTATTTAAGTTGACGATTTACGGAACACCTCCTACCTAGGAACTAACCCGAACCAGTGAAGTTTTGTCTAAGGCTGGAGGTATTTAAGTTGACGGTTTACGGAACACCTCCTACCTGGGAACTGATCTGAACTGGTGTTCAAATTTATCTTCAAATTGAGCAAGCTTTAAATTTTTTTTTTTTTATTTTTTATGCCTTGCTCTATGATTGATTATGAGATTTCTAGGATAAGAAAAACATGAGTATATATTTTTCTTATAGTTGAATTGCATGTATTTTAGCATCCTTAGAGACTTCATTAAAAATTTTCAAAATTTTTCTTAACTAAATTGAGCACGAGTTCTTCCTAGCGTAGTTTTGTTGATTTTAGATAGCTTTATAAGATTCACGCCTCCGTTGTCACCTAGATAGGACAGGTAGCATGTTTTGAGGAAATTTTTGCAAAACAGCTTGTTTCGTGCCTTGGGAAGTGAGGAAAATAATATTTGCCTTATTAAAAAAATAATTTATTTTATCAAGAAAAAGAATGCGAGAAAAAGAAGAAAAATATTTTTGTTTAGCTTGTCGGGGTAAAAAGAGCTACCTTTAGTGTGATCAGTTAGACCGTCTAGAGTAAACTCGGGAAATGTGGTCCTACATTAGTTGTGTGAAAGCTAGTACCCCTTTATAATCATTTCTATGCAAGCTTAAGGCCCCCTTCCTTTAATGCATTATGCCTTTGTCCAGTGTAGAGGGAAGATGGTATGGGAATTTTATAAGTCCTTCTCAAACTTTTCAAAACATCTCTAGGGACTTAGCTCACATTTTGCATAAGAAAGAATTTGGTTCATTTTAATTTGTCTCTAACTATGCTAGTCTCGCATTTAATTCTCTTAAGTAAAATGTTGATCATGTTTGTCTTGGAGAAATTGAGTCATGAATTTTGCATTGCCTAATAATCTCTTTCATTATCTATTAGCTTGCTCGAGGACTAGCAAGGTTTAGGTTGGGGGTGTTTGATAAGTCCAATTTGTTATACACTTAGAATCTCCCAATTTGCTCATCTTAGTTGAATTCCTTGCGAAAAAATGCTTTAAAATGAGTATAATATGTCTATAGGTCTTCACCGAAGCATTAGAAGCGATTCGGGGCTTAAACAAGCAAAACCGGAGCGTAAAATGACATTTCTGCCCTTGGAGCCATCGAAGCGTCGAGACGATGCCATCCAAACGTCGGGACGCTGCTCAAATAAGGAAAAGACTTGGGCGTGAAGATGAAGACCTAGCGTCGCGACGTTCTCACCGTAGCGTCTCGACGCTGTGTTGATCCGCGGATAATTTCCAAATCTGAAGGCCTAGCGTCGCGATGCTGTGTCCTAGCGTCTTGACGCTGGGTAGTTTTCCAGAATCGATTTTTTCCAATTTTGGCTGGAAATTTTCCTTCTTTGAAGACCCAATTCAGTACCAATTTACCACGAATTGAAGGCCAGGAAACACTATAAATAGAGGGTCTTGGTGTAGGTTTAGAATCATCCCTCAACCCATAATTCACTACAACTTTGTAGTCCATCTCTCTCCCCCTTCCACCATTCTTCTTAGTTTTAGTTTTTCTTGCTTTCCTTTATGTATTCAATGAAGATTCAAACTTGTTCTTGTTCCATGAGAGGCTAGATTCTTCGTTCATGTAACCAGGGTGTCAAGAGTAAGTTCATATTCTTTTAATGAAATTTCTTGTTTGAATTATCAAAGCATGTTTATGTGATTTTTGTTCTTTGTCTATAAGTTTAGATTGTGGTAGGAAAGATTGACAACCTTGACCGCGTCCTCTCTAAAATTACTTGCTAAATCTTAGTAGCATATAGGTTAACGTTATGATTATACGCATGCGTCCCTAGAATTAAATGATTTAATTAATTGTAATTGTGGTTTGTTGCCCGTTGCATGTAAATTAATTCGGCTAGATCCCATTGCGGTTTAGATTAATTAATCGGTCAGTTAATTAGTTTAAACTAGAATCAAACTTAGCGTTTGCATGTTTGTGATAGTTGGATCATGATTCTCTGTCTGTTGCCGGAATACGTCGAACTTAAACTTGTTTTGATTCATTAGTGAAATTAATGATTTAATTGAATTGAACTTATCATGACTAACCCGGTTGCATGATCTTTGAGGTATTGATTTCTTTCCTTAATTTGAGTCTCTTACTTTCTTTTTGCAAAATTTTCCATAATTAGTTTTCTTCCCATGTTTACTTTCTTTCCCAATATAAAATCCTCCCTTTTGGTTACATAAAAAAATTAAGGAATTAAAGATTTGTTTGCATAGACTCCCCGTGATCGACCCCGGCCGCTACTGCTACAAGTTAGCTTTAGAGGTTAAGGATTATAAATTTATTTGATAAGAGACCTCGACAATCTCTTCCATCAGGTACCCAGCCTTATCCCTATACTATAGACCTTTTAGGTTGTTACTTGAACACCGATCCGCGTATGTCCCCACATACTAGTTCAAGTTACATATAAACAACCTTGGATCTTAGTTTATTGGATTTGGGTCATATTGTGCAATTTTATACTTAATATGATAATAACACTTTATTGCATAAACCTCAATAACACTTTATTGATACAAGTGTATAATTCATTAACATTCACTGTCTACGAGTTTTAGGACATAAAACCCAACAAAGTCACCGAAACCGCACGTCCCCGTCACGATCTCCACGACCCAAGCCTTCAAATCCCACTCCTCCAACTTGCTTTAACTCCCACAGAAGGTATTAGTCGGAATTTAGGCCAACATTGCATCAAAAAAGGTCCATTTCATCAGCCCTAATCGCATTCTATTTATAGGAAAAAAGTCGACAGCGTCGCGACGCTATCGCGATACCGTCCATTCTGTTTAGGAATTCTTTGAGAGCGTCAAGACGCTATTGACACAGCGTCTCGACGCTGTGTCTTCTGCCATCCAAATTAGAGAAGGAAAGTGTGCAGCGTCGAGATGCCTGATAACTGCCTAAAAGGTAGTTATTTAGGCCTCATTTCTATATTAATTCGTGTGTCTTTGGTGCTTAATAGGGTTGGTTTTAGATATATATTACATGTTTTAACCCATTTGGAAGAATGGAAGCTTTGAAAATCATTTTGTGCAGAATATGTTGCTGGGCGACTGGAGGGAGCAAATTCTGTGCTGCAGCAAAACTAGGAGAAAAACTGCCACGTCACAGCTCGTTAGCCAATTTAACAAACTGAATTCTGTTAAGTTATTTTCGGGATAAAGGATCAAGGAGAGCCATCCACGTGTCTAGGTCAACCTAATTCAAGCCTCCTATCCTTCTATAAAAGGAAGTAGCCGCCCAAGTCAAAATCATTCCACTTTTGGGAGAAAACATTCCATTCTTGGGAAGTTCCTTCCACCTTTGGGAGCCGAATAGAGGAGAGAGATTGGAGACCACCTAGAAGACCATCACTTGCAAGCTGATCGAGGAGATTAGTATTTCCTTTTATTTTCTTGTAATTATGGACATGCCTACTCAGATTGTAGCGTGCGTCTCCATGCATATTATGAACTAAGTAGCTTAGGCGTTGGTTAGGAACAATGTGATTGTCGTGCTTAACTTTAGTAATATAAATTTATTATTGCATCTTGGTTAATTGTTGTGCTTGTTTCTATTTTATGTCCGTCTGGCCAGCCGTATGAATACCTCTCTCTAGTTTCAGGGATGATTTAGAGAGTGTGTGGCGATTAATCACACTATGATCATTGTGTATTGGTGAACGCCAGTGACTGAGCTAGGGATAGCCAGTTGCCTAGTGCTTGATCGGTCATACTTCATTGGGGTTGAAACACATTCCAAAAAATCTGGAGTTCCGGGAGGAATCCGCTAATAATACTGCAAGAGTTTGCATGATCAATAATAATGCTAGAGCATCTTTTAAAACAATTACTAAATCCTGACCAGCGCCTGTTTCTAATCTGTCTACCTATTTGTTTATTCTTTGTTCTGTCATTTATTTTGCTTCAACATTATTCTTATAAAAACCAATCATTTTTACCATCTTTGAAACCATTAGAGAGTTACACAAGATAGATAAAGTGGAAGCTAATTCAGGCCTTGGATTGATAAATACTTATTACTTGCTGCGGACTGTGTATACTTGCACAGAGTTCTGGAGTCCTTTTATACCATATTTTTACTCACTCTAGGAACCCAACAAGAAGCTTCCAACTTCGATTCTCTTCTTTTCTTTGGCCTCCTTTCGCATCCCGAACGCCTGATTAACTCTAATTTCTCAATTTAGCTCCAATACATATTTCCTACAAATACAACACTAAAATGCATAAATTTGGCCAATTAAAAAGCAAAGACTAGCTAAATTAATTAGGGAAAAATAACTATTTATGCTCGCTATCACTGTTCGAGGGGTTACTGTGGACTGGAGCCCAGGTGCAATAAACTCTCTATTTAATCTCCAAGATTGTCCACACGCCGGATACAATGAGATGGTGGTAGCACCATCTAACGATCAGTTGAACGCGGCTGTGAGAGAAGTTGGAATTGAGGGGGCTCAGTGGAGGTTGTCAAAAACTGAGAAGCGCACATTTCAGGTAGCCTATTTGAAGAGTGAGGCCAACACCTGGTTGGGCTTCATCAAATTGCGTCTTCTACCGACAACCCATGATTCTACAGTCTCCCGCGATAGAGTGCTCCTGGTTTTTACGATTCTGAGATCCCTAAGTATTGATGTTGGTAAGGTAATTTCCAATGAAATCTTCAACTGCTGGCGCAAAAAGGTGGGCAAATTATTCTTCCCAAATACGATTACGATGCTGTGTAATAGGGTAGGGGTCCCCACAACTCCAGATGATGTCATTCTGCTTGACAAGGGGATTATTGATACGCCCAACCTAGCAAGGCTTCAACGTGCACAAGAAGCTCGGCAAGGGGGGCTAATGTGTGGCATCCATCAAATTCTAGAGCAACTTTAACTTTCAGCCAGTAGACAGGAGTATGCTGAGAGGCAAGCTCAGACCTATCGGACTTATGCTAAGAGGAGGGATGCCACCCTAAGGAGGGCGCTGATCCCGCCAACACCAGTTGAAAGAGAGGAAGAGGAGGAGGATGATCAGGGTCAGGAAGATTGAAGAAGAAAAAAAGTGTTGGGCGAGCATTAATTCTGTTCTCATATTTTTGTTGCTCGCGTATTCTTAACCCCAATTTCTTTTGATATATTTGCTTTTCTATTTTTGCTTTTTGTTTTTCTAGGCCTATTAAATTATTCTACTTGATGTAAATCTTTTTATGTTTTTAATGAAATTTCCTAAAGTTTTTTATGTACTATGGCACACTGAGCATTCCCAATTTAACCATTTTCTTCTGAATTTTTAAAGCTTGGACTAGTTAGCTTAATTAGATCAAGGTGTTCTGATCTCCAGAAACCTTTTTCTTGAGCATTTCTTCTAGCCTGGTCAACGTTGCGGCAAGAAGATTCTGAGGTAGTATTGACTTATTTGATCCAGCTTAAGTTTAATCTTAGTCCCACAGTTAGTTTAAAATTCAGATAGGAAAAGAATTAAGTTTGGGGGTATAATTATCATGTTGATTCATTGGGGACAATGAATAATTTAAGTTTGGGGGACTTTTAGCTACTCCGCTTGTTTTGCTCGAGCATTCCTCTCCTTCATAATAATTTTCTAGGTTGTTGAGTAACCAGGGACATTTGTGACACCCACAGTTTGTCTTTGCGTCAAAAGATGACGTAGGAAATATTGAAAAAAATGATTATTTGCTGAAAAGAAAAATTATTATTGTGGAAAATTTTGCTGAGAAAATTGAAAGAGCAAAAGCTTTGAAGGATGAATGATAATCTAGCAGTTTTCGGTCTCTCAGGGCTTAGGTGAGCTTCATCATAAAATGTTGCCATTCTGAGAAGCAAGAGATAGAATAACTAAGGATTTTTTAGCTTAACAATGAGTATTTAGCCTAGTTGATGATAAGCTTGAGGCAAGGGTATACTACACCATAAAGTGGGTTATCTCATGCTTAAGAGCTTATGACTGTAGGGCTGCTTTAAGTCTGAAGAACAAAAGAATAAAAACCCTTAAAAATGTGTCTGATAATAGAGTTGGGTTGTGGTAAGTTCTTAGGATTGAGTTAAAGGTGGTGATTATTTGTTCAATGCTGAAAGAACTATTTTGCTGCAACAGTGCTTGGTTTTACAGAATGCTCAGGTAAAGGTCGAAGGTAGTGTTGGATTATCTGTTTTGATTAAGTTGTGTTATGACTAATGTTTTGAATTCTCAAGGGAAGGTTAGTTAGTATTGCTCGGGACGTGCAATAGTTCAAGTTTGGGGGTATGATAACTCTCCAAAATGGAGTTATTTAGGCCTTATTTTTGTAGTGATTTGGTGTCTTTTGTGCCTAATAGGGTTGCTTTTAGATGAATAATATATGTTTTAACCCATTTAGAAGAATGGATGCTTTGGAAGTTATTTTGCAGAGAAAATAATGCTGAGTGACTTGAGGGAGCAAAATCTATGATCCAGCAAAGCAAGGAGCAAAACTACCACATGAGCCGCACATGATTCATTAAATGAGGTGGCGTTAGCTGAATCAATCTCAGAACTAGGAAGCTTGGAGAGCCCTCCACGTGTAAAATTTGACCTAATTAGGGTTGACTGCACTCTATAAAAGAAAGTAGCCGTCTCAAGTCCAAAACATTCCAAATTCGAGAGAGGAAAGTCCTATTCCATTCGTAGAGGCTTACTTTCCATCTTTGGAAGCCGAATAAAGGAGGAACGATTGGACACCTCAAGAAGACCATCAACTACGGATTTCTTCAAGGGAATTAACCTTTTCTTGTAAATTTCTTGTAGTTATGGATACACATACTCAGATTGTAGCGTGTGTTATTTTGTACTCCATGAACTAAATTTACTTAGGTGTTGGTTAGGATCTATGTAATTGTCGTACTTCATTCTCTATGCAATTAATGTTGATTTGAGCATCTTGATTATTTGTTGTGCATATTACTATTTTGTGCCCGCCTGGCCAGCCGGTATGAATATCACCTTTTAGTTTCAGAGATGATTTGAGAGGTGTGTGGCATTTAATCACACTAGACCATTATGTGTTGGTGGATGTCAGTAACTAACTTAGGGATAACCAGTCACCTAGTGCTTGATCGGTAGCACGTCATTGGAGTTGAAACACATTCCAAAAAATCCAGAGTTCCAGGAGGATCCTGCTGATAAGACTGTAAGAGAATTGCCTAATCAATATTATTGCTAGAGCATCTTTTAAAACAATTACAGAAATCCTGATCAACGTCTGTTTCCAATCTGTCTGCTTTATCCGTTTACTTTCTACTCTATTATTTCTTTTGCTTCAACATTATTTCAAAATCAATCAATTTTAACATTCCTGAAACCATTAAAAAGTTGCATAAAATAGGTATAGTGGAAGCTATTCAAAACCTCGTGGATACGATAAATTACCTATCACTTGTTGCAGACTATGTGCACTTGCATAGTATTCTAGAGAGCCTTTTTACAATATTTTTACCCCACTCTAGAAGGCAACACCTGTGCAATGAGTTTGCATAAGACCAGACTGTGAAATAGTTAACCACTAGCCGTAACACCGTTAGCTAGTTAGGTTTCTATTTCACTAGGATGACTTAGGCAACTTGGTCTCAATCCTGAGTGGGTTATGGACTCCTGTTCACGAGGGATTGTCCTTTGATTTGTATGGGTGAGAGTGGCCTGTACACCAACTCAATAAGCCTACCATTTTGGGGACAAGACCGAGTGGGGAGCTGGGAACATAATCACACAAGATGGAATTCACTCCTTCCCAACTCTAGGGTAAGTAGAGGTGTGTTCCCTTAAGTGGTGTCTCCGGGTCTTGAACAATGGGCCCTGCCCTCTCTATGGCACGAGAGGAACTTTTGTTTCTTGGTTGAACCTCAAACAGGTTGTTCATTAGAGGAACATTGGGACTTAAGGATAAAGAGGTAACCCAGAGGTAAAACGGTAATTTGACCTAGCTGGGGTACGAACACACGTGAAAGACTGACTTGCGGTTATTGGTCGATATTCGTGGACACAAAAATATATATGCAGTGAGAAGAGTGCAGCTGTGGTTCTATAGTGGAGTAAACCACAGTTAACAAACATTGATTAACTATGTTAAATGTTAATGAGTTTAGCCAATTAATCTCATATCCTTGGAGCTTCTGATGTGTAGGTCCATTAGGTCCCACTGGTAGCTCACTTAGGGCGTTGAGGTAAATTTCTAAGGGAGAATTGAATATTCGAAGGGGTTCGAATATTAAGTTTAAAATATGAATTGGATTCATATTAAAACTATATGTTAAAATTAATGTGCATTGGATGCACATTAATACTATAGTTTATATGAGAGAGATATAATCAAATATATGATATTTAATTATAGTATTAATTAATTGTTGAATTAATTAATCGTTTGTTTTAATTTAATTTAATTAAATTTGAATTAATTTAATTGCATTAAAACTAGAGGTTATGTGGGATATTTATGAAAGTGTTAATATCTAAAACGCTGAAGTAATTTAGGATCTTAGGCACATAAGAAGCTCAATTTGATCAATTCAGACATGTTGTTCATATGGAGAAAAACAGAGACAGATTACCAACTTTATTTCTATGGAGAAATTGGTTGGATTTCCTTCTTGTTTTTCTTCACCAATGAGTCACGAACCACCAAAGGATCTTTCTTGCTATCCTCAAGCCTTTGGAACGGATTGTGGGGTCCTCAAGTGATGGAATTGAAGAGAAAAAGCTTGAAGAACAAGCTTATGGAGGTTGGTTTGGTGAGTTTTCAATTTGGCAGCAATTCACTACTCTTTCAGCCTTAATCTTTCAGCCTTCTCCTTCACTTATATAGAGGGATTAAGGAAGAAGAAAAGCCCCAGCTTTTGACACTCAATCAGCCAAGGAGTAGTGGGAATTTGGGTGGCTTTCATGAGGGGAGTGCATGAGTTTAGTCACCATGCACTCCACCTCCAAAAAATCATGTTTTATGATTTTAATTAAATCAATAATTATCCTAAAATAATTGGATAATTATCTAATTTTCAATAATCTGAAAATTCAAAAATTGAATTTTAATTTTTCAATTTTAAATTAATTCAAAATTAATTTAAAAGAATTATTAAATAAATAATTAATAATTAATTTAATATATAATATTAAATTAATATTTTTCCACTATTCCTGAACATTTCCGAAATGTTATTTTCCTATCATGAATCCCCATTCATGTTCTCAGTATTTAAATCATATTTAAGTATTAAATACTCACATACGTGGTTTTCACAAAACCCGACGTACCGACAACGCCTATCACCTCTATTCATTTTTCTATACATGTACTTCAAGTAATTCATATTTTATCCATCATATTGTTCCAAAGGTTAGTCTCGAGCTTACAAGGAGACCTAAGGGACCTACAGATCATGGGCTCCAACGGAACGAGGTTAAACTAGCCAAACTCTTTTAACCTAGTTAACTAACATCTGTTAACTACCGAGACACTCCACTATAGCCTAGTAGTTGAACTCCCCTCACTGTAGATATATTTCCGTCCACTCGATATAACCATGATTAGTAAGTCAATCCTTCACAGGTCGTTCGCTACTATAGACAGGTCAAATGTCCGTCTTACCCCTATAGTACATCTAAGTTCCTTAAGTCCACTGGTCCTCTATTGAACAATTTGTTTATGGTCCAACCATAAAACAAGATCCCTCTCGGGCCAATGAGAAGGTGGGGCCCCTTGTTCAAGCCTTGAACTCAGCACTTAAAAGAACAACCTCTCTACTATCCCTATATCGGGTAGTAGTGAATTTTGTTTTGCTTTACTATGTCCCCAGCCATCCATCTAGTGTTACCCCCAAAATGGTAGGAATATTGAATGGTACTTTTATGACCACTCTCACCCATGCAGATCAAAGGATAACCTTAAACGAACAGGAGTTCATAGTAACTCAGGATTAAGATCGAGTTACCTAGGTCATCGCATGAAATAATCAGTCTTATCAGTAAACGGCGTTATAAAGTAAGAGTGACTTATTTCTCGGTCCAGTCTTGTGTAAACATCTTTTACACAATATGCTCCTACTCGCATGTCATTACACGAACGATCCAGGATCACGTCGTTTGCCTTATTCGCAAAGCAGGCCGCATCCATAGTGTGTTACCAGAACAAGGTACCCAACCTTATTCATTTACTATAGACTATTTAGGTTATATACTCGAACTTGATCCCTGTCCATATTCATGATATAGTTCGAGTATCTCATGTTATAACCATGGATGTTTCTATTGGATTATAAGATATAAATAAACAATTTCACTGAATAACATTTTTATTATATAAAGGATAAAAAAACTTGAGTTCTAGGACATAAACCCCAACAATTTATATAAATGTGATTTATATAAATAATAATTAAATTAATTGTTAATTTAATTATATGATTAATTATTAATTTTAATTATTTTCCTTATCAGTATTGTTAACTGACAGAAGTGGTCTACCCACTAACCTAGGGAGTTACACGATTAGGGAAGTCTTTTAGGAGGAGGTTAATCATCTGTTATTCTAATCTCTCATTCAATCGATTCTCTCTGTAACTCCCATACTTTCTCTCATTTCTCCCATAGAAAATACAGAGAATTTTTTCACATTCCCTTAGAGAAAAGTTGCTCTCACAAATTTCTCAACCAAAAACCTTGTGAGAATATCGGTATCTCCAACGTGGTGGTGTTCATGGGTGAATTTTCCAGCAAAGGAAAAAGTTCGTGTTGTTGTTTCTCCAAGGATCAAGATCAAGGAGTTGGTGAAACATTCGAGACTTCAAGCAAAAGTAAGTTCTCTTTGATCTTTGATCAATAGGATCATATCTAGATTAGATCTAGGTTTTTCCTTCAAAATTACAGCATGTTTCTGAAGGATTGGAATTCCGTAATTCCGTAAAGCGAAAGCGTGATTGGGACCCATTCGTAATTAATTTTGTTTAATCTAAAATACCAATACATTAGCAATAATCTTAGAACTATTCTAAATTTATATTAATGCTAAGCATACAAAAATATTAGATCTAAATCTAATTTATATAGTAACAAATTACTTACTCTCGTTGACGACTCAGATTAAATTCACCAACTGCTTGTGAAATAATCACGAACTACTGCGAACACCACCACTATGGCTACACCGGTATGACTCTGAGACTTCTAGAGGCAGGAGACTGGTGGGAGTCTAGAAGGAGTCTTCAGGGGAATTCTCTGAGAGTAGGAGAATGAATGAGATGTCTTTCACCCCACCCCAGGGGTCCTATTTATAGGAAAAGGCCAAGACCTTTTCCTAATAGGAAATGGGCATGAATAAGATCAAATCTATTATCTTATTCATATCTAATTTTAATAAATAATTAATCATGCTTTCCTATGGTGGGATTTTAAACCTATATGACATGCTCATAATGCACATACAAAAACATTTAATTAATCCATTCCTAATGCATAAACAATTAAATCAACCTAAAGTGGATCAGTTTGTCATTTCAATCAAGCAATCAACTAATCTATTGCAATAATAATCAAAATTGATGCTTAAACCGGCCCCAAGCTTCACAAACCATCCCGAACAAACCCTCCAAGGACTGAACCAGACCTTCAATGTGTGAAAAGGGGTTGAACTGACTGCTACAGGATCGAACCGGAGAAAAATGAACTGCCTGGACCGAACCAAATCTGGAAAAAAACGCGCCTGTATGAATCTGATGAATATCGTCTCGACGCTACCTCGCACAGCAGCATTCTGCCTTTGATCCCAGCATGCATCTTCTCCAAATTGCTTCAGATTAACAGCCTAGATAAACTCGAATGACTCTATAAGAATTACATACTCTTCTTCACACATTAAAGCTCATACACAAGTGAGCAATTACATTTCCATCAACAAATTAAAGCTCAAATAAATGCCAAACCGTAATATATCCACTTTAGCACCCAGAAAAAACATCTTATGAATTGCACCCACCATGCTAAAATTAATGCAAATTAAGTGTCTTAATCATGCTCTGATACCAATTGAAGGTGTTCATATAACACATGTAGAAACAATTTGAGATCGGAGGCACTTAAGTACATCAATTTTAAATCTAAAGCATGCTTGTTCAGAACAATTAAAAACAGAGAAGAAAAACTACCAACCTTTTGTAGCTCAATGGATGAACTTCCGTGAGTCCTTTTCCTTCTCCAATCTATCTTGGATAACCGGTAGAGTCTTCCCTGCTATTCTCCGGGCTAAGAACGACTTGTGGGAGTCTATGGTGATAGGGATAGGAAGGGATGTGCTTGAAGTGTCAAGCTCTATACAGTTTCTCTGAGAGGGTGAATTTGAGTAGTTAATTCAGTAGCATAGCAGTAGCTAAATAACTTGTCCAGCTTTCTCCATCTTCTAATCTCTACTTATAGAGGATTTACATGCATCATGCGTTCACAAAAGCAAGACACATGTTGAGGAGAAAGGTAATAGTGGATTCTAGGTGTGCATTAGAGATTACATGCATCTTTGCATGTATTATGTGTTATTCGACTATCATCATCCATGCAAGAGGGGACTTTGAGGTGTAATTGCACTATCTCCATCCATGCAAGAGTGAAATTGATTCTTGGATTTAATTTAAAATAAAATTCTCAATTGCTATTTAAATTACCAATTAATTTGAACAATTTCAATCAATCATATGATATTAATCAAATTAATTCATTCAAACTAATTTCATCCACTAATCTTGAACTTTCATAAAATCCAAGATTGAACTCATTATCTCAATTTTAATTAAAAACAATTCATTATTATTTTTAAATTAAAAAAATTACTAATTAAACAATTTAATTACTTATGTAATATTAATTTAATATCAAATATTAAATTGATACTTTGCACCGAACATGAATCTCTATTCACGTGAATTGTATTTAAATCATATTTAAATACTTTACTCTCTCAAATAATAGTTTAATTCGTGATTAAAATATTTTGTTGATAACATCGTATATCGTTGACACTAATTCCTTAAACCGATTTTAAACAATTCAAACTTTCCTATCACACTGTTCTAAGCTTTATTCCGATGTGAGCTACCAAGGGAACCTAATGGACCTACAATCATGGGCTCCAACGATTTGAGGTTAACCGATTAATCTCATTAACCTAGCTAACCAACATTCGTTAACTACCGAGACACTCCCCATGAAGGTGTTAATACCTAACATGTGGAAGCAATTTTGGATCTTAGGCACATAATAACATCAATTTGATCCTACAAAGTATGTTGTCCATAAGAGAAAAAACAGAGTTCTTAAGTACCAACCTCTTGTAGCTCAAAATTGAACGGATTGATATGTTGTTTTTTCTCACAAACTGATCACGAGCCCCGACAAGATCTTCCTTGCTATTCTCAGGCCTTTGGAACGGATTGTGGGATCCTCTAGTGATGGGAACTGCAAGGGAAAGTGCTTGGGTTTCAAGCTTTTAGAGGTTTTTGGTTCATGAGCTTGAGAGACAATTTTGGCAGCATAACACTAAGAATTTCTCATGCTTTTCTTCGGAAAATCTACCTCTATTTAAAGAGGAATTCATGCTGACTTGAAGCCCCTAATTTGGACACCAAATCAATCCCAATTAGAGTGAGATTTTGTGGCTTATTGAGGAGGAGCGCATGGGTTTAGTCACCATGCACTCCACCTCTTAAAATTGTTTTTTCTTTTGAATTAATTAATTCAAAGGAAAATCAATTTTAGTTAATTGATTTTAAGTAATAATATGAAAAATCCATTTTAATTTTGAATTTTAAATTTTAAATTAATTCATAATTCATTTAAAATAATTATTAATTAAATAATCAATTATATAATTATAAATTAATTTAATGTCTTAGTATTAAATAAATATTTTGCTACCAATCCCGATCATTTCCGAAATGCAATTTCTCAACCATGAATCCCTATTCACGTGTTCAATATTTAAATCATATTTAAATATGTCCAACTATAAAAATTAGGTTTAACAAAAAACCAACGTGTCGGTAATATCCAATACGACTGATATCGTCCCTAAACTGAATTTGAACAATTCGAATTCTTGCCATCATATTTTTCTGAAGTATATTCCATAAGCTAGCAAGGGGACCTAATGGACCTACAAATCATGGACTCCAACGATTCGAGGTTTAACCGGTCAAACTCTTTTAACCTAGTTAACCAACATTCGTTAACTACCGGGTCACTCCACTATAGCCTAGTAGTTGCACTCCCCTCACTGTAGATATTTTTCTGTCCTCTCGATATAACCATAATTAGCAAGTCAACCCTTCACAGGTTGTTCGTAACTATAGCTAGGTTAAAAATCCATTTTACCCCTATAGCATTTCTTGATTCCTTAAGTGTTGGGTTTTATGCCCTAAAACTCGTAGATAGTAATTGTAACTTTTGACTGAACATTAATAAAATGATGCATTGTTCATTTATATTGTTTGTATTGAGTAATTGATAACTCTCCAAAAGGGAGTTATTTTGGCCTTAATTCTATAGTGTTTTGTGTGTCATTTGTGCTAAATAGGGTTGCTTTTAGATGATTATTATATGTTTTAACCCATTTGGAAGAATGAATGCTTTGGAAGTTATTTTGTGCAGAATATATTGCTGAGCGACTTAACGGAGCAAAATCTGTGATCCAGCAAAGCAGGGAGCAAAACTGCCACGTCACAACTTGTTATCCATTTTAATGAGCCGAAGTTTGTTGAGCTATTTTCGGATTTTAGAAGCTTGGAAAGCCTGCCACGTGTCCAATTTGACCTAATTAGGGCTTGCTATCACTCTATAAAAGGAAGAGCCATCACAAGTCAAATTCATTCCTTTCTTGGGGAGGAACATTCCACTCTTGGAAAGTTCATTTCCACTTTTGGGAACCGAATAGAGGAAGAAAGATTGGAGACTCAAGAAGACCATCAACTACGGGTTTCTTCAAGGGAATTTACCTTTTCTTGTAATTTCTTGTAGTTATGGATGTGCATACTCAGATTGTAGCGCATGTTATCATGAATTTTATGAACTAAACTTACTTAGGTGTTGGTTAGGAGTTATGTAATTGTCGTGCTTAATTCTCTATGAAATATATGTTGATTTGAGTATCTTGATTAATTGTTGTGCCTATTTATATTTTGGGCCCGCCTGGCCAACCGGTATGAATATCACTTCTTAGTTTCAGGGATGATTTGAGAAGTGTGTGGCATTTAATAACGCTAGATCATTGTGTATTGGTGAACGCCAGTGACTGAGCTAGGGATAGCCAGTTGCCTAGTGCTTGATCGGTAGTACGTCATTGGAGTTGAAACACATTCCAAAAAATCCAGAGTTCCGGGAGGATTCTGCTAATAAGACTGCGAGAGAATTGCCTAATCAATAATATTGCTAGAGCATCCTTTAAAACAATTACTAAATCCTAACCAACGCCTGTTTCCAATCTATCTGCTTTATTTGTTTACTTTTTGTTCTGTCATTTCTTTTGCTTCAGCATTCTATAAAAATCAATCATTTTAACCACTTTTGAAACCATTAGAGAGTTATACAAAATAGATAAAGTGAGAGCTATTCAGCCCCGTGCATTCGATAAATACTTATTACTTGCTGCGGATTGTGTATGCTTGCATAGTGTTCTAGAGTCTATTTTTACTATATTTTTACCCACTCTGGAAACCCAACAGTAATCTTGTCTTATTAACCCTAATCCAATAAACTAAACATCCTAGGTTGTTAGTATGAGGCTTGAACTAGTATGTAGGGACATACGGGGATCAATGTTCAAGATACAACCTAAAGGGTCTATAGTATATGGATAAGGCTGGGTACCTTATCCTGATGACACTATGGATACGACCCGCTTTGTATTATGATACAAACGCAATGATCCAACGCGTTCATGTAGTGGACATGCGAGTGGGGGTATCCTATGCAATGAGTTTGCATAAGACCGGACCGCAAAATAGTTAACCACTAGCTGTAACATCGTTAGTTAGTTTGCTTTCTATTTCACTAAGATGGGCTAGGCAACTTGGTCTCAATCCTAAGTGGGTTATGAACTCCTGTTCACGAGGGATTGTCCTTTGATTTGTACGAGTGAGAGTGGTCTGCACGCCGACTCAATAATCCTACCATCTTGGGGACAAGACCGAGTGGGGAGTTGGGAACATAATCACACAAGATGGAATTCACTCCTTCCCAACTCTAGGGTAAGTAGAGGTGTGTTCCCTTAAGTGGTGTCTCCGAGTCTTGAACAATGGGCCCAGCCCTCTCTATGGCACGAGAGGGACTCCTATTTGTTGGTTGGACCTCAAACAGGTTGTTCGTTAGAGGAGCACTGAGACTTAAGGATGAAGAGGTAGCCCAGGGGTAAAACGATAATTTGACCTAGCTGGGGGTACGAACACACGTGAAGGGCTAACTTGCTGTTAATGGTCGATATCCGTTGACACAGAAATATATCTGCACTGAGAATAGTGCAGCTGTGGTTCTTTAGTGGAGTGAACCATAGTTAACGAACATTGATTAACTTGGTTAATGAGTTTAACCAATTAATCTCATATCGTTGGAGCTTCTGGTCTGTAGGTCCATTAGGTCCCACCAGTAGCTCATTTAGGGCGTTGAGGTAGATTTCTAAGGGACAATTGAATGTTCGAAAGGGTTCGAATGTTAAGTTAAAATATGAATTTGATTCATATTAAAACTATAGGTTATAATTAATGCACATTAGATGTACATTAATACTATAGTCTATATGAGAGAAATATAATTAAATATTTGATATTTAATTATAATATTAATTAATTGGAGAATTAATTAATTATTTGCTTTAATTTAATTTAATTAAATTTGGTTTAACTGAATTACATTAAAACTATAGGTTATGTGGGATATTTATATAAATGTGATTTATGTAAATAAAAGGTTAATTGATAATCTAATTGTTTAATTAATTATTAATTATCTTTAATAATTGATTAAATATCTTATCAGTTATATTAACTGTTAAGGAAATTGTCAAACCCACTATCGTAGGGAGTGTTGCACGATTGGGAGGGTTTTTAGGAAGGAGTTTCTATTCTTCCGTAACATCCCGGGTTCCCTCATTCAGACGTTTTGCGTGCAATTTTGGAAAAATCCCTTTTTCTCTCACAGACTCTCTGCGTTTTCTCCTTCCAAGAATCACAGAGACCCAAAAATTCTCCATTCCCTCAGTGCCTTTTGCTCCCACAAGCAACCAACGCTATATCCTAGTGAGTAAGTATTTTTGAACCTTGATCATTACGATCAACATTAGATTAGATCTAAGGGTTTTTTATCCATAAAATCATGTTTTTATAGCCTTTTATAGCGTATTAAGTATGTTTTATTGTTGTACGTTTTTTGCGAATTGTATTGATATTTCGATTAAAAATCAAAGACTACGAGTAGGTTCTGTGATTTTTCCGCATCGTAGGGCTTTTATCCTTTACATGAAGTCCACTGGTCCTCTGAACAATTTGTTTATGGTTCAACCACTAAACAGAGTCCCTCTCGGGCCAATGAGAGGGTGGGGCCCCTTGTTCAAGCCTCTGAGTTAGCACTTAAGGGAGCAACCTTTCTGTTATCCCTAATTCGGGTAGGAGTGAATTCCTTCGTGCAATACTATGTCCCCAACCATCTATCCAGTCTTATCCCCAAAATGGTAGGCTTATTGAGTTGGCGATGTTGGGCTACTCTCACCCATGAAGATCAAAGGATAATCCTAAACAAACAGGAGTTCATAGTTAGCTCAGGATTAAGGTCGACTTATCTTGGTCATCATATGAAATAGTCAGTCTTATTCGTAAACGGCGTTATAAAGTAAGAGCGACTTATTTCTTGGTCTGGTCTTATGCAAACTCATTTACACTGAATGCCCCTACTCGCATGTCTCTACATGAACAATCCAGGATCACGTCGTTTGCCTTGTTCACAAAGTAGGCTGCATCCATAGTGTCGCCAGGATAAGGTACCCAGCCTTATCCTTATACTATAGACCATTTAGGTTATATACTAGAACTTGATCCCTGTCCGTATTCATAATATAGTTCGAGAATTTCATATTATAACCAAGGATGTTTATCTATTGGATATAAACCAACAATTCACTGAATAACATCTTTTATTACAAAAGGATTACAAACTATGAGTTTTAGAGCATAAAACCCAACACCCTATAGCCCGTAGCTGCACTCCCCTCACTGTAGATATGTTTCCGTCCACTTGATATAACCATGATTAGTAAGTCGATCCTTCACAGGTTGTTCGTAACTTTAGCCGAGTCAAATGTCCGTTTTATCCGTATAGTACTTCTTGTTCCTTAAGTTCCACTGATCCTCTAATGAAAATTTGGTTTGTGGTCCAACCACTAAACCGAGTCCCTCTCGGGCCAATGAGAGGGTGGGGCCCCTTGTTCAAGTCCCAGAGTCAGCACATAAGGAAACAACCTCTCTACTATCCCTGAAACAGGTAAGAGTGAATTTTGTCTTGAAGGACTATGTCCCCAATTATCTACCCAGTATTATCCCCAAAATGGTGGGTTTGTTGAGTTGGCGAAGTCTGGCCACTCTCACCCATGCAGATCAAAGGATAATCCCGAATAAACAGGAGTTCATAATTAGCTCAGGATTAAGATCGAGTTACCTAGGTCAGCCTATGAAATAGTCAGTTTCTACAGTAAACGGCATTATAAAGTGAAAGACTTATTTCGCGGTCGGTCTTATGTAAACTCATTGCATAGGAGGCCCCCACTCACATGTCTCCACATGAACGATTCAGGGTCTCATCATTTGTATTTAATACAAAGTGGGTCACGTCCATAGTGTCCCCAGGATAAGGTACCCAACCTTATTCGTATACTATAGACCGTTTTGGCTATATACTTGAACTTGATCCAACCTTATGTCTCTACATATATAGTTTGAGTATTTATACTATAGCAAAGGATCTTAGTTTCTGGATTTAGGTTAAATATTGTGCAACTCACTTATTCAATAACATCTTTACTGAATAACCTTAACAACATCTTTATTGCAAAATAGAATATGTTTAATGTTTTACAAAACTACGAGTTTTAGGACATTAAACTCAACAATTTTTACTCGTGATTTTTTTATCGTTCCATTTTTTACCTTTTCCTTATAAATTTTTGCGTTTTCATATGTTAGGTATCTCCATTCATCCAGTTCTGCCAAGTGCAATTTCCTCTTTTGGCCTGCTTTCTCCATATTCAAATTTAGCTTCTTCGTGGCCCAATAAGCTTTGTGTTCCAACTCCAAGAGTAAATGGCATGCTTTGCCATAGACTATCATGTAGGGAGACATACCTAAAGGAGCTTCGAATGTCATTCTGTGAGCCCATAGTTCATCATCTAATCAGAGAGACCAATCTTTTCTATTTGGATCCACAGTCTTTTCTAAGATGGCTTTGATCTCCCCATTGGATGATTACTTGGCCATTAGTTTGCGAATGGTATGCTGTCGCAATTCTGTGCTTGACATTATATCTCTCCAGAAGTTTCCTGATCACACTGTTTACAAAATGAGAACCCTCATCGCTTATTAGAACTCTAGGAGTCCCAAATTGAGTAAAGAAATTTGTTTTCTAAAATTCCTTTACTACTTTTGCATCATTGAAGGTTGTAGTTATTGCCCTCTACCCATTTAGAGACGTAATCTACTCCTAACAGGATGTAGGTCTTGCCAAAGGGCGAAGGAAACAACCCCATTAAATCAATTCCCCATACATCAAAGATTTTCATTCCTAATGTATAGTTCATTGGCATCTCGTCTTTGGCCAATATGTTTCTTGTTCTTTGGCACTTCTCACACCCTTTTGCGTACAGATATGCGTCTTTAAATAGTGTTGGCCAGAAGTATCCACTTTGAAGTACTTTGGTTGTCGTCTTTGTTCCTGCAAAATGACCTCCATAAGAGGGCATTGTAGCAACCTTCCAGAATTTTTGGGATTTCTTCTTCAGCTACACATCTCCTCAGCACTTGGTCATGTCCTATCCTGTAAAGATAAAGTTTCTCCAATCTCTAGCTCATCATTGCTCTGTGCATCCTTTCCTAACCTGGACATGTGGTTTGAAACCTAATTTCCTATACCTTTCCAGTCCAAGATCTTTATGTCAAATGCTGAAGAAGTAGGATCCATCTAATTAAGTGAGTTTTTGCATCCTTTTCTGAGAGGAGGTACTTTAATGTTGAATGATCGGTGTGGACTATCACTTTGGTGCTAATGAGATAGGATCTGAACTTGTCAAAGGCAAATACTACTGTTAATAATTCTTTCTCCATGGTAGTATAATTGACATGAGCCTCGTTCATAGTTTTGTTGGTGTAGTAGATGGGATGTATAATCTTATTCCTCTTTTGCGCCAACACAGATCCTACTCTAAAGTCACTTGCATCGCACATGAGTTCGAACGCCTGACTCCAGTCAGGTTCAATCATTATTGGTGCAGAACTCAGTGCTTCTTTCAACTTCTCAAAGGTCTTTATTAAACCTAGATAAATCCAGCTAAGTCATTTATCTAAGTCTAGTCCTATTATAACTATTATAACAAGACTTAATGTCTAGGTGCATTAAACAAATTTAATCAACCTAGTGACATTTGTTCTAACATTAACCTATGATTAATTCAACTCCGGTGTTCCAGATCTGTTCCCAGGTAGGAGGTGTTCCGTAAACCGTCAACTTAAATACCCCCAGCCTTAGACAGAACATCCCTGGTAGAGTTCCCTTATAACCATAGGAATGTTGGTCCTACTTAGTTCATTAAAACTATTTTAAAACTAAGTAAGAATTTCTAATCCTATTAGAAAAATGATCTTAGGTCTAATTAATTTTAACACTTTAAAATTAATTAATAATAACCTGAGATCCTATGTTAGCATGCATATCTTGATTATAGATTGACGGTTTCTAATCATAAATTTTAAACTATTTCAAAATTTTAATGATTAGCCCTATAATCATGCATACTATAGTTTTAATAACAATTAACAATCATATTCAAGTTAATGAAATAAAACTATATAACAGCATTGCATGTATTTAATATAACTCTTATATCAAACTATGGATTTACATGCTCAATGCTTCTTTGATTTCCAATTTTGATAAATTAACAATTAATTATAGCCAAAAATGGTAAATCATAGTAGCATGCTGCAAACAATTCTTTTTAAATATAACTCTTATACTTAAACTATGTAATTGCATGCATCATACTATACCATTTTCATGATAATTATATAACTCAAATATATATAAACCAATCATGAAAATCCATGCATTATACCATACATCATAATCATATTATAACATACATAATGCATGAGCATGCTTTATAACCTAAGGTGGGATTCCTATTTAAATGACATCCATAAAGCATTTAAATAGCTAATGAACCGGTTAATTGGCCCCTAGGATAAAATTAAAACATAAAATTACATGAATTTTATAAAATTTATCCTAATGAGTCTTCCACCGCTCCAGAACCGAAGAAAACGACTCGAACCGCCTCGAACCAGGCCAAAAATAGCTGAACCGAGCCAATAACACAGAAAATCGGGTTGATTCAACAAAAAACCAAACCAGACAATTTCCTGGTCATGATCCCGGTCACAATCCCGGTCGGATCCCGGTCGGGAAATTTTCCAGAACATCCTTGGATCATCGATTCCTCTGTTCTACACTCTGTTTTTCCGATTTCCAGCGCCGTTCTTCACAACCCTTAATCTAGACACGGACTTACAAAGACTCGATTTACATAAATTTGCCCAAAAACGCAGGGGCCCTTACATGATCAAATCACATAAAACGTAAATCTATTGGCCAATTTAACCAAAACAGTTCACAGCAAACCCATACATTCAAAATGCAATTAATCCCACCTATCAAAACCAATCGCAAATCTCAAAACAACGTTTAAAATTCAACCTGGCTCTGATACCAATTAAAGGGATAAAAGCCCTGGGCACAGCGGAAGACGTCAGAGACCGTTTTCGATTTAAACGCCGTTTGGGATACCAATACGACGACAACCAAACTTACAGCAGAAAAACTAAAATTAACATGTTGTAACAGTTATAAAACATGCTTGACGAAGAAGAATATAAATCTAGATCTAATCTAGAAAAGGATCCTATTGATCCAAGATCAAGAATAACCTACCGTTAGGAGTGTTCTTGATCTTTTTGCCCAATTCTCCTTCGATTTCACCCAAAAACAGCAGCAAGTAGTTCTCCACGAACTTTCTGTGAGTTTAACACGAACACCACCACAAATCTTCACCAGTATTCTCTTTAGGGAAGAAGTTGAGAGGCTTGTGGGAACCAAACTCTAAGGATTTTTCTCTCTGGGAAAAACTATAGCAACCACCACAAGAAAAAGAGATTGAGAGAGTTATGAACATTGAAGAAGAGGAAGTTAAAAATTCTGATAACTCCCTTCATCAATCGTGTGTGTGGGTTATGGGAGAGAGAGGGATAACTCCTTCAGTTAGGATAACCGAAGGAGTATTTAATTAATTAATAAATTAATTAATTAAGATAATTAAACTAAATCAATATTTAATTTAATAATTTTTCATATAAAACAACTTTTATATGATTTCTCCACTTAACCTAAAGTTTTAATTTAATTCAATCAAATCTAATTTAATTAAATTTAAATTAAAACAACATATTAATTAATTCAATAATTAATTAATATTCTAATTAAATATCACATATTTAATTATGTTTCTCTCAAAATAAACTATAGTATTAATGTACATCATATGTGCATTAATTATAACCTATAGTTTAAAATATGAATCAAATTCATATTTTCACAAAATATTCGAACACCTTCGAATATTCAATTTATCCTTAGAAATTTACCTCAACACCCTTATAGAGCTACCGGTGGGACCTAATGGACCTACAGATCAGAAGCTCCAACGATGTGAGATTAATTGGCTAAACTCATTAACCAAATTAATCAATATTCGTTAACTGTGGTTCACTCCACTAAAGAACCACAGCTGCACTCTTCTCAGATGTTGACCGTCAACAGCAAGTTAGCCCTTCACGTGTGTTCGTACCCCAGCTAGGTCAAATTACCGTTTTACCCCTGGGCTACCTCTTGGTCCTTAAGTACCAGTGCTCCTCCAATGAACAACTTGTTTGAGGTCTAACCAACAAACAGAAGTCCCTCTCGTGCCACAGAGAGGGTAGGGCCCATTGTTCAAGACCTGGAGACACCACTTAAGGGAACACACCTCTACTTACCCTAATGTCGGGAAGGAGTGAATTCCATCTTGTAAGACTATGTTCCCAGCTCTCCACTTGGTCTTATCCCCAAAATGGTAGGCTTATTGAGTCGGCGAACAGGCCACTCTCACCCGTACAAATCAAAGGACAATCCCTCATGGACAGGAGTCCATAATCCACTCAAGATTAAGGCCAAGTTGCCTAGGTCATCCTAGTGAAATAGAAACCGAGCTAACTAATGGTGTTACAGTTAGTGGTTAACTATTTCGCGGTCCGGTCTTTGTGCAAACTCATTGCACAGGATACCCCCACTCGCATGTCAACCACATGAACGCGTTGGATCACTATGTTTGTATCAATATACAAAGCGGGTCGTATCCATAGTGTCACCAGGATAAGGTACCCAGCCTTATCCCTATACTACAGACCCTTTAGGCTAAAACTTGAACATCGATCCCCGTATGTCTCTA
The DNA here is from genome assembly GCA_017139565.1 of Luffa aegyptiaca. Lineage (NCBI taxonomy): Eukaryota > Viridiplantae > Streptophyta > Magnoliopsida > Cucurbitales > Cucurbitaceae > Luffa > Luffa aegyptiaca. The sequence goes on from CM029396.1 coordinate 10,636,026, forward strand.
CATACTAGTTCAAGTCTCATTCTATTAGCCTTGGATGTTTAGTTTATTGGATTAGGGTTAATAAGACAAGATATAATACAAACATGAATAATTCATCATTTTATTAATGTTCGGTCAAAAGTACATTTACTATCTACGAGTTTTAGGGCATAAAACCCAACAGTTTTGATATTTGCGATAAGTCTTTGATAAATCGTCTGTAGAACCCTACATGTCCTAGAAAGCTTCTTATTTCTTTCACTGTCGTTGGTGGAGGCAATTTTGCAATGATTTCAACTTTATCCCTATCCACCTCAATTCCTTTTCGGGAGATCTTGTGCCCTAGTACTATTCCTTCTTGAACCATGAAATGACATTTTTCCCAGTTTAGTTCTAAGTTTGTCTCCTTGCATCCCTTTTAGGACTTGCTCCAAATTCTGCAAACAATTATGGAATGAAGTTCCAAAGACTGAAAAATCATCCATAAAAACTTCTAACGTTCTCTCCACCATATCCGAGAAAATTGACATCATACAACGTTGGAAAGTTGTTGGTGCATTACATAGTCCAAAGGGCATTCTTCTGAAAGCAAAAGTGTCATATGGACATGTAAATGTTGTCTTCTCTTGGTCTCCAGGTACTATTGTAATCTAGTTGTAACCGGAGTATCCATCCAAGAAATAATAGTACTCTTTACCTACAAGTCTATCCAACATTTGATCTATGAAAGGAAGTGGAACAGTCTGATGGCGAACACCGAAAAGCGCACGGGTCGTCAAGTAATATAGTGATTGTGAGTATGTGAGTATCGTCTCCACAGGGATTGGATTTATTCACTTAATTACCGAGAATACTCTTGCTTAGCTTTATTTAGAGAACAAAATCTAATGCCGAAAAGAATAACAAAAAGCTAATCTAGAAAGCAAAAGATAAATGGAGACACAATTTGGAGGGATAATTCTGGAGCGTAGATTTCATTCATTGGACCTTTAATTGCTTAATCAATTAACTAACTTGGATTAATTAATCATTCTATTCATAAAGTCTAGAAGCCTAATATCAAGGACTCTCCTGTCGGTCTCCTCCTATTCTCATGCCTTTTAATAAAGAATCTCGTTTCAGTTTCCTCTTTATTTACTAAGCATGGCATTACGACCCTTCAATAACAACCTCTAACGTTATTCATTTTATCCCGTGTCACTCGGGTAAATAAACGTCAGTCATGCATTCAGTTCTGTCTAAGCTTCTTTCCATCGAGTTTCCACTTAGTAACACTTCATTTAATCAGTGATCAGGTGATTAAAAGCATTAAGGACAAAATGCACAAATGAATGATAATGACAATCAAACCAAATTAATTCATTAATTGAGCAAAAGTTCAACAAACTAAATCATACTCATAGAATTTAGGAATTAACTACCCATAATCACTAAACATCCAATAATTCCTAATCACATCTATTCTACAAACTAAAAGTAAAGGAAAGGGAAGAGAATTGCTCATCATAGTGTCGATCTCCTCGATCCCGAGCTCCCAAGATCTTCAACAAGGCTCCAAAACTCTCCCAAAACCTCCAATTTTAGTGTGAACTCGAGAATATGGTGAAAACCCTCAAATTGGCTCCCTTAATTCGGCTGAAAAATGCTCAATTTATAGATGTCCAGCCTCCCTAGCGTTAAGACACTGACGTCACAGCGTCGAGACGCCGTGACATAATATACTTCCTACCCAAGTTGCCTCAGCGTCGAGATGTTGAGGGCAGCATCGAGACGGTGCCTGATAACTCTCCAAAAGGGAGTTATTTAGGCCTTAGTTTTATAGTGATTTGTGTGTCATTTGTTCTAAATAGGGTTGCTTTTTAATGAATCTTGCATGTTCTAACCTATTTGGAAGAATTGAAGCTTTGGAAGTTATTTTATGCAGATTGTATTGCTGAGCGACTTGAGGGAGCAAAAGCTGTGCTGGAGCAAAGCTGTGAGCAAAACTGCCACGTCACAGCTCGTTAGCCAATTTAATGAACTGAATTCTGTTAAGCTGATTTCGGGATAAAGAAGCAAGGAGAGTCATCCACGTCTCTAGGTCAACCTAATTCAAGCTTTCCTCAACTCTATAAAAGGAGATAACCGCCCAAGTCAAATTCATTCCACCTTTGGAAGGGGATCATTTCTCATTTCCATTTTGGGAGCTGAATAGTGGAGAAGGATTGGAGACCATCAAGAAGACCATCAAGTGCAAGCTGATCAAGGGAATTAATATTTTCTTGCATTATTTTGTAGTTATGGATATGCTTACTCAGATTGTAATGTGTGTTTCCATGCATTTTATTAACTAAGTAGCTTTAGGCGTTGGTTAGGGAACATGTAGTTGTTGTGCTTAATTTCTAGTAATAAATATTGATTTGATGGATCTTGATTAATTGTTGTGTTCATTTCTATTTTATGCCCGCCTGGCCAGCCGGTATGAATACCTCTCTCTAGTTTCAGGGATGATTTAGGGGGTGTGTGGCGGTTAATCACACTAGATCATTGTGTATTGGTGAACGCCAGTGACTGAGCTAGGGATAACCAGTTGCCTAGTGCTTGATCGGTAGTGCTTCATTGGAGTTGAAACATATTCTAAAAAATCCGAAGTTTCGGGAGGAATTCGCTAATAAGACTGCGAGAGTTTTCATGATCAATAATATTGCTAGAGCATCTTTTAAAACAACTACTAAATCCTGACCAGCGCCTGTTTCTAATCTGTCTGCCTATTTGTTTATTTTTTGTTCTGTCATTTCTTTTGCTTCAGCATTCCATAAAAACCAATCATTTTAACCACTTTTGAAATCATTGAAAAACTGAACAAAATAGATAAAGTGAAAGCTAATTCAGACCTTGGATTCGATAAATACTTATTACTTGCTGTGGACTGTGTATACTTGCACAGAGTTCTAAAGTCTTTTTATACCTTATTTTTACTCACTCTGGAAACCCAACAAGTTTTTGGCGCCGTTGCCGGGGACTTGAATAAGTTTTTATCTGATCTGTTTTGTGTATGTGTTTTAGTGGTTTGGTGCTAGAACTTTTTTATTGTTTCTTTTGTTTTTGCAGGTGTGAGTTTGGTGCATGATAGAGAGCAGAAATGTCGCTATTTTAGTCCCAATGTATTAGGCTTTTTTTGTGCTTTAATTGTGTTTTTATTGAAAATATTTAATGTATTTTGTTATTTGGTCTTTAGGAGCAAATTATGAATTTTGGTGATAAAAGTGCCCAAAATGAAGCCATTCAAGCCGAATTTCCATGCTTGGGTCAAGGGGAGTCAAAAGAGGTCAACTATGAAGAAAAAGGTCCAAAAAGAAATGTGGAGAGGCCCAAATTGAAGCCCAAATCTGTAGCTGAAAGATCTGAAAAAGGCCTAGCTTCGAGACGTTGTCCATTTCTTGGCCGCCAAGTCGATGACGTCACAGCGTCGCGACGTTGTGCCATATAGCGTCGCGACGCTGTGCCATATAGCGTTGCGACGCTACCCCCTTTCCGAGCCTATATAAGACGCCCCTTGGTGCCTCATTTTACCATCAATCATCATATTCTTCCATTCCTTTCTTGCTTTCTTGGCTCCTTTGGGAGCCTCTCTCAAGGCTTTCAAGCCTTTTTGAGAGTTTCTTTAGTGGGAAACTTTTGGGGAATTTTGGGGAGCATTCTAGGAGGCTCAAGGAGTGTTCAGAGGGACTCCAAGCGTTAGCGAAGGGGTCTTCAACGGTTAATTCCTTCCCTTTTATTATGCTTTCCATTGTAAATTTTGTGGATATTTTAGCTATGTATAGCTAAACCCCAATTTGGGGTCTTGAAATGAAATTATAGTCAAAATGTTGTTATAATTACCTGTCTCTTGCCCTTTTTCCTAATTATTTGTATGGATGTGCTTAATGCTTTATAAAATCTGGCCAATTGTGTATTGATATGATTCTTAATGGAAACTCAACGGAGAGAAATTAGGATAGATCGTAATCCATGCAACTAGTTTAATTGCCCGTCGTGAGAACGGGATTAGTTGATTAAACTTAGATTCCTAAAATGAATCAGAGCGTAATAATTAATGATTTTTAATGGCGATAAGGACACTTATGTTGTTAAAATGAATTAATTACAGTTAGGGGAAACTGACAGGAGAACCTATGTGATTAATGGAGATTCTAGGATTATAATTAGTTGGGCAATGAGATAGGATAATTATAATAAATGTTTAGCTAATAATTGATTTTCAAGACCCCACTTCCCATTAAAAACTCTTTCTCCATATTTTATTCTTCTTGATTGATCAAATTGATTTCTTTAATTGCTTTACATTTTTTTTTAAATTCTCTTTAATTGCATGTTTTGGTCCCTGAATATTATTTATCCCAAGTATTTTTAGTGCTCTAAGAATCTTTGTTTGCTTAAATTTCGCTTTGCCTCCCTGTGGATTCGATACTCGGTATTACCTACCGTTTTATATTACTTGTGACGACCCGTGCACTTGCAGTGTGAAAGTCGTAAAACGGCGAGCGTAACAGTGCATGAGCGATCCGCCTAGGGTAAGGTTCGAGCTTGATCCAGAAATTAGAGGACATTTAGGAGAAGAAGGAGAGAGCAGCGTAGACAGCAAAATTCAATGGCTGACGTGCCCCGTCTCCCACAGGGTCCTGAAGATCCAGCGAACCCCCAGCAGAATCGTTTGCTGCAGCAAAACCAGCCGCTGGAGCAAAATGAACAGCAAAATAATCAGGCTGAGAATCCTATCTTGGTAGCGAATGATAGGGCCAGAGCCATTTGAGCGTATGCTTTTCCAATGTTTGATGAGTTAAATCCAGGGATTGCACGTCCTCAAATTGAGGTAGCAAATTTTGAAATGAAATCGGTAATGTTTCAGATGTTGCAAACCGTGGGTCAATTCCATGGTTTGTCATCTGAAGACCCTCATTTACATCTGAAGTCTTTTCTAGGAGTTAGTGATTCTTTTGTAATTCAGGGAGTGCCTAGAGATGCCCTTAGATTAACTTTGTTCCCATATTCTCTTCGAGATGGAGCAAAGGCATGGTTAAATTCTTTTGCTCCAGGATCAATTAGGACATGGAATGAGTTAGCAGAAAAATTTCTTAGTAAATATTTTCCACCAAATAGGAATGCTAAATTGAGGAGTGAAATAGTAGGGTTTAGGCAACTTGAAGATGAGACTTTTAGTGACGCTTGGGAGAGGCTTAAGGAGCTTTTGCGAAAGTGCCCCCACCATGGTTTACCTCATTGTATCCAAATGGAAACATTTTACAATGGGTTAAATGGAGCAACCCAAGGTATGGTTGATGCTTCGGCTGGAGGGGCCCTTTTGGCAAAAACTTTTAATGAAGCCCATGAAATTTTAGAAAGAATATCAACTAATAGTTGTCAGTGGTCAGATGTTAGAGGCTCAAATAAGAAGGTTAAGAGTGTGTTAGAGGTTGATGGTGTGTCCACCATTAGGGCTGATATTGCAATGTTAGCTAACGCTCTTAAAAATGTGACAGTGGTTAGTCATCAGTAGCTGCCAGCTGTGGAGCCTGCCGCAGTGGTGAACCAAGTTGCAGGGGAAGCATGTGTCTATTGTGGAGAAGATCACAACTACGAGTTTTGCCCCAGCAATCCAGCTTCTGTGTTTTTTGTAGGTAATCAGAGGAATAACCCTTATTCTAACTTTTATAATCCAGGTTGGCGCAACCACCCCAACTTCGCATGGGGAGGACAAGGAAGTGGTGTGCAAGCACAGCAAAAGGTGAACCAGCCAGGATTTGCTAAAGCGCAGGTATTGCCCCAACAAAATAAGCAGGTTTTGCCCTAGTAAAATTCGGAGAGTTCTCTTGAAGCGATGATGAAAGAATATATGGCTCGTACAGATGCCGCTATTCAGAGTAATCAAGCTTCGATGAGAGCCCTGGAATTGCAAATGGGCCAGCTAGCTAATGAGTTGAAGGCAAGGCCTCAAGGGAAACTTCCTTCAGATACTGAACACCCTAAAAGGGAAGGTAAGGAGCAGGTAAAGGCAGTAACTCTTAGGAGTGGCAAGCCACTAGAGGAGAGAAAAGAGCCTAGTAAACCCCATGATGTAGAAAATAATTGTGATAAAAATGTTGATGTTGAGAAAGAGTTGGAGTCTGGTTAGGGTGCTGGAGGTAGCAATAATGATGTTGGAGCATCTGGTTCTGTTCCAAATGTGGAACCACCGTATGTGCCGCCCCCACCTTATGTACCACCTCTACCTTTTCCACAAAGGCAGAGGCCTAAGAATCAAGATGGTCAATTTAAGAAGTTTTTAGAGATTCTTAAGCAATTGCATATAAATATCCCTCTAGTTGAAGCTATTGAGCAAATGCCTAATAATGCTAAATTTCTTAAGGATATTTTAACTAAAAAGAAAAGGTTAGGTGAGTTTGAAACTGTATCTCTTAGTGAGGAATGTAGTGCTATTCTTAAGAATGGGCTACCAACCAAGGCTAAGGATCCAGGATCATTCACTATACCTGTGTCAATAGGTGGAAAAGAGTTAGGTAGAGCACTTTGTGATTTAGGTGCAAGCATTAACCTTATGCCTCTTTCGGTCTATCGAAAGTTAGGTATTGGTGAAGCTAGGCCTACCACAGTCACACTCCAACTAGCTGATAGGTCTATCACATATCCAGAGGGTAAAATTGAGGATGTCTTAATGAAGGTAGATAAATTCATATTTCCTGTTGATTTTATTATCTTAGATTATGAGGCAGATAAAAATGTCTCAATTATTCTTGGTCGTCCATTTTTGGCTACTGGTAGGGCGTTGATAGATGTTCAAAAAGGGGAATTAACAATGAGGGTTTATAATGAGGAAGTAAAATTTAATGTGTTTAAACCCATGAAGTATCCAGACGAAATGGAAGATTGCTCTTTCATTAGGACTCTCGAGAACACAATTGTTGAGACAACAATTCAGGATTCGGCAAACAAACATCTGGAAAATCATGGATAGGTTAGTGTAGAGGATTTAGAAGTTTGTTCTTTAGAAAGGAAAAATGAAAATGAAGTGTTTAGGTGTGAGGATGTTTTTGAGTCTTTAGATTTGAATCAAAGGAAAGCTCCCCCTATTAAGCAATCCCTGATTGAGGCACCCACTTTAGATTTGAAGCCCTTGCCGGATCATCTAAAGTATGTGTATCTTGGGGAAGGTGAGACGTTGCCCATTATTGTTGCATCAGATTTAATGCCGGAACATGAAGAGACCTTAATAAAGTTGCTGCAGCAATATCGCAAGGCAATCGGTTGGACATTGGCTGACATTCAGGGAATTAGCCCATCTTTCTGTATGCATAAAATCACTCTAGAGGAGAGATCCTTTAGGAGTATTGAGCAGCAAAGAAGGCTTAACCCTGCAATGAAAGAGGTTGTAAAAAAGGAGGTGATTATATGGTTGGATGTTGGGATTATTTATCCAATTGCAGATAGCAATTGGGTAAGCCCTGTCCAATGTGTTCCTAAGAAAGGAGGTGTCACGGTGGTGAGCAATAAAGACAATGAGTTGATCCCAACCAAGACAGTAACTGGCTGGAGGGTTTACATGGATTACAGGAGGCTTAATAAAGCTACCTGTAAGGACCATTTCCCTCTACCATTTATTGACCAGATGTTGGATAGATTGGTTGGTCAGGCCTACTACTGTTTCTTAGATGGTTATTCTGGGTATAACCAGATTACCATTACTCTTGGGGATCAGGAAAAAACAACTTTCACCTGCCTTTATGGGACGTTTGCTTTTAGGTGAATGCCTTTTGGCCTTTGCAATGCTCCAGCAACATTTTAGCGGTGTATGTTAGCGATTTTTTCTAATATGATTGAGTCCACTATTGAGGTATTTATGGACGATTTTTCAGTTTTTGGAGGGTCTTTTCAGAATTGTTTGGATAATTTAGGTAAGGTGTTAAAGAGATGTGAGGATACCCATCTAGTTCTTAATTGGGAGAAATGTCACTTGATGGTGAAGGAGGGCATTGTGTTAGGTCATAGAATTTCAAAGAAAGGTCTAGAAGTTGATCAAGCAAAAATTGAGGTTATTGAAAGATTAGAACCACCGACTTCAGTGAAAGGGATTCGGAGTTTTTTAGGTCATGCTGGATTTTATAGAAGGTTCATAAAGGATTTTTCAAAGATTAGTAAACCTCTTTGTAACTTATTGTGTACTGATCATGTTTTTGACTTTAATGCAAAATTGTAGGAAGGCTTTTGAAACTTTAAAGGCTGCTTTAATCTCAGCACCCATTCTTTGTGCACCTAATTGGAGTTTACCATTGGAGGTAATGTGTGATGCAAGTGATGTTGCAGTAAGTGCTATGTTGGGGCAAAAGCAGGGAAAATTTATCCATCCTATATACTATGCAAGCAGGGTTTTGAATGAGGCACAAGTCAACTATACAACTACTGAAAAGGAGTTGTTAGCTGTTGTGTTTGCCTTTGAGAAATTCCACCCATATTTCGTTGGATCCAAAGTCACAGTGTTTACGGATCATGCAGTAATAAGGTACTTGATGTCTAAAAAAGATGCAAAGCCTAGATTAATTCGTTGGGTTTTATTATTGCAGGAATTCAACTTGGAGATAAAGGACAAGAAGGGATCAGAAAATGTCATTGAATATCATTTGTCTCGTCTTGATCCAACATCATCTTTGCTGAAGCAATCTGCCATTTCAGATTCCTTTCCAGATTAACAGCTTTTTGCTGTTGAGGTAAAGGTAGTCAAGGATGTCCCTTGGTATGCTGATATTGCTAACTTTTTGGTAAAGGGAGTCACTCCTATGGACATGGATTGGAGGCAGAAGAAAAATTTTAAGCATGATGCGAAATATTTCTATTGGGATGAGCCACTTATGTATAAACAATGCTTTGATGGTATTATTGGTAGGTGTGTTTCAGGTGATGAAGCAAAGGAAATCCTGGAGCAATGTAACTCTTGAGGCCATTTCAGCGATCAGAGGAAAACTATGAGGATTTTGCATTGTGGATTCTTCTGGCCTTCTTTATTTAAGGATGCCCATTGGTTCTACAAGCAATGTGATGCTTGCAAAAGAAGAGGAAATTTAGGGCCTAGAGATGAAATGCCTCTTACTTACATTTTGGAAGTGGAGTTATTCGACGTATGGGGTATTGACTTTATGGGGTCATTTCTCCCTTCTAATGGTAATGTTTTTATCTTATTGGCAGTTGATTATGTGTCCAAGTGGGTGGAGGCCATCGCATGCCATCAGAATGATGCCAAGACAGTATCAAGGTTTCTTCAATCGCACATTTTTGCGCAGTTTGGGACACCTAGAGCTCTAGTGAGTGATGAGGGTACACATTTTGTTAATAACATCTCAACTAAGCTTTTAGCTAAGTATGGAATCAAGCATAGGATAGCTACCCCTTATCACCCACAGGCTAATGGTCAAGCTGAAATAAGCAATAGGGAAATCAAAACTATTCTAGAAAAGGTAGTCCATCCATCTAGGAAGAATTGGTCTTTTAGGTTGGATGAGGCTCTTTGGGCCTATAGGGCAGCCTATAAGACTTCTCTAGGTATGTCTCCCTATAGGCTAGTATATGGGAAAACTTGTCATTTACCATTAGAGCTAGAGCATAAGATGTTTTGGGCTTTGAAAAAATTGAATTTTGATCTGAGTCGTGCAGGGGCAATTAGAATGCTGCAGCTTAACGAATTGGAGGAATTTCGCCAATTTTCTTATGAAAATTCGAAAATGTATAAAGAAAAGACTAAGCTGTGGCACGATAGGAAGATTAAGCCTAAAGAGTTTGTTAAAGGACAGAGAGTGTTGCTTTACAATTCTAGATTAAAGTTGTTTCCTGGGAAACTAAAATCCAAATGGTCAGGGCCATTTATTGTGATTGAGGTTTTTCCCCATGGAACAATTACTTTGCAGGATGAAAAAGATGGGAGAGTGTTCAAAGTGAATGGACAACGTGTGAAACACTATTGGTGAGAGGAGTTCCAGACGAAATATCCTTCCCTAAAGTTGGTTGATGAATGAGAGAGCGAGATTTTTGCGGGAGCATTTCACAGAGCAATATTTTTGAGCTCCCAGTGGTTGTTTTATTTTATTTTTCGTTGGTCTGGTTTAATTTTAATTCGAATTACTGTAGATTTAGGTTGTTTAAATTGTGCATGATTTATTTTAAGTTCGTTGTTATTTTTAATTCAGTAGATTTTATTTGCGAGTATTTTTATTATTTCTGGTAATTTACTCCGATTAGATTAGATTATATTTAGATTTTATTTTCGGTTATTTAAATTTTTGTTAGATTAGGTTTATTAATAATATTTCCTAATTTATTCGGCTTCAAATAAAAATAAAAGAGATTTGATTTGAGAGGTTAATTTAAATTTAAATTTCCTGATTTGATTTTAAATTTAAATTCTTCCGTATCCAAGATTCTCTTTGTTCAGAAGTTTGTTACGGCAATTTTAGGGCCGAAGCAAATCTTTCGTCCGAATAGGAAGGGATTTATTGTTAATTAATTACTTTTATCGTTTGGATTTTGAATTTTCTGTGGGCAGGTTAATTAAGCCATCTGATGAAGCCACGTGTCACACAGGGAAGATCAAAGGGCTTAGCCGTTGGACAGCACATCGTTATTTACGATGGGCGTTTGAAATTCAGATTTTTTTTTAACGTTTGCTGGTTTTAATTATTCAGATTGCATGGGTTTTGGAACTCTAAAATCAATTAATGAGAGAAAAATCTTTTGGTTAAGATTTCTTTTGCTGAAGCCCTATTTATTAACAATCATCGGTAAGTTCATCTTCATCTTCTCGTTTCACCTTTTGCCGTTTCTATTTTTCCTTCTTGTTTTTGTTCTCTGTAAATCCTTTGAGTCTCTTATGGCGAAGAAGAGAGTAAGAAAAGAGCGAGACAATGAGGAAGAAGAGGTACATGTTACCCCCGAGGCACAAAAAATGAAAACAAAGAAAAAGAAAACGCCGGAGGAAAAGGAAGCCAAAAGAAGGAGAAGGCAGCAGAGGGCTGAGGATCAAGAAAGTGTACAGAAGGTGGTAGAAGATGTGGTTGCCACAGTGGTTGAAGACCCGAAGGAACCAGAGGGACAGAACACTGAGTTGATTGACCCAGTAGTTGCAGATACGGAGGGAGTTCAAGAAGAACAAACAGAGGAGGTTTAGGAAACAGGTAATGTGCATGTGGAGCAAGAGCAAGAGGCTCGAGTGGAGGTTATCATGCCGGAGGTACCCCGTCGCCGTCGGAAACAGAAGGCCGGTCGCGTCAAGGTGGTCCGAACTGATACCCCATCACCTCTGTCGTCGCATTCTGAGAAAGAAAGAGAGGAACAAGAGAAGAAGGAGGCTGAGGACAAAGCAAGGGAGGAAGCAACGAAGAAGGCTAAGGAAGAGATTTTGCCCAAGCAGAAAGAAGACAAGGGCAAGGGTATTGTTGAAGCATCGGTTGAAGCTGACGAGATTGAGGAACCAAGATTACCGTACAACCGCTTCATCAATAACCTTGCTCGAGCAAAGTATATTGAAATGCTGAGAAGGGACTTCTTGTTTGAATGAGGATTTGGCGATGATCTGCCACGGTTCTTGAGGACTGGAATAGCGAACCATGGCTGGAGTCAATTTTGTGCAAAGCCAGAGCCTGTTAATTCCAATATTGTCCGAGAATTTTATGCCAATATTGACGATCAAGAGGGATTTCAGGCTATAGTCCGAGGAGTACCCGTTGACTGGAGCCCAGGAGCCATTAATTATTTATTCAACCTCCAGGACTTTCCGCACGCAGGCTTCAATGAGATGGTGGCACCATCAAATGATCAATTAAATGCGGCTGTCCGGGAGGTTGGCATCGAAGGGGCTCAGTGGAGACTATCGAAGACAGAGAAGCGTACTTTTCAAGTTGCATATCTGAAAAGTGGGGCCAATACTTGGATGGGCTTCATAAAGCTGCGCTTACTGCCAACAACTCACGACTCAACGGTGTCTCGCGATCGGGTTCTACTTGTGTTTGCCATTCCTCGTTCGATGAGTATTGATGTGGGTAAAATAATTTCTTCTGAGATTTATGATTGCTGGCGGAAAAAGGTTGGGAAGCTGTTTTTCCCGAACACTATCACGATGTTATGCCGAAGGGTAGGGGTGCCAGAGAGTGAGGATGATGTGACTTTAATGGACAAGGGAATAATCGACACACCAAATCTGGCTAGGCTTCAAAGGACACAAGAAGCACGCCAAGGGGGTTTGGTGTGCAACATCCACCAAATGCAGGAGCAATTACAGCTGCATTCAAGTAGGATGGAATTTGCTGAAAGGCAATTTCAAACCTTCTGGAATTATGTGAAGAGGAGGGATGCTGCACTGAGGGTAGCCTTGCAATCGAATTTTTCTAAACCGTATCCGACTTTACCCATATTCCCTGACGACCTGCTGAACCCTTGGATCCCGCCGCCGCCTGTTGAGAGAGAAGGGGATGAAGAAGAAGAACTTGGTCAGGAGGATTAAGGAGGAAATTTTGAAGCGCGCGAACTTTTTGATGAATTAATTTTGTTGCTCGCGCAATTTATGACCACATCTTTTTCTACTGTTGCTTGTCTTGTTCTGTTTCTTTTTAATTTTTCTGCTTCTGGAAAAAATATATCTGCTTATGTAATTTCTTTCTTTGTTTTTAATGAAATTTCCAAAGTTGTTTCTGTTCTATGGCATTGAGTAATTCTAACTTAACTAGTTCTCTTTCTGAATTTTTGAAGCTTGGACTGGCTAAGCTTAATTAGATCAAGGTATTCTGATCTCCATAAACCTTTTGCTTGAGCATTTCTTCTGGCCTGATCGTTGCTGAGGCAAGAAGATTTTGGAGGTAGTGTTGACTTATATGATCCACTTTAAGCTTAGTTCTAGTCCCACGCTTAGTTTGAAAATTCAGATAGAAAAATTTAAGTTTGGGGGGTATACTTTCAACTGTTAATAATTCATTGGGGACAATGAATAATTCAAGTTTGGGGGACTTTTTGCTACTCCAATAGTTTTGCTCGAGCATTCCTCTCCTTCATTGAATAATTTGTTAGGTTATTGAGTAACTGGGGACATTTGTGATACCCACAGTTTGTCTTCGCGTCAAAAGATGACCTAGGGAATATGAAGAATAATGAGAAATTATTTGTTGAAAAAGTGATTTTTGAAAATGTTGCTGAGAAAATTCATGGAGCAAAAGTTTTGAAGGATGAATGATAATCCAACAGTTTTTCTGTTTCCCAGGACTTAGGTGAGTTTCATCATAAAATGTCGCCATTCTGAGGAGCAAGGGATAGGATGACTAAGGATTTTTTAGCAAACAATGAGTATTTTGCCTAGTTAGAGATGAGTTTGAGGCAAGGGTATATTGCACCATAAAGTGGGTCATCCCATGCTTAAGTGCTTATGACTGTAGGGCTGCTTTAAGTCTGAAAAACAAAAATATAAACCCCTTGAAAATATATTTTAATATGTCTGTTAATAGAGCTAGGCTGTGACAAGTTTTTAGAATTGAGTTAAAAGTGGTGATTATTTGTCCATGCCGGAAGAATTATTTTGCTGCAGCAGAGCTTGGTTTTGCAGAATGCTCAGGTAAAGGTTGAAGGTAGCGTTGGATTATCTGCTTTGATTAAGCTATGCTTTGTCTAACAGTTTGAATTCTTAAGAGAAGGTTGGTTAGTATTGCTCGGGACGCGCAATAGTTCAAGTTTGGGGGTATGATAACTCTCCAAAAAGGAGTTATTTAGGCCTTAGTCTTATAGTGATTTGTGTGTCATTTGTGCTAAATAGGGTTGCTTTTATATGAATATTGCATGTTCTAACCTATTTGGAAGAATTGAAGCTTTGGAAGTTATTTTATGCAGAATATATTGCTGAGCGACTTGAGGGAGCAAAAGTTGTGCTGGAGCAAAGCTGGGAGCAAAATTGTCACGTCACAACTCGTTAGCCAATTTAATGAATAGAATTATGTTAAGCTAATCTCGGGATATAGGAGCAAGGAGAGCCATCCACGTGTCTAGGTCAATCTAATTCAAGCTTTCCTCAACTCTATAAAAGGAGATAGCCGCCCAAGTGAAATTCATTCCACCATTGGAAGGGGATCATTTCTCATTTCCATTTTGGGAGCCGAATAGAGGAGAAGGATTGGAGACCATCAAGAAGACCATCAAGTGCAAGCGGATCAAGGAAATTAATATTTTCTTGCATTAATTTGTAGTTATGGATGTGCTTACTCAGATTGTAACGTGTGTTTCCATGCATTTTATGAACTAAGTAGCTTTAGGCGTTGGTTAGGGAACATGTAGTTGCTGTGCTTAATTTCTAGTAATAAATATTGATTTGATGCATCTTGATTAATTGTTGTGTTCATTTCTATTTTATGCCCGCCTGGCCAGCCGGTATGAATACCTTTCTCGAGTTTCAGGGATGATTTAGGGGGTGTGTGGCGGTTAATCACACTAGATCATTGTGTATTGGTGAACGCCAGTGACTGAGCTAGGGATAGCCAGTTGCCTAGTGCTTGATCGGTAGTGCTTCATTGGAGTTGAAACATATTCTAAAAAATCCGGAGTTCCGGGAGGAATCCGCTAATAAGACTGCGAGAGTTTGCATGATCAATAATATTGCTAGAGCATCTTTTAAAACAACTACTAAATCCTGACCAGCACCTGTTTCTAATCTGTCTGCCTATTTGTTTATTTTCTGTTGTGTCATTTCTTTTGCTTCAGCATTCCATAAAAACCAATCATTTTAACCACTTTTGAAACCATTGAAAAACTGAACAAAATAGATAAAGTGAAAGCTAATTCAGACCTTGGATTCGATAAATACTTATTACTTGCTGCAGACTGTGTATACTTGCACAGAGTTCTGGAGTCTTTTTATACCTTATTTTTACTCACTCTGGAAACCCAACACTGCCCCACTTATGGATTATTCTTCACAGCTTGTTGGGGTCGAGACGTCCAAAACTAGCGTCGAGACGCCAGCCCTCGGGCTCCTCTTGAAAAGTGGCCCTTTGGTCTTCAATTTGGGCCTCCAACTCTCTCTTCTTGGACTTTTGGGCTTGGATCTTCAATGGACTTCTTCAAAATGCTCCGAAAGCTTCCAAAATCTCTCAAAACTCTGGTTTTGCTTCCTTGGCTCGGTTTTCTGAAATTTAAACATAAAAGCACTTCAAAGCACACAATTGAATCACAAAACTAGCTAAAATTAATAGAAAATAGATAGCATTTATGCATGCTATCACACCCCCAAACTTAAACATTTGTTAGTCCCGAGCAAAGCTAAAACCACATATATGGATCAAATATTGAAAATGCAAGACTCTAACCTCAATGATCCAAGTAATGAATTCAAAAGATTTAAGAAAATATTAAAACATATTCATTGATTACAAATTTTAAATTTAAACATTTCATCCCTTGCGTGTGTGTGTGCGAGCTCTCTTATTAGGTCTTTACTAGCCTAGAAAAGGTTTATAAAATCCTCAGTTCATCTTCCCCCTACACTGGCTCTAAGTTTTAATTATCCAGCTTCACAACATTTAAGAAATCAATATCCCACTAAGGTGCCTGAAAACACTAGGGTATGCCTCCCCCAAACTTGCATTTTTCTTTAATTCAAGGGCACTAGCTTTCACACAACTGTTGCAGGGACCCATATCCCGAATTTCATCCTTGGATGACCTAACTGATCACAACAGAGGTAGCTCTTTTTACCCTTATCATTTTAACACAACAAGCTATTTTATTCTTTTTTTCCATTTTTTTTTCCATTTTTTTTCTTTTTCTTTCTTTTCATCTTTTCTCCCAAGCAAAACATTACAAACTCTCATGCAGTTAAACTTTCAAATCAGATCTTAAGCCTATCAGAGTGACAACAAACATCTAGATAATATAATCCAGTTCGAAGCATTCCGAACCATTAATAAGTAGGCTAAGTGCTCAACATGTGCAAGTAAATCAAAGCAAAAATTTAAATTTACATGAATCTTGAACATGCTTTACTATTTCACATAAATTGCACAAAATTCATTATCTAGATCATATCAGAGGTCGTCCTCATCAAAACATATGCAATAGAGTCCTCATTAAAAAATTTCAATAAGCTCAGATCAGAACAGCAAAGCCTCCCCCCAAACTTAAATCATACATTGTCCTCAATGTAATTATCAATCTAATTAAAGCATGCATAAGGACAATTAGAAAGATAAAGGGAGAACAATACTGCCCTAGAGTGTGAGAGAAATCGAGGATGTCAACCTGAAAACTCATTGGTGTTGTTTATGGAAGAAGTCGTGGTCTCGAGCTCTTACAAAATTGATCAACCGAAACAAAAGATCAACATGCACTAACTAAAAAAAACTAAAAAACAAAGAAAAGAAAATTGACGAAAATTAAACTTGGGCTGCCTCCCAAGAAGCGCTTATTAACGTCTCTTAGCTAGACAAGTCGTGCAAGCTTTCAAGGCACATAAAAATTCTCGTATTTCTTTGGGCCCTTCTTCCTTGAATCGATAAAGCCAACTATTGCTAGCATGCTTACTAACTTTTCATGGGCCCAGAAGCAGAAATATTTTTGGTATTTTCTTTTAATAAAAGCATCAAAGGAGAAAGATCAAAATAAAGGGACTCTGATTCTAACACTGACTCGTGAGAAAAAGAAAAAGAACACTCTTTATCAATTGAGGATGGAGAGGATAGAACAGACAAAGGCCTCTCAACCTTAAACTCTACCTCCTAAACTTCCTCAAACATTACAGGCTCATTTTCTTTTTCTTCCTCACAAACATGTTCTTGGTGGGTGCTAAGATTCTCCAATTCTTCCTCATTATCTATACAACTCACCCCTATATGCTCAAACTCAGCCAAATTGAAAGAATTAGACTCCTGAATTGGCGCTAATGAATCATTGGCCACATGACTCACTAGACATCCTATGCTGCAACCTCTTCATCAGAACTCTCCTCTTCACGATCATCCTCTTCTGAGTCACCTATGGTGTCGCAAATCTCCATCTTATTACAATCCTCCACTTCCTCAAGGTAGCGCAATGCGTTCAACACATTAAACTTGATTTCTTGATCATTCACTCGCATTGTTAGCTCCTCTTTTTGGACATCTATGATTGTACGACCAGTGGCTAGGAATGGTCTCCCTATGATGATTCGAACTTCCCTATCAGCTTCACTGTCAAGTATAATGAAATCTGCAGGGAAAACAAATTTGTCTACTTTTTCATGCACATCTTCGATCTTCCCTGTGGGCCTTGCAGTTGACTAGTCTGCCAACTGTAAAATCACAGTGGTTGGTCTTGCTTCCCCGATTTCTATCTGCTTAAAGATTGATAGAGGAATTAAGTTTATGGTGGACCCTAGATCGCATCGGGCTCGTCCAACACTTCTTCCTCCAATCACACAAGGAATTGTGAAACTGCCCAGATCTTGAAGCTTGGGTGGCATCTTGCTTGTGATCAAAGCGCTAAAATTCTTTGTAAGCGTGAAAGTCTCATATTCTCCTAGTTTGTGCTTCTTTGATAGGATATCCTTCAAGAAATTGGCATAGTTTTGCATTTGCTCAATGGCTTCTACCAATGGAATATTAATGTGAAGTTGCTTGAGGAAATCCAAGAACTTTTTGAACTGCTCGTCCTGGTTCTTCTTGACAAGTCTCTGAGGGAATAGTGAAGGTGGCCTTGCATTTTGATACAAATTCTTAGGTTTCTTGGTTGGTTCCTTCAGATCTTCTATTAGTGAAGGTTTTGCGGGCGCAATTGGCTTTGCGGGCGCATTTTGAACCAAGTTTTCTACAACACCATCATTTTGACCTTGATTAAACTCTACCTTTTCTTGTTCAACATCTTGAGTGGGACACCATACATTATTAAGAACCTTCTACTTTTTATGCTCCACTGGTAGTTTCGGTTCTTGATATTACAATCCACTTCTTCGAGTTACGGCTCTGCAATGCTCTTTTCATTCTCTTTGATGTGCACTATCTCTTTGTAGCAATGTCACTGTCGATCTACTCCTCATCTCCTGAATTAACTACCAAATTTGAGATTCAAGATTCCTCAATCATATTAAGGGTGTGATTAGTCACCCAATTTAACAAAAAAAAAAAAAAAAAATGGTCTGCGTAAATCAAATTCGAGTTCGAAAGTCATTTGTGTGTAGGGAAGGTATTAGCACCTTACAACACCCGTAAAAACGGTTACCAAATTTTATCTTTTATTATCCAATTTAAAAAATAAGTAAATATTGGTCCACAAAATTTTATTTTCTTTTATTTTTAAATGTCCCATATTTATTCATTCATATTTTTGGAGACAAAATATGAACCAATAATTATGAGTGGCATAAAGTCATTACAAAAAAATATATTGAAAATTTATTTTGGTTACCCAAAATAATTTTTCTCACCTCAAGAATATTAGAAAATCAAATTTTTTATTTTCTAATTTTCATCCTCGGATATTGTGAGAAATTTCATGTATTTAAGGAATTTAATCAAATAAATTCCAAAAAGAGAACACTACTCAATCCCGTTTTTAGAAAAACATAATGAATTAAAGAAAATCAATTTTTGGAAATTTATGAACCCCCCATTTGAAAATCCACAATTAATGAGAAATTTCATGTATTTATGGAATTGGAAGGTCCATAAAGAGAACACTACTTTTTCTCAAAATGACTTTATTTGGACGAGACTTTTCATGTGTTTAAAGAATTTATTACAATAAATTCTAAAAAGAGAACACTACTCAATCTCAAAATGGGTTAATGAAATTCAATTTAAGTAAATTTATGAAAAATGCCCCAAATTTTGAAGGTCCACAATTAATGAGCAATTTCATGTATTTATGGAGTAAGGTGTCCATAAAGGGAACATTACTTTTCCTCAAAAATTGCCGAGAATTTTCATGCATTTAAAGAATTTATTCAAACAAATTCTAGAAATGAAGCACTACTAAATCTCAATTTTAAAACTTCATTAATCCCTTTTAAAAAAGACTTGAAATTATTTTCAATTGGGAATTTCATGTATTTATGGGATTTTAACCAAACCCATAAAAGAAACACTACTCAACTTCCAAAAAATCATAAAAGCTTAGTCTCAAGTTTTCAAATTGGGAAAAGACCATTGGTTATTTAAAATTTTAGAAATTCTAAAGTAATGACACATGAAATTAAATTAGATTAAAGACTATAAAACTATACACAAAACTTAGAAGAAAATAAAAAAAGATAAGAAATTGAAATAACATTGGCTTATCCATACTATTAGGAACATGAAGATTATAAAGAACAACAATGAGTGCCAAAATTATTTTAATTAAAAATAAACATTCTTTCATAGTAGCCAATTAAATAAAACAATTTGTTAGGTATAACTAATGCTAAAATCAAATATAATCCTTCAATTTTTCAAATGATAATAATAATATTCACACTGCAGGATTCCACAGAACTACAAAAATTGCAAATCAAATCATAACTAAACAATACCTTTTTAAACATACTACTATACCAATTTTAAAACACATTTTTAATATTCAAACTAAATCTACATCCTGGCATACAATCAAATCTAATAAAACAAAAAAAAAATTGATAAATATAACAAACAAAATAAATAAAATTATAATAGCTAAATCTTTTTAAAGTTTTCTGCAAAACAAATGGTAAATGACAACCAGGATAATAATAAGTTGTAAATCAACAAGGTCCCATTAAACACAAGAAATTTTATGCATAATACAAAAGAAGGAAAGGAAAGAAAAACAAGGAAAAAAAACAGCAGCATGTTCCACAAAATACAAACAAATTGTCAATTAATCAATTATTCTAACCTTGTGAAAATTTCAAGATTAAAAGTAAATAAAAAAAGGGAAGTGTGCTCCACAAAATACATAACTGCAAATCAACTAAACCTATTCTGAACTCACAGTAATCATGAAACAAATGGAATTGACTTATGCTATTAAATTACAAAACCAAATTCCATTATTAGGCAAAAAAAATTTCCAACCTTTAGTGGCAGTGTAGTTTAAACACTCTGGGTTGCCAAAAATTATGTGCACCAATTGGACACAAAAAAAAATGAATGATGAAAAAAATGAATTTAGCCAAGAGTCTTACCTCCTTATCCACATAAAATCAATTTATTTAAATAGGCCAGAGAAAGCTTCAACCAATATGTCGATAGGTAAGGAAACATTTGACTGAGAGGAGGTTGAGAGAATGAAAAACTAATGGGCAAGACCAAATCAGCAGGGAAGACTACGGAGGATAAAGATATGGAGAGATAATGGGAAAGGAATAAAAGACGTTAGGAAAAAAAAGTGGTTAGGAGAAATATAATAATAATAATAAAATAAACAAAATAAATAAATAAATGATAACAAAAATAACAATAATAATAACAACAATCTTATACAATATAATAAAAAAACATAAACACTAAAATAATAAGAAAAATAAGAAAATGAACCGAACCAAATGCGGTATCTACAATATAATAAAAGTTAGGGTGTTGTCTCCATCCCGGACTAAATGTGTTGGAGTAAGGATTTATTTTGTTCTGTGCACCTACAAAATATACTGAAGCTGGATTTTGAGGACAATCTTCAAATGAATGTTCTTCATTACAAGTAGTGCAAATGTGGGTTGAAGCTTAGCTCACGATTGCAACTTGAACTTGATTCCCTAAATTAAGATTCATAAGCATATCTTTCACAGTTAACATCTCAAGATGATTGACTTCTTGGACCTTGACATTACTTCTAGATGGTGTTTCTTCTTCTCCCAATTGACTATTGTTTGCAACAATTGCGTCAAGAATCTCGTTTGCCTGATTGAAAGTATTTTTAAGAAACGAACCATTAGTTGATGCATTGACCACTTAGTCAAATTATTACATGTGCATCGCACGTGGTAAAAACCTAGTAATTATAAAAGTTCCATTATTATTCCTATTGTTATATAAAAATTTACAAAAAATCTGTGGTAGTTAAGAGGTAAGGATAAAATACAAACGTGATGAATTACCTAATTTTCAAAAAGGAAAAAATAATCCATTATATATAATAATTTTATTTTGAAATCAATATTATAACATTTTTCTCAAAAACCATTCCAAACATACTATAATATAAGAGGTAACTACAAGAATGTCCCAATAATAGCCCATATATTACAATAGTGTCCATATGTTATAAAGTTACATGAGTGTCAGCCCATAAAGGAAATGAATAGGCTCAATTCCTTATTTGCCCTTTCCATTGAAAAGTACAAAAATTCAAAAATTAAGTAACAAAAAAGGAAAGTGGCCGTTCAAATTCAATCAGATTGAAAAAAAAACCCTCAAACTGCGAAAAAAATTTTCAACCTTTTCTTTCCTTCCCCAATGTGTTTCTTCTCCATAGCCGGTGGTTAGGATTTGTTCTCCATATGCGCCATCATTCCACACCGTCGATAGCAAAAAATAACTTCTAAATCCACCAGTTTTACAAGCGGAAAAGGTTAGTTTTTTGGGTTTTTTTTTTTTTTTTTTTCCATTTTCACTCTCCCGTGAGACACGTTTTTTGTTCATCTTCTGTGTTTCTTTTTGCTTTCGTCTTTTTTTTTTGGGTTATACGTATGGGTTTTTATTTTGCTTATGCAAAATTGGAATAATACCTTCTTTTTCTTCTTCTTCTTCTTTTACTTGTGTATGGGTTTTTGCGGGTTTTTTTTAGCTTATGCATTTTTAATCTACATCTTCCATATAGGTTCTTAATCTACCTTTCTTAGTTAAATACCCAGTATTTATTCTACATAGGTGATATTTATTCTACGTAGGTGATCTTCTCTATTTATTTGATCTCACCGGTATTTTTATTTAGCTTACCGGCATAGTTATTTCATATGCGGTATTTTTATTTAGCTCACTTGCATAATTATTTCATATGAGATATTTTTATTTAGCTCATTGACATACTTATTTCATATGTGGTATTTTTATTTAGCTTATTGACATAGTTATTTCATATGAGGTATTTTTATTGTTAGTTTCATAAACATGGGTTTCCTTGAACAATGAATAAAAATACAAAACATGACTAGAAAATAAATATAAAATTATTAAAATACTAAAGATGAAATATTAAATATATTGCAAACTTACTCATCTGTCGGATATGAAAATGAAACTATGATCGGAAATCAAAAAAGACAAAGTAAGTGTGGTCGGAAACCAAAATGATAACAGAAATGCAAAAAAGGGAATATCTAGCACACTAAAAGAAGAAAAAAAAACGTAATTAAAAAATGGAAGTTGACGGATAAAAAAAACGTAATTAACAAAATGTTACCGGAAAATGGAAGTTGACGGATGAAAGATCCAAAGATAATGAAAAATGAAAATAAAATGCCACATCCCATGAACAAATGTAGTTGCCGGCAAAATGAGATGAAAGAAGAAAAAGATAGAATAAACCTACCTTTAGTACAATTAAAGATGAAAACTTAAATTGAAAACAATTAAGGAAAATATAAATATGAGTAATAATTAATCCATAAAATATTTGTCCCATTAATTACTATATAAATTTACCTTAATTGAAAACAACTTAGATGTGGAGAGAGACATTATATAAAAGGGTATTATGGGTATAATTCCAATTCAAATGTTGCGTGAATGTCAAATTTGAAGATTTTGTTAATTATAGACCGTTGTGAAATTATATGATTAAAACATCCCATCTTTTACAACTTCTGATAATAATATAATGTAATAGCAACATTTAGAATCACAAAGCCTCAAACTAACATCACAACAATCTCATTCTTAATTGCATTCCAATTCATCGTCCAACTAAAAATATTGAAACCTAGGGGTGTTCAAAGTAATCTCTAAAACCAATCCTACTGCCCAAAATCGATCGAATCGATATCAGTAGGTCAATTTAGAGGGTATATTGGTCGGAGTCAATTTTTTATTTCATAAAACCAACCGGTCGGTGGATCAGATAAAAAAGTTGAAAAATCTCCAACCGACCAACTGAATATATGCTTTTATCCTTATTAATGCTCATTGATGGCATTAATGAAGGTTTTGAGAAAACCATGAGTGTCCACGATTTTCTCAAAACCACCTTGGTCTTAAAAAAGAATATATTTTTTATTTCATCTCTCTCCTCTCACTTCCCTTCCCACACTTCTCGTTTCCCAATTTCATCATCTCCTCTTCTTTCCCCTCTCACCTCTTCTCTCTTCATTCCTTTTCCCTCGTTCTTTCTCTTCTTAGACTCCCCACCTCCCACCAACCACATCCACTGCCATCCCCGCCACTGGCAGCTTTCTCTTCCATCGCTTTTTCTTTTTTTTTTTTTCTCATTTTCTCATGCTTTCTTAATTAAGTTCGTTCTTCATTCATTTCTTCATTCAGTTCATTCATAATCGATTGACTTCCTCGTTCATTCATTTCTCCATGTTTCTCTCCTCTTTCTGTTCTTTCTTTTCATATCCCTTCTTTTTTGTGATTTAATTCGCCAACAAAAAACGACTGACCAATGTGTTCAATTGGTCGGCGTCACCAACTTCTAGAAAATTGACAAAAGCCAACTCATAGAAACTGATATGTCGGTCGTCGGTATCTGTTTTAGCCCAAAACCTTGACTGATGAACACCCCTATCGAAACCTATTACCCAAATCTACTTGGTAAAGCAAGTTCTCAAACGAGAAAATCTCAATTTTTTATACAGCCTGAATATTTTATACAGATTAGACAGATAACAAAAGGAAAAAAGTAAATATATAAAATGAGACATCGTCATCCCATTTTGTAGAGATTTGAATCCGTTTGTACTCTTCAATTTCTTTGAGATTTGAATCAATTTATATGAGTAACATTTCCTTTATCCATCAGGCTTGCTCTCTTCTCTTCTCTTCATCTTCAAGTACGAAGTTGCGAAAGTATCGAGCATTGGCAACTCCTGTACTCTGAACCATCTTTGAAAAGGCGCTTTCTTCATTTGATAAAAGTTCTTTAGGAGTGTTATACTCCAAAACCTAACAAATTTGAAATTAAGACCAGAATGCATATAAATATACCTGACCAGCTTCAAGTATAATAATTTGAAATCTTTTATCACACAAATATACCTGACCAGCTTCAAGTAGAAGGATTTGATCACAGTCTATGATGGTATTTAATCTGTGTGCAATAATGAGCATAGTACAAGATTTAAACTCTTTCCTAATAGTCTTTTGAATTATAGCATCAGTTTGAACATCAACCGCTGCTGTTGCTTCATCAAGAACTAGTATTTTTGATCTCCGAAGTAGTGCTCGAGCAAGGCTTAACAGTTGCCTCTGTCCAATACTAAAATTCTCCCCAAACTCTAAAACCTAGAAACCAAATAAGCTATCACTTTAGAGATTCGATGATTGATTCCTCATCCTTTCTCTTCAATATGAAGTAAATTTTCTACTCATAACTAGAATAAAACCACTTGTAACTAGTATTGTTGCAAAGTTGGATAACAAGAACCCAAAATAAAGCCATAAAGAACCGTGGACAATGCAATGGATAATACAATTAAACTTATCTAGAAATCCTTTAATTTTATATATTTCTTTCCAAAACTCTGAATAACTGTTGGTCACAATTTTAATATTGTTTCATCTGAAGTTGTTCAGAAAAGTTAATATACTGCACTTAATGCTTTGTAAGGGCTGATATCCACCTCAAGTTTGTATAATAAAAGCTTGACCGAAGTATTTTAAAACTAGAAAACCGCTGACATAAACTACCAAATTGAAAACAAATGTGAGTATTTCATTAATTCCCATCACCAATACACATACATTTCTCACAAAGTTAATTGAATCGTACCTCAGCATCCAAGCCAAACGTATTTCTCCGTATGACATCCTTTAAATGTGTCCTCTCCAAAGCTTCCCAAAGATCAACATCATTGTGTTCGTCAAATGGATCTAGATTAAACCTAACAGTTCCTAGACAAAACGAGTAAGAGCATGAGAACAATAATATCCAGTCAATTTATTAATACATCACGATAACCCATAGATGTAATTTCATTGAATTTCATAAGTATTCAAGTTCACGATAACCTTACAATTAGCAGATGTAGTCCAATTGAAATAGGTGAGTAGTAATGCTCACGATAACAAAACAATGGAGAAAAGAAAATAAAATGGTTGGAGGATTTACAAAATAAATGGGAAGAATAACTATGTAGTAAGTGCCATTTGCTACTTACCACTGTAATCAAACTCTTGACCAATATAGATTGCTTACCTGAAAAAAGAACTGGTGATTGTGGTATAATTCCAAGAACTTTTCTCAAATCCAACAATCCGAAGTTTGCTATATCGAAACCATCTATTAATATTTTTCCCCTTTCTAGTTCAACTATACGGAATAAGGCATTTAGCATGCTTGATTTTCCAGCGCCAGTTCGTCCAACAATTCCAACCTTGTCATTGGGAAAAACTGTGAAAGAGAGTCCATGCAAGACTGGTGGGAGCTCAAATCTGTAACGTAAGACAACATCCTCAAATTTTATATGCCCACACGATGGCCATCCAGAAGGGGGGCGGTTGCTCTCAATAATTGATGGAGCTTCTGAAGGTAAATCTATGTAGGTCCCAACACGTTCCACAGAATTGAAACTATTCTCAACCATACTTCCAAATTTTAGTATATCTGTTAATAAAGAAGTAACATTTAAAGCATAACTGAGTAGAAGACCCATGGTGGATGCAAATGCCTGCTGGTTTTTTTCCCTGCTATTCTGCATTACAGTAAAGGTTGCAATAAACCATATCATTAGAGCACCCACGGTTTCTAAACGAATTCCAATCCATCGGTTTCCGCTCATGTTTGCAAGGGTAAATCTAATATTATTGTCCATGGATTTCCCATTAATTTCGATCATTCTATCATAAGCTTTGTATGCACAAATAGTTGAGAGACCATTTAGAGCTTCACCAAATTGTGCATAAACAGGAGATCTACTTGTCGAGTCTAGTCGTTGTAGTTCTCGAGATGTGCTCTATAGTTAAGAAAAAAAAAATGGTCAACCCTTGAACATAAACCGACTATTCAAACCTTAAAATAATAGCTCATGATTATCCCTAAAAAAACACAATGTTGACAAATATAATGACCAACATGACCATAGTTCAATGGATTCTTAGTGCATGTTTGAGAGTGATTTTGAAATGGTTAAAGTCACTTTTGTTGTATTCAAAATCACTCCAAAATATGCCCTTAATAATTCAACATTAATTTTGATGATATGAAAATCGCGTTTAAAAGTGCAAAATCAAATATCAAATTGATTTTGAATGATTAAGAGCATGTTTCAGGGTGATTTTAAACATAACAAAAGTGATTTTAGCCATTTTACAACCATTCCCAAACATGCACTTCAATATGATCTTATAAGTATTGGGCTCCTATTCAATTTATTCAACTAGTGTTTAACACATCTGCTGCTTTTTTTTTTTTTTTTTTGAGTTCATGTCCAACACATTACGGAGTCTCTAATAAAAGTCAAACATGGACACATTACGTATACTAAAGTGTTTGTGCTCCATAGATTAGAGAAGTTGTATGTATTATAGGATCATTAAACAATGATTTAAATTACTACTAAGAGTAATAATAGAAAACTCATTTCTAGTTACCTGGTAGTATAAATAGGCTGCATAAAACAATAATAGAAGAGGAAAGATTGCCCACAATGATAAGGTGCTGATAATCCCTATCAAGATGAAAATAAAAAGGAGTTGTGAAATTTGATCCAAAAACACTTTGACATAACGGGGAACATCCCTATCAATGTCTCCAATATCCTTTGAAAACCGATTAATGATCCTCCCAAGAGGGTTGGTGTTGAAGAACACCATTGGAGCTTTTAAAATAGACGAAAGCATTTGGTCGTGCAACCTTCTAGCTGCATATAGGCTTGACAGGATGAACCATGAAGAATTTACCAATTTCAACAATACCTGACATCAAAAGTTGTTTAAGGTATAAAGAAAGTGAAAAGGTACTGTTTTGTTCTGTTTAAGCTAGAACCTAGATTCTTGCATGTTAGAAATGGTGGTTTATTGATTTATATATTAAGAAAAAAATAGATTAAAAAAATAGTTAGTTTGACATATCATCAATTAAAAAGGAAACTGATATTTAACAGCACGCACAAATTATTAGTTGGTTATACTCATACTTGAACAAATAACAGGCTTGCATATATCCCGTTATAGTATAAAGTTCTACTCCGTCCCATATTGCGTTGGTCAGTCCAGTTCCTTAACCATAAGCTTTCAAGAATTTGAAGAGTGATTGACAAAACAAGGTACAGGAAGAGTACTATAACCACCCAAAGGCCTCCTAATGCATCCATGTATCTGAAAGGAACCAAAAGAATAGTGTTGGATGATGACAAGAGGGAGTGGGGTATGAACTTTAACAACAATTGATTTAGTGAGAGAATAAATCAAAGTGAGGAACACAATTAACATGTGAAATATAATTTATTGCCTCATCCAAAAGCCAAGGAAGTATACACACACTAACCAACTGCTTTCTAATGACTCTATTGTCCTAATAATATCTCTAATATTTCCATAATCTCATTCCCAATAAGAGCTTATTGAACTTTGCAGAGATATTTGACATAGTGAATTCTTCACCGTTCTTTCTATTATTGTGTATCCTTCAATGAATTTGCAATTTGCAGTCTTGTATTGTGGACATATATGAATTGGAAAAATAATATATATATACCCATATATGTATATATGTATATATATGTAAAATTGTATATGTACATATGTATGCATGTATTCTTTAAAAAAAATCACAAAATTAGATAATGAGATTCATGTTGAAAAAAATATACCTTACTAAAACATCCCAACGAATTACACCAGTTTCACTTTCTTCTTGTTTGATAAGAAGAGATTTTTTTTCTTTTGAAGGACTAGCATCCTTTGCAAAATCATTTGCCGTCTCATTATTGGCAGGAAGTTCAGATGATTTTTTAGTAATACTGGCTTCACCGTCTTCTTTTTCCTGACTTGTTTCTTCCGATACACCTGCACTTTCCATTAGCCTTTGGAATAACTTGCCATTTTTATAAAGTTCCTCATATGTTCCTTCCTCCTTCACCATACCTTCATGAAGGAGAATTATTCTGTCGACTTCTGCGAGAAAATGCAATTGGTTGGTCACAAGAACTCTTGTTTTCCCTCTTAATTCTCCCCTAATGCATTTTTTAAAAACCTGACAATGGGTGATGACTATATGAGAAATAGTACAAGCAAATTCAAAAGTTCACCACAAAAATTAACAGAATCATCCCATTTTCAGGTAACAAGTACTTGGCTTAAAATAAAAATCAAGATCAAGGAAAACAATATCCTGGTGGTAAATTTACCTCACTAGCTACATGAGCATCAAGAGCACTCAAAGGATCATCAAAAATGTACACATCAGAATTGGAGTACACTGCCCTGGCCAAGGAAACTCTTTGTTTTTGACCACCACTAATATTCACTCCTCTTTCCCCAATTTCAGTAAGATCACCGCCCTAGCAGCAAACAAAAGCAAAGCAGCAAATAAAATTACCTTTTACGGACTGGTGATAATATAAAGCTATTAAAAATACTTACGGGTAGTAAGTCAAGGTCATGCTGCAATGCAGTTATATTGATTGCCTTCTCGTATTTGGCAGATTCAAAGGTAGAACCAAATAAAATATTATCACGCACCTAAAGATAAAATTTGGAGTCCATAAATACGTTAAATTACAAGTTTAGTCCAAAAACTTTCAAGTTTGTGTCTAAAAACATTTAATTTTGTGTCGAATACGTCCCCTGAACTTTTAAAATATCTAATAGGTCCTTAAACTTTCAATTTTGTATCTAATAAATCCTTAACATATGCTAACTAGACTTTGTTGATATGTATTTTTTA
Organism: Luffa aegyptiaca; assembly: GCA_017139565.1. Lineage (NCBI taxonomy): Eukaryota > Viridiplantae > Streptophyta > Magnoliopsida > Cucurbitales > Cucurbitaceae > Luffa > Luffa aegyptiaca. The sequence goes on from CM029396.1 coordinate 10,665,024, forward strand.
AGTGGGTTGAAATTTATATATATATATTTTATACTGGGGGACCAATTAGAAACTGATTTCAAACTTTAAGGACCCGTTAGAAATAAATTCAAACATTTGAGACAAAATAGGTTACTTTTGAAAACTCAAGGACCAAATAGAAAATAAGTTCAAATCCAAGAGACCAAAAGTGTATTTGACCCATAAAACATTATACGATCATTATTTTGTAGCAAGTTATTCCAACTTACAGTTGCATTAAAAATCCAGGAGACTTGTGGAACATAAGCAACAGTTCCCTGAATAATAACACTAGCATCTCCAACTGGTGGAAGTTCTCCAAGCATGGCTGATATTAATGATGTCTTTCCCTCCCCTGTGCTTCCAACAACTGTGACTAAGCTACCAACTGGTATGTTCAAATTAATGTTTGACAATGTGGGCCTCTCAGCCTGGTTAAAGTTAAAAATTAGGGAAACCATATTTTTGAAAAATGGTTAAATCGATTTTTTCAATGAAAAATAGCTAAACCGTTTTTTAATCACATTTACGTGTTGAACATTCTTCCAATTATATCCCTCAGTCAGTTTCTCATTCACATCTATTTTCTAGGGAGCCACCTTCTGATTTAATTAAAAAAAAATCAAAATTTTTCAACCATGAATCAAGGAATCTGTGAGATTTACACTATCTATCTATCTTCTCTTCTATCTATCAAAATCCAAATTCAGATTTTGAAATCGGGAAGATTAAACAAAATTTAATATTTTCATTTTCTATTTTCTATTAGATTTTTAGTTTTTAATTAATTATCTAAATATTAACTTCATCGTTTTTCAATAATTATCAACATCGATCGTATAATATTCATCGTTTTTTCAACTATTATCAACATCGATTGGTTTGTTAGTCTTCACTTCTTTCCAAGATCGAAAGGGCTATTGATCATAGGTATCTTGTCTCGGTTTAATTTTCATTTATTTTGAATTTGATTCATTCTTTTATTCATGTAAAGTAATTTTATTTTTTGTTTTCGAAACTAGATGCCTAGTATCGAACTAAATTCTTTGTTTTAACATCTCATTGGTTGCATAAGTAGTAAGCTTAGAATTGAAAATAATGAAACAATTAATCAACTCTCTATGTATAGCAATAGTTTGGAAAACTCACAATATTTAGGCTTTGTGAGGATAGGCATGTTTCATGGTTATTATTTTCCATCTCTAGGCATTGTAGTAGATTATGATCACTCTAACACTGTAAAAGATTCAAATACAGTGTGTATACAAGATAAAGTTTATTGTATTGATTATTTGTAAATTTAATACACTAATCATTATTTCAATATTATCTTTGTAAATTTAAAATTTCTTTATTAAACTTTGCTGTTAAGATTATAGTGATGGTTTCCGTAGCATCTTTGTCAATTTATAATTTATATATTAAATTTTCTCCTTGATTTATGTTGTATTTGAATTTAAGTTTTCATTGCATCTCGATCTCGTTCAGGAGTATTTTAGTCAATTTCGTTGTTATAAAATCCTACTAATTTGTATGGATTATTTCTGTAATATCTTTTTAAATTTAAATTTTATTGATTAAATTTGTTGTTGTGATAAACTATACTTTTAGATCTTCTCCTGATTTATACACTGTATTAGAATTTAAATTTTCTCCTAAATTTTTTCTTTCATTTATGTTGTACTTGAGTTTAATTGTTCACCGGATTTATATTTCGATTAGGGGCATTTTCGTCCAATTCATTGTAAAAAAAAACTACTAAAAATAGAAATTTGCCCATTTTTCAAATGAAAAATTCAGATGGTCATTTTTCAAAATAACTAATTAAAAATGGTCATTTATCTAGTTGCCCCTAAAAATAATAATAATAAATTTGAACCATGATGAGCAGTATAAAGAAAATACACTTAAAACAAAAACTGTCACCCATAATTTTATCCAAGAATAGAATAACCAAATTCAATCAAAATTATTTGCATGGAACTTGAACATTTTGTAAGTATTCTTCTTTTTCCACAACCAATTTCAAGGTCAACTAGAGCAATGATGCACATGCTGAGAATTCAATGTTCATGTGTTGGAAAAAAAACCTTGTACTTTTGCGTATGTCTGCCCAAAAAACATTGAAAACAATATCCTTACTAGAGAGAGAGAGCACCTCTGAATCCCAAGCAAAGCATCCATTCTCAATTGAGATGGCTGGAAGGTTTGGATTTAATGGTGGATTTGGGAGCAGAACTCTCTCTTCTGCTATAAGTAGCTCCTCTAGACGCTTTAGGGATACATTGGCATTTGCCACCTGTCAATCAACGGAATCTTAACCTAAATTATTTACAATAAATATAAAATCATTATAAAAGTTTATAGTATTTATTCAGCCCTAACACAATAAGAAAAATAATAAATTTTATCCTTCAAATGTTGTTCAAATTTGATTTGCAATGTCATCTTTCACTCCCAACTAATTTACCTTTGACAATGTTGACTTACACGAGTTAGTTCAATTAGACTAATTTATTAATTCTCTAACAAACTTTGTAAATTTTCAACCATCATTAATTTATTGCTCAACATGTTATTGATATATATTATTTTTTGTGTTTGTGGTAGTGAGACATTTATTTAAGGTTAGACCAATTGAGCATATATACCCACATTTCTTGAATTGAATAATAAAGTTTCTTTTTTCTTAAAAAATGCATGTATTTCTCATTAGCCAATGATCCCAGCACGTAAGATATGAGAAAGAGATAAGTGTAGGAAGGGAGAGAAAGATGGGTATATGCATGAAAGATGGAAAAAATATAAATAGAATTTTGAGAAACTACTTTTTGTAGTTTCTCAAATTTTGCACCTTCTCTAGAAATGTTTCTAGAAATTTAGAAATAAAAAAACCGAATGGGCTATCAAACATATCTATTTCTTAAGAAATGAGAAATGGGGAACAAGAAACATGAAATGGAAACGTTATCAAATAAGCCCTAAGTTAGAAGAGCACCTGAGGTATTGTAAAAAAAAGCATGGCTAGAGAAAAAAACAGCACTGAGAGTAGTGAAATTGACGTATATGCCCTCGATGGAATCAAGTCTCCTCCAAAAACCGTGAATAATCCAAAACAAGTCACGAGCACCAAAGCAGGAATGCTATTCACTGTGAAATCGTTAAACTGCAAAAACCAATAAAATCATTAAAATACACAAGTATCATTGTTGATTAGTTTAGTTAGTTGACTTATGCACATCATCTCGCTTATCCTCTTTAATAAAATTTTCTGATTTGGTTTACCCGAAAAATTGACATTAATAATGTGATATGATAACAAAATACTATAAAATATTATTTTTCTTAAAAAAAATCTCCAAAAAAACAAAAAAAAAAAAAAAATATATATATATAATGTACCGCATCAAGTAGTGATGTCTTTCGAAACCATGACAACTCATCCTTTCGCATGCTTTGTACCTTGGAATGAAAGCTACTCTCCCAGACATAACATCTGTTCCATTTCCGAAAGCCATAAAAAAATCGTCAACAAGCTTTAGATTATAACAACTATGAATATTTTATTCCTATATTGTCATACTTCACTGTGTCCATTGCAGCTAAAATCTCATTCATGAGACCAATTCTCTTGTCCGTACATTGCAATCCCCCTCTGGATAGTTTCTGCATTCTGCTGATCACAAGTTTCTGTAACCACAGAACATGACAACATTAAAATTAGCTAATTCTGATATAGCAATAATAAATACTCGAGCTTAATCGAAACTTAATCGAAACCCAAAAGGTGTCAACATGGCACTCGTTCAACTATATGTATCATACATATTACAAATGGGAATGAATAAGAATTCTTATTGTGCTTCTCAAAAAAAAAAAAAAAAAAACAAAACAAAAAGAATTCTTATTGTATTCGTTAAAAAATTATCTTACATAGAATTATTTTTTATTTCATTCAATTCTACAATTGAACAAAAAAAAAACAATAAATTACATGAACTTGGATCAATAAAATATTTGACGTATTTCTAAACAAGGTTTCTAACTAATGAATTTATCCTTTAGATTGATGGTCTCCATGAGTTAGTTTCCAGTTGTACTAGTATAAATACGAATACCATTGTGTTTAGTGAATATAGTCTTTTCTTTAAGTTCAGGAGATTACAATCTAAAGAAGATCAAAATGCTTGGAAAATTGACCGCTCAGGATCCTTTACTGTAAGTTCTTTGACAAAGCATCAGTTACCTCATTCTCCCCTTCCTAAAGATTTGTTCTCAACAATATGAAAATCAAAGAGTGTAACCACTCGTAATTTTTCAATACGGTCAATCTTACAATAGTGTGGAAGCGTAACATTCAGAAACTAAAAGAAACTTTAACTCAACCGAAGCAATTTCTAACAGAAGATTACTAAGAAAAACTATCAAATCCTTAACTACATCCTTCGATGTCTTGTGACAGAATGGTAAACTTCACTTCTTCCGAATCTATCACTCGATCCTTCATCTGAAATTATTTTGGAAAAAACAAAAACGAGTACAAAAATACTCAATAAACTATCAAATGGTCAAGGGTCGATGTGATGAGCCTAGAAAAGCCAGTATTGGGCGTCTGGGAAAGGGCCAGCACGTTGCTAATCATTGAGGCCTTGGGTACAAATGGTCAAGGGTTGAACACCGAGCTTCGTACAGTAGCTTGAAGCCCTGGGTACAAATGGTCAGGGGTCAGTGTGACTCGAAGGGTCAGTCTTGGAGAGCTTTGTGAGAACTCAGAGGAGTTGAGAGGACTGACATGAGTCGGATTGAGAAAACACAAAGGAGTCGGATAAAGCTTGTTAAAGCTTGAGTTAGTGGTTGTGGGTGCATGTCACATGAGTATGTTCCTTGATGTATGGTTTGATGCATGGTGCATATGTTAGTTGTTCTTCCATGTATATTGAGCTTGTGTGGTTGAATGTGGAAAACATGATATCTACCTTATATGCGTATGTGATTGATGGTTCTGCAGGTGTGAGCCACTTACTCAGTACCGTGGCTTTTGTACTGACCCACCACCAGGTTTTGCAGGTTATGAGATCATACTTGGACTTGGTGATGAGGAGGAGACTTGAAGGAAAAGACCATTAGATAGTTAGCTGTTGTATTTATCTGTGTTTAGATTCTTATTGGAGTTTTTAAACCAATTTAGGTGTTGGTTAACTTGTTTGCCAGTTGTAATAGGCTTAAACTCGCAATTTCTTTTATCTAGGATGTATTAGTTTTATTAATTAGTACTTATTACGAGATCTGACTCGTATTAAATTTACTTGAGTTTTGGAGTAGTTTTTAGTTTATTAAGTATGTTTGGGGATGTTGTCAAGTGAAGTAGAGGTTGTGATCTGGTTTTAGAAGTGCGTCTTTCTGTTTTTCAGGTATTTAAAAATTTTGGTTAGTTGTAGTTATGTTGTGGTACAAAGTATTAGGGAAAATACTCATTTATTCACATTAGAGAATAACACATATATATAGGAATACAAGAAAGCCCTAACTTAAGTAATGTACAATTACGATAAAGGACATATATCATAACACTCCCCCTCAAGTTGGAGCAAATATGTCAATCATGCCCAACTTGTTGCAAAGATAAGAAATTCTTGCTCCATTTAATGCTTTGGTAAGAATATCTCCTAATTGTTCTCCTGTCTTCACATATCCTGTGGACACCAACCCTTGTTGTATTTTCTCACGAATGAAGTGACAATCCACTTCAATATGTTTAGTCCTCTCATGAAACACTGGATTAGATGCAATGTGAAGTGCAACTTGATTATCACACCACAATTTAGCTGGCATAGTAACACTGGACCCTATCTCCATCAACAGTTGATGTATCCATACTATCTCACATACAGATTGTGTCATAGCTCTATATTCTGATTCAACACTCGAACGTGAAACCACATTCTGCTTCTTACTCTTCCATGAAACCAAATTGCCTCCTACAAAGACACAATATCCAGAAGTTGATCTTCTATCTACTTTAGATCCAGCCCAATCAACATCTGAAAAGCATTCAACTTTTGTATGACCATGGTCTTTATATAAGATTCCACGCCCTGGGGCAGCTTTTAAGTAGCATAGAATTTGTTCTACTGCAGCCCAATGATCTACTATAGGTGATGACATATATTGACTTACAATACTCACTGAATAAGCAATGTCTGGTCGTGTCACTGTTAGATAATTCAACTTCCCAACTAATCTTCTGTATCTTTCTGGGTCTTTAAATAATTCTCTTTCTTTGGTGAGTTGCAAATTCGGTATCATCAGAGTACTACATGGTTTAACTCCTAGTTTTCCTGTCTCAGATAACAAATCAAGTACATATTTCCGTTGTGACCAAATGATACATTTCTTGCTTCTCATTACTTCAATACCTAGAAAATACTTTAGTGTTCCCAGATCCTTAGTATGAAATTGACCCTGAAGGAAAGTTTTGAGAGAGGCTATATTTGATGTTACCCGTGATAACAATATCATCAACATACACAACAAGCAAAGTAATACCATTCTCAGATCATCGGTAGAAAACAAAATGGTCAAACGTACTCTTCTTCATTCCAAATTGCTCAAGTGCCTAACTAAACTTACCAAACCATGCACGTGGACTCTGTTTCAATCCATACAATGATTTTCTAAGGCGGCAAACTTTATCACTCTCCCCCTAAGCAACAAATCTAGGTGGTTGCTCAATATAAACGTCCTCCTGATGATCGCCATGTAAAAAGGCATTCTTGATGTCTACCTGATGTAAAGGCCAACCTTGAGTAGCAATCATGGAAAGAAACAACCGAATAGTCGTTAGTTTGGCAACTAGAGAAAATGTATCAGAATAATCAATCCCAAAAACTTGAGCATATCCTTTAGCAACAAGACATGCTTTCAAACGAGCAACGGATCCGTCAGGATTGACCTTTATGGCAAACACCCATTTACACCCAATGGCCTTCTTGCCTACAGGACGAGATACTAAATCCCAAGTATCATTAGCATCTAAAGCATTCATCTCCTCAATCATTGCATTGCGCCAACCAGAATGAGATAACGCTTCATGAACAAAGTTAGGGATAGAGATAGAATCAAGGGATGTGATAAACGAATATGTGGGTGATGACAACTGGTTATAAGACACAAACGAAGAAATAGGATAAGTACATGTGCGCTTACCTTTACAAAGGGCAATGGGAAGATCATCACTCGGTCCAAGATCAGATGTTGAAGAATCTTGTGGCGTAGGACATGTGCGTGAAGGTTCTTGTGGTGGCCGTCTGGAGCATACTTGAGTAATGGGTGGACGAGGAGGGATAGATACGGATGGAGAAGGATCAGAGGAGGATGATGGAGAGATAATCTCATAGATAAAGAGATCGTCATCCTCCCCCTCACTCGGACTCAGCAATGACAGACTAAAAGGAGTATCTTCAAAAAAAATTAACATTTAGAGAAACAAGATATTTGTTAAGACTAGGACAATAGCAACGATATCCCTTTTGAACACGAGAGTAACCGAGGAAGATGCACTTCAAGGATTTAGGATCTAACTTGGTACGATGAGGATGAACATCTCGAACAAAACAAGTGCAACCAAAGATTTTTGGTTCAATGGGAAACAAAGGTTTGGTGGGAACGAGTACACGATAAGGAATCTCACCATTAAGGACGGATGAAGGCATTCTATTAATCAAGAAGCACGTTGTGGAAACTGCATCAGCCCAGTAAGGCTTTGGAACATGCATTTGAAAGGATAATGCTCTCGCAGTTTCAAGTAAATGCCTATTTTTTCGTTCAGCGACCCCGTTTTGGGATGGAGTGTCAGCACATGAAGATTGATGAACAATTTCATTTTTACATAAGAACCAAGCATGTGAGAAAAATATTCACCAGCATTATCAGTGCGAAAAGTTTTCAAAGACACAGAAAGATACAGAAGATTAGTTGGGAAGTTGAATTATCTAACAGTAACACAACCAGACATTGCTTATTCATTGAGTATTGTAAGTCAATATATGTCATCACCTACAGTAGATCATTGGGTTGTGGCACCAGAGTCTATGACCCATTTGGTAGAGAATGTAAGAAGACAATGATTCGGATTACTTGACTCAGCGATAGTAGCAATAGGATTCGAGGAAGAATGATGCTTGTAATGATTCCTGATACATCTGGAATTTAGCAAACTCGTCTGCAGAAATGGAAATTGACTTCTCAAGTGTATCATTGGTGGAAGCAATCTGAGCAAGTTGAGGTCCATGTCCCTTACTTAACAGCTTTCTACAATCACGTTATATGACCAGGCTTCTGACAATAGTTACATACAATCTCTTGTGAATCCTGTCGCTGGTTATCATAACCAGTTCTCTGAGTATTAGTACTCGTTCCTCTATTAACCTTAGAGTCATTATTTCTACTACTCAAAGCACTGTTAGATTGAGGGACAGACGAACTTATTTGAGGACTTTCAATACGGAGAACTCTACTGAAGACTTCTTCCAAAGTAGGAATTTCAGAACCAGAGAGAATTTGTGCTTTCACCATCCCAAATTCAGGTTGAAGTCCATTCAAAAATATCATGACGGCCATCTTTTCTCATTGAGCTTGTTGAACCTTTATATCAGTGGTAAATGGGAATAATGTACCAAGCTCTGCACACGTCTTCTTAAACTACATGAAGTAATTCGTTACAGATTGTTTTTTCTGAGCTGCATGAAAGAACGTCATGGAAACATTGTACATTCTGTTAACTTGCGCTTTACCTGAGTATAAAAACTCTGTGAATGCTAGTAGTTCTTTCACCGAATCACAGTGATTAAACAAACCAACTATCTCGTTTTCTATAGAATTCTTTATTCCCAGGTACAACCGAGCATCATCTCTAAGCCAAGCCTTCTTCTTTGTGTCATCCTCTGGCGGATCCTCAGTGATATGGTCATCCATCTCAGTGCTCCGTAGATAAAACCGAATTGTACGACTCCATTCATAATAATTGGAGCCATTTAGCTTATGTTCTGTGAACTTCAAAGCAAGAGGAACTCCATTAGATATGACCAAAGGTTTCATCTCAGCCATTGGTAGCTTAAAACCGCTAATAAACCTCAATAAACCACGAAAAACAGAACTGAATCGCAAAAAATAGCTTGATATCGAAGAAAACTACACAACTCGAGACCAAAAAAGATGAAATTCCAAAATCTAAACACACAGGCTGGCCGAAAACAACGAGGCGAGACGAACCCAGGTGGCGGAAGCAGAAACGGGCGGCTTACGCGCCGGCGCGTGGCGGCGGACGCAGAACCTTCTGGCGGCACGTGTGGCTCACGCATGGTGTTTTCCGACGATCGGCGATGACGCTTCTGCTTTCCTGACGGCGGCTCTCTTTCCTAGGTAGGTGGTGATAACAAACGGCCACTCAAACAAGGTGATCCAAACTACAAACCCTAACCCTAGAGAAAAAACCCTAGCCGCCAAAGAGAGAATTCTAAAACCCTAAACGCTCTGATACCATGTACAAAGTATTAGGGAAAATACTCATTTATTCACATTAGAGAATAACACAAACATATATAGGAATACAAGAAAGCCCTAACTTAAGTAATGTACAATTACGATAAAGGACATATATACAAAATAGCATATATCATAAAAGTTGTTATGTGCCAAAATTTTCGAGGCATTAAGTTTTCACTAGGGTAAAGATTAGTAATGCCCCCTTGACAACATCCTCCTTTCAAATAGACCCACATCCTAGGCCCTAAAAGTGAGTTGAAGAAGGGGAAAAAGCCAAAGTGTCTTCAATTTGTACCGTGCCCTTATTTGTGGGAATAACTACAAGGATAAAGTCTTATGTGACATCCTTGAGATGGATTCCTACCACATTCTTCTTGGTCGCTTATGGCAATATGACCTCCAAACAATACATAAGGGAAGAAAGAAACATATGAATTCAACGGGCTAGAGACAAAAATTGTTCTTTTACCCTCCATTAAAGACGAAACACCCAACACGTGATCCAACATATTCAATAACTTAGAAGAACAATTTAATAAGTCCAAGGGCTTCGAAACAACTACAAGTCCAATATCTTAAAAGGTAAGTTCTGAATATTAATCCAACCTCCATATCCCACAACAAACTCAGGTTTACTGTGCTTTAAAGCTAAGCATTTTTCAATTTTCAAATGGAAGAGACCTATTTTCTACCATTTACCATTATACCAAGCCCCTTTCGCATCCTTTCATCCTCTATTCCAAGGAGGGTTTTGTCAGCCATAAAAGGATTAGCAGAGCATTCAACCTTAAAATGACTCTTCAAAGCAATAAAAATTTCATTCCTATGATCATGAGCATCAAATCTAGAAATACCCCACAATGAATCCCCATCCAATTTCATTCCAATTATCATCAGCATTAAGTCTAGAAATAACCATCAATGAATCCAAAACCAATTCAACCACTTCTTTTTCCTATTTAACCAATATGACTAATGAAAATTTTACTTTTCAGACACTTTCTGAGAACCACATACATTTTTCTTCTTGACCATATCCCAAAAGACTGAACAACCTCTTTTATTAAACCCAATTGGAACAACTATTCTTCCTCTAAGACCTGAATTAGAGACTTCAATACATTCAAGGCACTAACTAGACTCCTTGTGATTCTTTAAAAGTGATATACCAAAATCACTTTTTGCTTGTTTTAGAAAATGGACCTTCGAAGGGTATTTACATTAAATCAATAATTGCATCTTCAAGAAAGAAGAGCTATTTCCTATAAAAATAAGCATGAAACTTCCTATAAGAAAGTATAAACTAACAAACCAAAATAAAATTTCAACCTCCAATTCTTACGCTGCTTTGGAAACTATTTCAAAATTAAGACTTGTTAGATCTGTACCTGCATGGGAAACAACAGAACTAGCAGTGATGCACCAAGAAGTGATGAAACTCCCAATTGTCGGTAAAGAAGAATCATTGCGATCATTATACGAAATAGAGCCGACCATAATATGTGAAATAACTGAGCTGCTCCCTAGATGTTGACACCAAAGAAGCCCGACAGAATAAATGGTGTAAGTATTATAATTTCATTAAAAAAAATGACGATAGAAATTGTTTCTATAGAGACATGCTCTTTAATCATGACATACAAAATAGTACGAGATTTTAAAATAATATAAAGAAAGAAGGCTGAAAACTTGCAAATATGTATAAATGGATAAATGTATAGAGTAAAAGCAAGAAAGTATGAGATCTGACAATTAAAATGTTAGGTATCCGAACACAGGAAAATAAAAGATGTTAATATATTGCAATATCAAAAAGAAATTACAATATAACAATAACTTTCCAAGAGGGTTATCTCTCTCCAAAAGTCCAACTATGGACAATATCTTGAGTAAGATTACGGGCAAAAAGTGAGTGAACTTGGGTGAGACTGGATAAATAATCTTCTGTATCAGATCCCAAATAATTCAATGGATTATCTGAGGTGGAGCCTTTGTTACCAATCTTCAAGTTTGTCGACCTTTCTGAAATATCAAGATCCACGATTTTGACTTGAATATTCAGCTACTATGTGGGTGGCTCATGAGCGATTTCTTTTCCTTTGGAAAAAGGCAGAACTGGTTTTGGAATGAATTTGGTTAATCTTGGGATATCTGAGATTTCCGGGATTTTCGTGGAATCTACCCAAAACAGCTTCTAGCAATTCAAATCAAAGTGATTTGGGTTTTTCTCTCTCGTCATTAATTGAAAATTCAAATTTTCCTTTTTGGGCAATGAAGGTTCAAGTCTAGTGGTGGCGATTGGAGATCCAGCGGCCTAGGCGTTCAAACGGTGGTTGTCAATGCGTTGGATTTGAACGGTGTACTTGATGCACTAAAATTTCAAAACAATACCTCAAATGAATTTTATTCAATGCTGAAAACTCCAAATCACAACCATATATATAGGCTGGAAATAAGTAACTATTTACAGCAAAGAAAGCTTTTAACTATATGGTAAAAGCTAAAATAAAGATAAAGGTAAATGCACAGTAAGTAAAAGTAAAAGATCTTTTAATGATCCTACATCAAATCCTTCCCTCCAAAAAAATAACTTGCCCTCAAGTCAATTAGCTAAGGAAAAACCATCTGGGGCATGGAAAGGATATATGTCCGAGACATTGAATGTTGGACTGATCTTGAGAGAAGGAGGAAGGTCGACACGGTAGGCATTGTTCCCAATTGTTTCCAAAATTGTGAAGGGGCCCATCTTTTTGTTAGTAAGCTTAGAGTGGGCACCCGAAGGAAGTCTTGATTTTCGGAGATGAATCATTACTAAGTCTCCAATTTGGAAATCTTGATCCCGACGATGAGCATCAACCGCTGCCTTGTAACAAGCATTGGCTTCCTCCAAATGATTCGTGACTTCTTTGTGAAGTTTCTGGATTCAGTCCACAATCTGAAAGTGATCTGGTATTAAGGAACTGAAGCATAGAAATTCAACTTTAATTGCTAAGTGGGGGTTGAGATTTATCCCTGAACCGGATACTCTTTGGAGAAAAGTGATTCCAATTATTCTTGGTTCTAACTTTTATCAGTGGCATACTTCTTGCAAGACGCAAGATTTAGTTGAGTTTACCCATCCCATGGATGAATATTTCTAAAGTTTGGAAGAAGGTAGAGTCATTGACTTTATTTAATTTGGGAGATGGCAGAAGAATCTTTTTTAGGCAAGACCCTTGGCTTTGTAATTGTTCTTTAAAAGACTCATTTCCGAGGCTGTTTTTGACCATTGGGATGTTGTTTCTCTCTCTTAGAATATTTGTTTCAGAAGATGGCTTAAAGATGAGGAGATTGCCGATTTCCAGCTTTTGTTGGCCAGTGTTTCTTCCATTAAGATTGGGTTGTTAAGTGATTCGAGGAAGTGGTCTCTTGAATCTTCGGGATTATTTTCACTAAAATCATTATTTAGGCACCTTATCTCGTCTTCTCCTATGGATAAAGACCTATTTTTTGCTTTATGGAAATCCAAATGCCTCAAGAGAGTTAATATTTTAATTTGGATTATGTTTAAGGGATCCTTAGACAGTACGGAGGTACTTCAGCGTAAACTTCCCTCGCATTGTATTTTTCCACCGGCTTGTTCATTTTGTTGGGCAGCAGAAGACTCTCTCCAACACATTTTCTTTGGATGTTCATATTCTGATAGGGACTTGGTATTATTTATTCACAAACAAGATACAACCTGGGGAAAACTCGAGAGTTCCCACTATCTCTCCAACCTTTATCCTGCTATACTTCTTGGCCAAAAGGTACCCTCCCTCTTACAAGCTAGAACTATATACACAAGATGGTTAGTAACAAATTCAACTACTTAACCATACTAACAACCAAGTAACTAACTAGGTACTAGTTTCCTCCGCGTTCCTCTTCTTTCTTCTCCTATACACATGCTTGATTGGTGGTCTATCACTACCCGACCCTCAAAGATTCATCTTGTCCTCAAGATGAAAATCTAGAAATTGGTTCATGATCCATGATGCCTCCTCCCAAGTAGCTTCTGAAACATCCAAATCCTCCCATCGAATTAGTACTTCCAACCTTGAAGCGTCAGTAGAGTTCTATCGAATGCCTAAGAGCTCAGCAGGTTCCATTCGAAAGACAAAGTCAGGCTGCATATTTGGGGGAAAGGGAATGACCGGAAATGTGTTACCCATCGCTTTTCTCAGCTGGGAAACATGAAAAACCGAATGGATGCGCACGTCATCTGGTAGCCTCAAGCGATATGCAACAGCACCTACACGAGCTTCTACTTGAAATGGTCCAACAAATCTTGGAGCAAGTTTAGCACTCGAGTGTTTCAACAAAGTCTCTTGCCTATAAGGGTGAAGCTTCAAATATGCCCAGTCATCTACATTCAATTCCACATGGCGGCGAGAAGCATTGGCCACTGACACCATGTACTGTTGAGCATAAGCCAAGCGATCACGAATTACCACCAACATAGCATCTCTATCCTTTAACTGTTTGTCAACTTCAGAAACTGGAGAGCTGTTTTCTACATAAGGTAAAATATCAGGCGGAGGTCGGCCATAGACAACTTCAAATGGAGTGGCCTTCAAGCTAGTATGAAACGAAGTATTGTAACAAAACTCGGCCCATGGAAGCCATTTCACCCACTTAATTGGACAGTGCATAGCAAAACATCGAAGATATGTTTCCAACCCACGATTGACCACCTCGATCTGGCCATCCGTTTTGAGGGTGATACGCCGTACTCCGCTTTAATTGAGTGTCCTGCCATTTGAACAATTCCTCCCAAAACAAACTAGTAAATACCGAGTCTCTATCAGATACAATACTCCTTGGAATACCGTGTAGACGAACAATTTCCTTGATGAACAACTGTGCAATTGAGACTACACTGAATGGGTGTTTCAATGGTATAAAATGGGTGTATTTTGACAAACGATCCACCACTACGAAAACAGAGTCGAAGGTATCAGCTTTGGGCATCCCAATAACAAAGTCAATGGAAATGTCCTCCCAAATATGATCAGGAATTGGCAAGGGTTGAAGAAGGCCGACTGGAGCTAAGGCAATATATTTGGCCTGCTGACGAACCGCACATTCAGTTCAGCCACAAAGAGCTTCACTCGAGCTTTCATTCCCACCCAGTAAACCTCCCTTGCCAAGCGCTGAAAAAGTCTTTAAAACACCCCATGACCCCCAACAGGAGAAGAATGAAAGGCCTCTAGCAATAATGGAATCGTTGGAGAGTTTTCACGTAAAACAATCTTACCCTTGTAATACAACTCTTAATTTTAGGAGAATAATAGTCTCTTATTCAAATATAGACAACCTAAGTCTTCTTATATAGGAGAAAGACCCATTACAATAAAAGGAAAGAATAAAGGCGATAATGACTAAATATTAACAAATAATATTTACACAATTATATAAACTAGAAATTCCAACACTCCCCCTCAAGCTGCTTTAAAGATGTCTTCCATAGCCAGCTTGTCAATTAGTTTATCGAATTGCTTCTATGGAAATCCCTTAATTAGAACATCAGTAATTTGCTCTATCGTTGGAAGATCAGGGATACATATTGCACCAGTACAATCTTTTCTTTAATAAAGTGTTTGTCAACCTCAATATGTTTTGTTCTATCATGTAGAACTGGATTGTGAGCTATAGATATGGCAGCCTTATTGTCACAATAAATTCGAATAGGCTTAGTCTGAGGAAACTTGAATTCTTCGAGTATTATTTTGATCCATATGCCTTCACAAATTCCACGGGCTAAGGCTCTAAACTCTGCTTCAGCGATACTCCTGGCCACTACATTTTGCTTTTTGCTTCGCCATGTGACTAGATTTCCTCCAACAAAGGAACAATAACCTGTGGTAGATCTTCTATTAGTAGTACTTCCAACCAAATCTGCATCTGTATAGACCTCTACTTGGAAGTGATTATTCTTCTTGAATAAAATACCTTTTTCAGGAGCTCCTTTTAAATATCGTAAAATCCTATAGGCAGCTTCGAAATAAGTTGGTCCCGATGCATGAATAAACTAACTTACCATGCTTACAGCAAAAGCAATATCTGAACGAGTATGAGACAAATAAATTAGTCTCCCCACAAGTCTTTGGTATCTCTCCTTATCATTTATTTCTCCTTCTTTTGCTGCTTCTAATTTCAAATTAGGCTCAATAGGAGTTTCAACAACTCTATATCCAAGTAATCCTATTTCTTCAAGTAAGTCAAGGACACATTTTCTTTGATTTGCAAAGATACCTTTCCTTGATCTTGCAAATTCCATCCCAAGAAAATATTTTTACGTTCCCAAGTCCTTGATTTGAAACTCAGTTGCAAGGTTTTTCTTGAGATCTGTTCGACCTACTTCATCGTCACCTGTGAGAATAATATCATCAACATACACAATCAAGATAGAGATTTTATTATTCTCAGAGTGTTTATAAAATATAGTATGGTCAGCTTGACTTTGAAGAAACCCATAACCAGACACAACTTTTCCAAACCGTTCGAACCAAGCTCTTGGAGACTGTTTAAGGCCACATAGAGATTTCTTTAACCTGCAAATTCTATTACTTCCAAGTTCCTTTTCAAAACCTGGAGGCAAATGCATAAAAACTTCTTCCTCAAGGTCGCCATTGAGAAAAAAAAAATTCATATCAAGTTGGTAGAGCGGCCACACTGAGTTAGCTGCAAGAGACAACAATACTCGAATAGAGTTAATTCTAGCAACTGGGGCAAACGTTTCCTGATAATAAATCTCTTATGTTTGGGTGAAGCCTTTAGCTACTAATCGGGCCTTATATCTCTCAATACTACCATCTGCATTGCATTTTATGGTGAACACTCATTTACAACCCATTGGTTTCTTATCCTTTGGCAACTATAATATTTCCCAAGTCCCATTTTGTTTTAGAGCATTCATCTCCTCCATAACTACTACTTTCCAATCTAGATCTTCTAAAGCCTCATGTATATTCTTTGGAACAAACAAATCGTTTATCCTAGAGGTGAAGGCTTTACGACTATTTGACAAATTTTGATATGACATGTAGTTTGCAATAGGATATTTGGTACAACTTCGAGTACCTTTTCTAATGGCTATGGGCATATCAAGATCAGACACTACTGGCAAAGTAATTTGAATAGTTGAAATAAGAATGGAAGAAAAATTACCAGATTTTCCAGTTTCAATCGTTGGAGTCTAAGATTAGTTCTGTGAAGGATCAATTATTTGGTCTTGTTTCCACTGATTGAATTTTCTTCTAGAATAAAACTTAAACTCAGGAACTTGAACAGTAGGATCATTATGTAGTATTTCTCCCCCTGATTGAGAAGTTTCTATACTTGACACCAAAGGACTAATATCATCAGGACAAATAAGGTTAGGAAGAGGAGTAGAAACATCCCAAAAGTTATATTCCAAATTTGGTTTCTCCCCCTGAAGAGAACTTTGGGTAAAAAATGGTTGATTTTCTAAAAAAGACACATCCATACTCACAAAATATTTTTTGTCTGAGGATCAAAAAATTTATAGCCTTTTTGATTTCAAGAATAACCTAAAAAAATGCATTTAACTGCTCTATGATCAAGTTTTGACCGAAAGTGACTAGGGATGTGAACATAAGTAGTACACCCAAAAACTTTGAGAGGTAAATCATAATATAAGCGGGATTTTGGAAAAACATTTTTAAAGCAATCAATGTGAGTTTTAAAATTCAAGATCTTACTAGCCATTCTATTTATTAGATAGGTAGATGTGAGAATTGCTTCACCCCATAAATATTTTGGAACATGCATGGAAAACATTATAGCACGAGCTACTTCAAGTAAATGCCTATTTTTTCTTTCAGCAACACCATTCTGTTGAGGAGTATCTCGACAAGTAGACTGGTGAACTATACCTTTATCTTTTAAAAACTCACCAAAAGATTCATTAAAATACTCAGTTTCATTGTCAGAGTGTAAAATGCAAATTTTGGTTTGAAATTGAGTTTCGATCATATTGTAAAAAATTTCTAAAAATGTCTTTCACCTCAGATTTCTTTTCCATTAAGTACATGTACACCCAAGATAGATGAGTATGGTCGTCAATAAAAGTAACAAACCATCTTTTCCCACTGAGTCCTAATTTTAGAAGCACCCCAAACATCACTATGAATTAAATAAAAAGGTTTGGAAGCTTTGTAAGGTTTAGGTAAATAGGTGGAACGATGATTTTTTGCTAAAATGCAACTTTTACAAATAAATGAGCAATGAAATCCCTTAAATAAATTTGGAAATAAATGCTTGAGATAAGGAAAACTAGGATGCCCTAACCTAAGATGCCAAAGCATAATTTGTTCTTTACCAGAAAGAGAACTAATACTACTGAAACCCTGAGTTACTTTATTACTAAAAGAACTTTCATCAAAGTAGTAAAGGCCATCAAGCATCCTAGCACTCCGAATCATCTTCTCCAATTCTTGATCCTGAAGAATACAATGAGATTCAAAGAATATAACACGACAATTAGAATCTCTAGAAAGTTTGCTGACAGATAAGAGATTACAGGCTAATTTCGAAACATGTAAGACAGACTGTAAAGAAATATGTTCAGTCAATTTAATAGTTCCTTTTCCTCCAACGGAAGAAAAACTGCCATCTGCAATTCGAATTTTTTCATTAGAATAAGAAGGAGAATATGAGTTAAAAAAGTGAGAGGTACTAGTCATACGGTCAGAAACTCCGGAATCGATAATCCACGGAGAAGAAGTGCCACAAGAGAAGGCTTGAGGATAATTCCATGTTTGTGCCAATGAAACACAAGAATTATTAGATGATAAATTGGTTGGTAGCAATTTTAGGATTTGATGAACTTCCTCCTTGGACATGATATTAAAAATTGAGTAAATGGGAAATAATATAATATAAACCAAATCAAAGCTGAACCAAACCAAGTAAATCACAACTAAACCAAGTAAACCAAACCAAAGTTCTAAACCAGATTGTCTAGCAAACCAGAATGTGAACCGAACCGGACCAAATCAGATCTAACCAACCAATTGAACCGAACCAAGTTTCAAACCAAGTCTTCTTCAACCCACGAGAACGAACACAAAGGTGAAGAGGTGAAAATAAAACACGTTTCTTCCACCCGCGCAAGCAGCTCCCTTAATCTATCTTTTTCGACACAAACAGTACGCTAGCAGACGCGACAAACTCCTCAACGAACGAACATCATTCTGCAAATGTCGAGACCTGCAAGTACGCTACTTCGGTGGTTTCAGCGGCGAGACCCAAGGCATCTAGCCTCTGTAGGTGACCTTGCGTGCGAGAATCACTACGAGCGGTGAGTAGAGACCGAGAATGGTGAAAATACCCAGTGAATGGCAGACGGCGAACGTCAGCAACCTCTTCAACGAACACAAACACGAGCTCTCCGCTGGAGATTGTCGGCGAACACGAAGTCAAACGCGCAACTTCGAGGTTTCAAATAAGACGGTCGAAGATGAACACGAAGATCTCCGACTATGACGACAGAAGCGTATGGGTTAAGTGAGAAACATGGAGCCACTAGCACTGGAAGTAGGATGCACCAACAAGAATGTTGGCTAGGGTTCCGGCGGCGGCGGCGGCGGCGGCTAGGGTTCAAAAAAATGGTGGCTAGGGTTTTTTTCTAGCAGTGACTAAAATGTTAGGGTTTTAGGGACAGCTAGGGTTTACTGCTCTGATACCATCTTAATTTTAGGCGAATAATAGTATTTTATTCAAATATGGACAACCTAGGTCTTCTTATATAGGAGAAAGACCCATTACAATAAAAGGAAAGAATAAAGGCAATAATAACTAAATATTAACAAATAATATTTACACAATTATATAAACTAGAAATTCCAACAACAACAGAAAGCCTTTCAGCGTGTAAGCCACAGGAACATCATCCCCTAGGATAATCTTTCTTCTGATGGCATTCAACTTCACGTCATGGACTTGTTGATCATGAATGAGGCTCGTATTCAGTCCCCCAACGAGGGAAACAGCAGCAAACTCAACTGCACTTGGGACTCTCGACAATGCATCAACTATCTTGTTCTCCACACCTGGTTTATAGACAATATCGAAGTCATAGCCCAAAATTTTTGTTAACCACTTCTAATATTCCCTAGCAACAAGTCTTTGTTCAAGAATAAACTTGAGACTACTTTGATCCGTACGGACTAGGAACCTTTTTCCCAACAAATATGCAATGGGATGACCATCTTGCATAAGGACAACACCCACCCCCACACCAGGCGCATCTGCTTCAATAATAAACTCCTTCAAAAAGTTAGGCAAACGGAGAACAGGGATGGTCATCAAAGCCTTCTTCAAGCATTGAAAAGCTTCTATAGCTTCAGGACACCAAGCAAATTTGTCCTTCCTCAGCTGTTGAGTAAAAGGATGCGCGATAATACCATAATTCTCCACGAATTTCCTATAATAGCCAGTAAGTCCCAAGAATTCCCTCAATTCCTTCAAGTTCCGAGGGACAGGCCATCGTTCCATGGCAGAAATTTTGGAAGGATCAGCAGACACCCCTTCTCCAGAGACTATGTGACCGAGATATTCAATTTGTCTGAGGGCAAAGTTGCATTTCTTGTTGGCTACTAACTGATGTTTTTCCAAGAGCGCTAATACATCAGCCGTTCCTAGCTCGATCGGCAAGAAATCCTGCATGATCATGATAATTCCCAAGGAGAGAATTACAAATCTCAGCTCCACGAACGGAAGATCCAGTGCCCAGAATGATACCATATCCGTCGGTTGCTGTGAGCGGCAACTCTAGTTTTCAAACCAACTGAAGGGCGATGAAATTGTGAGTAGCACCGCTATCGATCAGCACAACAACTTCCGTTGAACCCAAAAGGCCTCTCATCTTAATCGTTTTGGGGGAACCCACCCCTACCATTGAATGTAAAGCTACCTCAGCGAGCTCTTCTTGAACATCCTCAGGGGGTTTAACTTCTGCGGTCTACATGGCGACTTGCTTCTCAAGCTCATCCATCTCTATTTCTTCATCATAGATAACCATGACTTGAAGTTCTATATATTTCAGGATCTTTAAATAATTCTTCTTCTTTGGTGAGTTACAAATTTAGTATCATTGGAGTACTACATGGTTTAACTCCTAGTTTTCCTATCTTAGATAATCAATCAAGTACATATTTTTGTTGTGACAAAAAGATACCTTTCTTGCTTCTCATCACCTCAATACCTAGAAAATACTTTAGTGTTACCAAATCCTTAATATGAAACTGGCCCTAAAGGAAAGTTCTGAGAGAAGATATACCAGATGTATCATTTTCAGTGATAACAATATCATCAACATATAAAACAAGCAAAGTAATACCACTCTCAAATTGTCGGTAGAAGACAGAATGACCAAACATACTATTTTTCATTCCAAACTTCTCAAGTGCTTAACTTATTAAACCAAGTTCATGGACTCTGTTACAATCCATACAACGATTTTCTAAGACGACAAACTTTACCACTCTCCCCCTGAGCAACAAATCCAAGTGGTTGCTCCATATATACCTCCTTCTGAATATTACCATGTAAAAAGGCATTCTTTATGTCAAGTTGATGTAAAGACCAACATTGAGTAGCAGCCATGGAAAGAAATAATCGAATAGATGTTAATTTAGCAACTGGAGAAAATGTGTCAGAATAATCAATCCCATAAACTTGAGCATAGCCTTTAGCAACAAAACGTGCTTTCAGACGAGCAACAAATCCGTCAGGGTTGACCTTGATAGCAAACACCCATTTACACCCAATTGCCTTACCTGCAGGATGAGATACTAAGTCCTAAGTACCATTAGCATCTAAAGCATTCACTTCCTCAATCATTGCATCGCGCCAGCCAGAGTAAGATAAAACTTCATGAACAGAGTTAGGGATAGAGATAGAATGAAAGGAGGTAGTGAAAAAATAAGTGGGTGATGACAACTAGTTATAAGAATCAAACAAAGAAATAGGATCGTTGCACTTGCGTTTACCTTTACAAAGGGCAATAAGAAGCTCATCACTTGGTCCTGGATCAAATGTCGAAAAGACTTTTGGTAGAGGACATGTGCCTGATGGTGGTTGTGGTGGCTGCCTAGAGTATACCTGAGTAATGGGTGGACGAGGAGGGATACATACTAAAGGAGACGGATTAGGGAAAGATGGTGGAGAGATAATCTCATAAAGAAAAGATCATCATCCTCCCCCTAACTCAAACTCGACAATGATGGACTAAAAGGAGTATCTTTAAAAAATGTAACATTGGGAGAAACAAGATACTTGTTAAGACTAGGACAATGACAACAATATCTCTTTTTAACACGAGAGTAACCAAGGAAGATGCACTTTAAGGATTTTGGATCTAACTTGGTACGATGTGGATGAGCATCTCAAGCAAAACAAGTGCAACCAAATATTTTTGGTGCAATGGGAAACAACTATTTGGTGGCAAAGAGAACACGATAAGGGATCTCAGCATTAAGAACAGAAGAAGGCATTCGATTAATTAAGAAGCATGTGGTGAAAATTGCATCGGCTCAATAATGCTTTGGAAGGATAATGCTCTTGCAGTTTCAAGTAAATGTCTATTTTTTCGCTCAGCAACCCCGTTTGGGGATGGAGTGTCAATGCATGAAGGTTGATGAACAATCTCATTTGTACACAAGTAGGAACCAAGCATGTGAGAAAAATATTCACCTACTGAGTAGAGTTTTAAGAGAGACATTAAGGCTTAGTTTGGGATTGCAGTAGCTTTTAAAATAATTGCGAGTAACTTTACTTTTAGAAAAATTAGCTTCAAAATGAAGTAAAATAGTGTTTGGTAAATTTCAATTTTAAATTAGAAAAAACTAGTTACGGTGTTTGGTAAATTAAGACTAAATTGTTGGGATTCAATTATAATGACCAAAGTAATTATTATAAGATAATTATTTAAAAGTTTATATGATTTCTTTTATATCCGTGAGTGTCCGGACCAGCTTACGCGCTCCTCGACTATCACGAGACAACTGCCTGACCCTACTACATTTGGTTGCGAAGGAAACTCGTAGGATATTAAATCCTAGGTAGGTGGCCATCATGGATTGAACCCATTCCCTCTAAGCCCTTTAAAAACTTATATGATTTAAATTGCATCTAACTATGTTTAATTAATTTAAAATAATTGGTAAAAATTTAAGAAAAATAATTGTTATAAAAATTGATTCAATCAAATTTTTACTCATATTAGAGAGAACATATGTGAAAATATATATAAGAAGGATAAATTTGAGATTTGAAAATAGTTAGAGGATGTGGTAGATTTTTAGGAAAGTTAAACCTAAAAGCTGGCATCTATCAACTTTTGTATGACAGTAAATTGAGAAGTGATTCTGGATAGATTAATTAATAATTTGTTTGACCAAACAACCTAGACAGTTAAGATTCTCCCATAATTGCTTTTTACGCTCGCAAACACAACCCCAAACTAGGCCTAAGTTGAGTTTGGATTTCAGCATGGAAAGCACCAAAGTGAGAAAGTAACTCAGAACAATTTTTCATTAAATATAACCAAGAAAAGTAACAAAGTAACGAAATCCAATTTTAGCCAATACTGGACAAGGACCCCAAACATCAAAATGAACTAATTCAAACGAAACACTAGCTCGTTTATTGACTCTATGACTCGAACCAAGACGATGAAATTTGGTACAAACTGACAAGACTCATAATTCAAAGAAGACGAAAAATGAAATTAGAAATAAAGTTTCTTCAACATAGACAAAGATGGATGACCCAAACGACAATGGACTTCAAACGGGGAGGCAACTCTAGAGCAAGCCACAACTTTTGGTATCTGGTGATCAAAGATGTAAAGACCGTCAGACTGATATCATTTACCAATAATCTCCTTTGTCATACGATCTTGAAACAAGCAATAGTCGGGGTAAAAAGAGACAACACAGTTAAGATCATGAGTGAGTTTACTAACATAAATCAAGTTAAAAGAAAGTTGAGACAAATTTAAAACATAGGACCAAGAAAGTAGGTGTGAGGGTAATGGTGCTAGATCCAAGAATAGATGATGTCGATCCATCTGTCGAAGTGATGGTTGGAGAAGGGGCAGATGACAAAGAAGTAGAAAATAAGCTAGAATTACCTGTCATATGAGCTCTGGCACCAGAGTCTATGACTCATTTGGTAGAGGATGTAAGAAGACAATGATTCAGATTACTTGACTCAGCCATGGTTGCAATAGGATTCGAGGAAGATGATGCTTGTAATGATTCCTGGTACACTTAGAATTTAGCAAAATCATCTGCAGAAATGGAAACCGACTTCTCATGTGTATCATTGGTGGAAGCAATTTGAATAAGTTGAGGTCGATGGCCCTTATTCAACAACTTTCTACAGTCATGTTTCATATAACTCAGTTTACAACAATAGTTACATATAATCTCCTATGAATCTTGTTGTCGACTATCATAACCAATTTTCTGAGAATTGGTGCATGTTCCTTTAGTAACTTCATGATCATTATTTCTACCAATTAGAACATTGTTAGACTGAGAAAGAAATGAATTGGATTGAGTATTTTCAGTACGGAGAACTCTACTAAAAGCTTCTTCCAAATGGGGAATTTCAGAACCAGAAAGTATTTGTGTTTTCGTCATCCCAAATTCAAATTGGAGTCCATTCACAAATATCATGACGACCATCTTTTCTCGCTGAGTTCGTTGAACCTTTATATCTAAAACTAAATGTGAATAATGTATCGAGATCTACATACAACTTAAATTGCATAAAATAATTCATAACAAATTGCTCTTTCTGAGCAGGAAAGATTGTCATGAAAATGTCATACATCTTATTAACTTGCTCTTTACCTGAGTATATATATTCTAAGAATGCTAGTAGTTCTTTCACAGACTCACAATAAGTAACCAACCCAACTATCTCACTCTCTATTGAGTTCTTTATTCTCAGATACAATCAAGCATCACCACTAAGCCAAGTCTTCTTTGTGTCATCCTCTGACGGATCCTCAGTTATATGATCAACCACCACAGTGCTCCGCAAATACATTTGAATCATACGACTCAAATCATATTAATTTGAGTCATTTAACTTATATTCCATGAACTTTGACGCAAAAGGAATCTCATTAGATATTACTGTAGGTTTCACCTCAACCATTAGTAACAAAAAAATCTAATAATAGACCGCAATAAAAAAACAAAAAAAATAAAATAAAATAAGGACTGAACTTCACAAAATTGAACAAAAACCCGAGACAAAGCACACAACCCGAGGCAAACCAACCTTATTTTGGCAGAACCAATTATACACAGACCGAAAACGTCAGCCCGAGACTAACCCAAGTGACGAAAGAAGAAAAGGTGGTCCCACACGTCGACGCGTGGCGACGACTGTAGAACCTTCCAACAGCGCATGTGGCTCACGTGCGGCTGATTCCGACAATTGGTAATGACAATTCTCCACTCCTGACAGCAACACTTCTCCTTAGGTGGGTGGTGTCGACAAATGGCCCCTCTAATGTGGTGACCTAAACTTCAAACCCTAACCCCACTTGGTAGAGAAGAAACCCTAACGACCAAAGGAGAATTCTAAAACCCTAACGGTGCTCGAATACCATGTACGCGGTATTAGGGTAAAATAATCTCACTATTCACATTAGAGAGAACACATATATATAGGTATACAAAAGAACCCAAACTAAAGGAATGTACAATTATGATAAAGGACAACTATACAATAACATATATCAAAATACCAATTATCCTGATAGAACTTAATGCTTTCATATCACTCCTCACTCAAACTCATCATGTTTGAAACTAACTTACAACTGCGTTTGAAAAATGTCAAAAACAAAAAGTGTTTTGTGAGAAAATGCTTGCAGAGTGTTTTATACCATATGCTTGACCAAAAAGAACTTTTAAGAGCATTGAACCACAAATCAAAGTAATTTCATCTAAAAAATTCTTTTGCTACAAAAATTTATGCCAAGAAGACTCCAAACACACCTAGGGTAGTTTATCTCATCATAATGCTTATTTCCAATTTTCAAGACCCATGGAAGATCAACAAAGAGAAACCATGATAGTAGAAAAGAATTTCATGCAAATCAGAAAGGAAGAACAAAATCTTCATTAGCATGTCCACTCATAAGAAAATATCAGGAAAATTTTGAAAAATCAATATGCATGACCATGTCTAAGCAAAATGCATTTCATTTCAAATATGAAATCTGGAACGTGCCTCAAGTGCCACAACATCAGAAGTCATCAAGTTGGTTATCTTTCCGGTAGCAAACTTCTTGCGAGCCTCATGAGTTAACCTCATTGATTTGCGAAAAACTGAAGAAACCTAAAAAGAACCAATAAGCACAATTTAATCAATATAACCCTTTTTAAAAAGCACTTTTATGCCACTTAAAGGAACTAAAATAATGAATCTAAAAGAACATGGAACCATCTCTTTTTCTCTCAAAACTGGATATGATAGACTAACTTATATTTCTAGTCGTTAGTGAAAGATCAAAATGCAACAACATGAATGTTAGGTAATGATGGTGAACAAGGAAAAATAAATAAATATTTTCAATAGTTAATACACTCATAATAATACTCTAAGACAATATGTTGAATTTTCATTTTTTTTTAAAAAAAAAAAGCATTTTGTAACTTGATTTATATTTTGTTCTGGAACACATGATCCAAATAAACTTGTAGATCATTTGGAAACTTAATAGACATTTGAGGATCATTTCAAATACTGAAGTGTTATTTTGAAGAGAAAGGAAAGAACTAATGTAATCTATTCTTCTTAAGTGGATGAGTTAGTCGTTAGGTGTAAGGTGGTTAGGTCAAACTAGATGTTGGCTAGTGATTGGTTGTTAAGTTAGTTATTGTTAGATTAGTCGGTTTTTTTTTATTGAAACTGACCTAGGAACTTTAAGCTCTTTTATTTTATTTTTTTGTATATGGTAAAATCAAATACATTTACATTTAATTCAGCTTTTACCATATGGTAAAAGGCTTTTATTATTGTAATTAGTTAGTTAGTCCAGTCTATATATATGGCTGTGTTAAGTTGTTTGCAGCAGTGAATAAAATTCAGAGGTAATGTTTTTGAAAACTTGAGTGCATCAAGTTGGTATCAGAGTGCCCGAATCCTAGGCCTTCAAGAAAATTGGATTTCCTTTCCCTCATGGAGACGGAAACTTCAAACATGCAGAAACCTTCGATCAACGCTTGCAGTCGATTGAGACTTCGGTGGAGAAGATCGAGAAGAGTGTCAATGACATTCAGCAAGCCATTAGACAACCCACTCAACAAATGAGTACACTTGTGGCTAATCAACAGAATTTGGGAGACAATAGATCAATAACAATCAACCCAACGAATCATCAAGAAACTCAAGAAAGAGTAGCAGGAGGTGCAAGGAACCTTCAAGAAAACAGAATTGATGGCGCTGCCCCTCCAAGAAGAATAGTCAATGCTGAATTTGGAAGAACTCCTTAAGCATTAATACCCAGTTTCATGACAGAAGATTCAGATTCATCTGGTGATGATGAAAACTTCAATTACATACCTCAAGATCAGCAACCGAGAGCACCAATGAGACAATAAGATGGACCTCTTGGTTATGAATATTCTGAATACGAAATGAAGGTAAATCTTCCAAGCTTTAATGGGAGGATGTACGTTGAAAAATTTCTGGATTTGGTGAAGAACGTAGAAAGCTTCTTTGAATATGCCGATATACCCGAAGAAAAGTAGGTAAAATTAGTGGCCTTTAAACTCCGAAGTGCAGCTTCAAAAAAAATAAGGTATTATGGAAAGCAACCTATCAAACTTACCAAAGAAGGAATACATGGGATAGATAGCAACAACTTCAATGAAGACCAGTGGGTGAATCTAGCAAAAATCTTCTACAAGGGAGCTCATCTCCTTCTGGTTCACAATCAAAAAAGGAGGATATTCCAATTAAAAATTCCTCCTCCAATAAAGGTTTGGATCCTTCTACTATTAAAAAGAATTCAAACCCTTATAATCGGTCTACTCTTGATAAATGCTTTAGGTGTGGTCCGAAGAACATTGGCTATTAGAGAAGTAGGTGAGGAAGATTTGGAGGAACAACAGTTCCAAGATGAAGTGGAAGAAGAATATGTTGAAGCTGATGAAGGAGAACAACTATCTTGTGTTCTCCAACGAGTACTTCTAACTCGTAAAATTGATTCTAATCCTCAAAGACACTTTTTCGCACTAGATGCACCATTAATGGAAATTTTGCCAAATTATAATTGATAGTGGTAGTAGTGAAAACATAGTGTAAGAAACTCATTATTGCCCTCAATGTTAAAATCGATCCACATCATAATACTTATAAAGTTAGCTAGATTAAAAAAAGGAGGGGAAACAACGGTCGATAAAATTTGTACAGTTCCTTTGTCCATAGGAAATTCTTACAAGAACCAAATAGTTTGTGATGTTTTAGAAATGGATGCGTGCCATGTCCTTTTAGGAAGACCTTGGCAATAACCAAACCATTCACAAAGGAAGAAATAGCATCTAGAATTCATGTGGATGGGCAAGAAGATCATTCTTCTTCCTTTAAGGAAAACTGAATAAAAAATCCATTAAAAAATCATCTACCTCTAAAAGCCAACTTTTTACCCTGCGTACTAACAAAAATTTTGCGCAGAACATTAAACATCCAATTTTAACTCTCATAATTAAAGGACAATCGGCTGACCACCTTAACAAACCCATTTGTTCGGATATACAGAAGCTATTATCAAAGTTTTCTAACCTCACTGAAGCTCCTGCTTCTTTACCTCTTCACTTAGGGATATTCAACACCAAATAGATCTTCTACCTGGTAGTTCCTTACCCCATATACCATACTACCTCATAAGCTCTAAAGAATATGGAATCCTACATGACCAAATAACTAAACTTTTAGATAAAGGACATATCCAACCTAACCTCAACCCGTGTGCAGTTCTTGTTCTTGCCCTTTTAGCTCCAAAAAACGATGGTTCATGGAGATTGTGTTTGATAGTAGGGCAATCAACAAAATTACAATTAAATACAGATTTCCTATCCCTAGATTAACAGACTTGTTAGACCAATTAGGTGGGGCAACAGTATTTTCTAAAATTGATTTAAAAAGTGGCTACGACCAAATTCGTATTAAACCAGGTTACAAATGGAAAACAGCATTCAAAACTAATGAAGGTTTATTTGAATGGCTTGTGTTGAATTTTGATGCCACCAACAAACCAGAACAGTTGCACTTCAAGCAAACATGAAGAAAACAGAAACAAAGAATAGATGGAAGAGAAAAGAAAATGACTCAAGTGATTATAGTGGTTCCACCACAAGGGTATACATCCACTGTCAAACACCAAGGGAAAATCGATTTATTCAAGTTCAAAAAGGATCACAACAACACTCACAACTCACTTTACAAAGGCAATCTGTTTTTTCTCTTTTTTTTCCAGCCAGAAACAAAGAGGAATTTATATCCAACAGTAGTGAGTTTGTTTGGTTAACTAACTGGCACGTGAGTGGCACCGCATCCTTTAAACATTCAGATATCAAATTTTCAACAATCACCCTCTTGATATCTAATGTGTGAAGGAAGGACAAAAAACAAAAGGAAAGTCTGATGTTTGATACTTCATGACTAACAGCAGCAAAATCACCCATAGTCAATTTTGAGCAGTTCACAAAGGTAATTCAAGCTACTAGCAGGGAGTGACTTTGTCATCATGTCTGATGGGTTATGAACGGTGTTGATCTTGGCAAGTTTCACACCACCCTCTTGAACAATCTCTCTTATGAAATGGAACTTTACATCTATGTGCTTGGTCCTACCATGGAATGTTGGATTCTTTGATAAGGTCAAGGTAACATTTCTGGTGTACTCCCTTCAGCCATATTGCTTCTTTTACAAACTTGGATAAGGCTACATATTTAGCCTCCGTTGAAGATAATGCTACCACGGACTGCAAAACCGACCTCCAACTTACAACATTTCCAAATAAGGTGAAAATATAGCCTGTTAATGAACGCCTTTTGTCTAGATCAGTGACGTAATCCGAGTTGACAAATCTTGGAATAACATTAGTTTTAGATTCAGATTTTGTGTAGATTAACCCTTTCTTTAATGTACCTTTAAGATACCAAACTATCCACTTTGATGCCTCCCAGTGTGCTCTTCCAAGGTTGCACATATATCGACTGATAACACTGAGAGAGTGGGCTAAGTCGAGTCTACTACACACCATTCCATACATTAAGCTCCCGACTAAGTTGGCATAGGGGACAGATTTCATATCAACAATTTCACATTCATCTACTGATGACTAAGTGGCCAAGAGCTTAAAATGTTGGACGAACGGTGTTTTAACTACTTTTACCTCATCTAACTGGAACCTTTTAATGATTTTAATTTAACAAAGTACCCCGTTTGAGTAATCATCATGGTATTTCTAGATCTATCCCTAGTTAGTTCCATTCCAAGGATTTGTTTTGTCTTGATTTTAGGAGAATGATAGTCTCTTATTCAAATATGGACAACTTGGGTCCTCTTATATACGAGAAAGACTCATTACAATATAAGGAAAGAATAAAGGCAATAACGACTAAATATTTACACAATTATATAGACTAGAAATTCCAACACTCCCCCTCAAGCTGCTTTAAAGATGTCTTCCATAGCCAGCTTGTCAATTAGTTTATCGAATTGCTTCTTTGGAAGTCCCTTAATTAGAACATCAGCAATTTGCTCTATCGTCGGAAGATAAGAGATAGATATTGCACCAGTATCAATCTATTCTTTTATAAAGTGTTTGTCAACCTCAATATGTTTTGTTCTATCATGTAGAACTGGATTGTGAGCTATAGATATGGCAGCCTTATTGTCACAATAAATTCGAATAGGCTTAGTCTGAGGAAACTTGAACTCTTCAAGTATTATTTTAATCCATATGCCTTCACAGATTCCACGGGCTAAGGCTCTAAACTCTGCTTCAGCGATACTCCTGGCCACTACATTTTGCTTTTTGCTTCGCCATGTGACTAGATTTCCTCCCACAAAGGAACAATAACCTGAGGTAGATCTTCTATTAGTAGTACTTCCAGCCCAGTCTGCATCTATATAGACCTCTACTTGGAAGTGATTAATAAAATACCTTTTTCAGGAGCTCCTTTTAAATATCGTAAAATCCTATAGGCAGCTTCGAAATAAGTTGGTCCCGGTGCATGCATAAACTGACTTACCATGCTTACAGCAAAAGCAATATCTGGACGAGTATGAGACAAATAAATTAGTCTCCCCACAAGTCTTTTGTATCTCTCCTTATCCTTTATTTCTCCTTTTGTTGCTTCTAATTTCAAATTAGGCTCAATAGGAGTTTCAGCAACTCTGCAACCAAGTAATTCTATTTCTTCAAGTAAGTCAAGGACATATTTTCTTTGATTTACAAAGATACCTTTCCTCGATCTTGCAAATTCCATCCCAAGAAATATTTTAACGTTCCCAAGTCCTTGATTTGAAACTCAGTTGCAAGGTTTTTCTTGAGATCAGTTAGACCTACTTCATTATCACTGGTGAGAATAATATCATCAACATACACAATCAAGATAGAGATTTTATTATTCTCAGAGTGTTTATAAAATATAGTATGGTCAGCTTGACTTTGAAGAAACCCATAACCTGACACAGCTTTTCCAAATCGTTCGAACCAAGCTCTTGGAGACTGTTTAAGGCCATATAGAGATATCTTTAACCTGCAAAATCTATTACTTCCAAGTTCCTTTTCAAAACCTGGTGGCAGACTGTTTAAGGCCATATAGAGATTTCTTTAACCTGCAAATTCTATTACTTCCAAGTTCCTTTTCAAAACCTAGTGGCAAATGCATAAAAACTTCTTCCTCAAGGTCGCCATTGAGAAAAGCATTTTTCACATCAAGTTGGTAGAGAGGCCACTCTGAATTAGCTGCAAGAGACAACAAT
Source organism: Luffa aegyptiaca (assembly GCA_017139565.1). Taxonomy (NCBI): domain Eukaryota; kingdom Viridiplantae; phylum Streptophyta; class Magnoliopsida; order Cucurbitales; family Cucurbitaceae; genus Luffa; species Luffa aegyptiaca. Next base: position 10,696,641 of record CM029396.1, read on the forward strand.
ACTCGAATAGAGTTAATTTTAGCAACTGGGGCAAACGTTTCCTGGTAATCAATCCCATATGTTTGGGTGAAGCCTTTAGCTACTAATCGGGTCTTATATCTGTCAATACTACCATCTGCATTGCATTTTATGGTAAACACTCATTTACAACCCACTAGTTTCTTATCTTTTGGCAACTCTACTATTTCCCAAGTCCCATTTTGTTTTAGAGCATTCATCTCCTCAATAATTGCTACTTTCCAATTAGAATCTTCTAAAGCCTCATGTATATTCTTTGGAACAAACAAATTATTTATCCTAGAGGTGAAGGCTTTATGACTATTTGACAGATTTTGATATGACATGCAGTTTGCAATAGGATATTTAGTACAACTTCGAGTACCTTTTCTAATTACTATGGGAATATCAAGATCAGAAACAACTGGCAAAGTATTTTGAATAGTTGTAGTAGGAATGGAAGAAGGATTACCAGATTTTCCAGTTTCAATCGTTGGAGTCTCAGATTAGTTCTGTGGAGGATCAACTATTTGGTCTTAGTTACTCTGATTGAATTTTCTTCTAGTATAAAACTTAAACTCAGGAACTTGATCAGTAGGATCCTTATGTAGTATTTCTCCCCATGATTGAGAAGTTTCTATACTTGGTACCAAAGGACTAGTATCATCAGGACAAATAAGGTTAGGAAGAGGGGTAGAAACATCCCAAAAGTTATCTTCCAAATTTGGTTTCTCCTCCTGAAGAGAACTTTGGGTAAAATATGGTTGATTTTCTAAAAAAGACACATCCATGCTCACAAAACATTTTTTTGTCTGAGGATCAAAACATTTATAGCCTTTTTTATTTTAAGAATAACCCAAAATGAGATTCAAAGAATATAACACGACAATTAGAATCTCTAGAAAGTTTGCTGACAGATAAGAGATTACAGGCTAATTTTGGAACATGGTAGACAGACTGTAAAGAAATATTTTCAGTCAATTTAATAGTTCCTTTTCTTCCAACGGACGAAAAACTGTCATCTGCAATTCGAATTTTTTCATTAGAATAAGGAGAATAGGAGTTAAAAAAGTGAGAGGTACTAGTCATATGGTCAGAAACTCTGGAATTGATAATCAACGGAGAAGAAGTGCCATAAGAAAAGGCTCAGGGATAATTACCTGTTTGTGCCAATGAAACACAAGAATTAATAGATGATAAATTGGTTGGTAGCAATTTTAAGATTTGATGAACTTGCTCCTTAGACATGATAAAGTAATAAGAGAATGGGAAATAATAAAATATAAACCAAACCACATAAACACTAAACCAGACCAATAGTGAACCGAACCAAACCAAGTAGTAGATCGAACCAAGGCAAAACCAAACCAATCAGTAAAACTGAACCAGCCCAAATAACCACAAAACCTAAGTGTTTAACAAACCAGATGTGAACCGAACCGATGAACCAGCCAATGAACCAACTCCAAAAAACTACTGTGAACCAACCTCCAACCGGATTGATCTTATCGTGAAAGCTCACACAAACGTTTGAAACTCCTTCACCTGTGAACACAAATGCTCAAACCGAAAGAAGGGTGTGTCGTTTGAAGTCGATGGCAAATGTTCCAGTCGGCGACGAGGGTTCAATGTGTATGCAGAAAGAAACTCATGGACTCAAGGTTTCGTGTGCGACGGATGGAGTTGCTGACCTCAAACTACTGGACGAAGTTGCCAATTGTAACAGCCGACTAATTATTAAAAAAAAAAAAGTTTAATTTATTTTAATTTATTTTTATGATTTCCAAGAAAATCTTTAATTTGAATTATTTCCTTTTAGGAGATAAATTTGAATTATCCTTTTCGTTTTTAAAAAGGAAAGTCTTTTAGGGTTTTAATTAGGGTTCTTTTTAAAAGACCTTTTCTTTAGCCCTAATTTTTTTATCGCTTTGAATAAAAAAAAAGGAGAACAAGAACACATTCTGCACTTTCTTTCCCAGAGAAAAAGTAGTAAGTTTTTCTTCTCTTCTATGCTTTTCTCTTGTTTTATTTTCTTTTTTAAAAGTTTTAGTATGAAGTTTTATTTGCCCTATTTGGGATGAAATTAGTTTTCAAACCTTTTGCCCTAAAAAGCTTTAGGTTTTTGTTTTGGCCTAAATTTTTATCAAAGTTTTTCCTCTTAGAGTTTTTGTTTGAAAATCAAAGATTCAATGAAAAGGAATTATTCCAGAATTTTCCAGCCTTGAATTTCTTTAATTTTGGGGCTGTTTTTGTGTTTAAAGTGGATTCTTTTTGTTAAAAAGTTTGTCATATGATTGCTAAATTGAAGTATGATTTATGGTTTTGATTTCTTCATGAAAAGGGAATGTTTTCACTATTTTTACAGCAGTTTTATTGGGTTTTTCAGATCTGATTTTTTGTATTAAAAAGTATATATCCAATATTGATTTGTTTTAGTGTTAAAAGCTTGGAAAATCTTTGTTTTTGTTGCAGAAATTTTCTGGGTTATTTATCCCAATTTTAAGATAGTTTTGAAGGTTTTAAAGATTGAGGAATTTTTTTTTTTTGAAAAGGAAACAATCTTTTCATTGAAGAAATGAAAAGAGACTAATGCTCAAAATACAATGATACAAAAAATAAAGGAAAAGAAAAAACAGCATTTAGCAACAAGATAATGATAAGAACAACCAATATAAGATCAACACAAAACTTTAATGGCAACACAAAACCAACCCAAAAAAGAACAATTAAGACTTAGGATGGAGAAATGAAAGCAACCCAAAAAAGGCAAATATGCTGAATTGAGAATGCTGAATAAATCTTGGACAACGGACTCCACAACAAAGATTTGAGGCGAGCTTCAGACGGTGTTTCCAAGAGGTGGCTGTGACTTTCCAAATGTAGTAACGGAAGAAACATCCATAAGCTTGAGCAAACTACTTAAACTCTCCAACCTGCCTTCCACTGCCTCCATAGTTGCTGAAACAAAATATCCAAGGGCATTTTGGCCGGAGTATACAAAAGATCGTCCAATAGTTAGCCTCCTAGGATCTAACCACTGATAACAAGTTTATTAAAACAGACGTTGGACGAGAATCTTCTAAGGCATGGCGAACCAAACTTCCTACAGAACTTGTGCTGGAAATTTTAGCCAAAAGACCAAAAGGAGCAAATCGAGAATAGCACAAAGTGATCCTGCTGCATTAGAATAGAATGAACTTCTGAACAATCTGAAGCTGAACAACCCATTTCCAGCACTGATATTTGAAGATCCTGAAGCTTCAGCACTTAAGTAAGAGTGAATCTTCCACTATGTTCAGCCTTCAAATAATCAAGCATTAAAGTTGTACTTAACAGCCAACGAAAGAGACTTTTTCAAGAATGTCTTTAATTCTACCTGCTGAACATCATCCTTTAATATGCAATTAACGGCATTAACATTCTAAGTAGGAGATTCCAAAAACCTAAGACAGCTGGACTATATGAGGGCTGTAATAATTACCCTCATTGTTATCTTTGGATGAAGAGAGAGAAATGACCGGCTCATTAAAGTTGTTATCCAAACCTTTACAACCAACATAATTAAAACTCTTATCATGCAATGAAGCACCTTTTGGAAACCCCCATGCCTCATTAACTTGATCTTTCTCACTAGAAATCTGCTGAAATTCACTAATCACCTTACAACTATCATCATTAATTATCTTGGGTGGAGGATCATTACAGCCAACACAATTAATTCTTCATGCACCGAGGTGTCCTTTGAGATACCAACTCCCCATTAACTTCCTCCTAATAACTAGAATTAAATGGCACCTTAGTCTCCTAAATTAACACCATGTCAGGGCAATGTTGCTGCAAGTTATTTAAAAAACATGCCCCAACTTAACTTACTGAATGTTGTTAGTAACCGAGGGTAAAAAAGACTGAATCTCCTTCAATTGAATGTCACAATCGCCTAAAAGAGAGGAAAATTTGCTTGGGACAAAAACTAAAGGTGTTGTCGAATCATCACAAACATTCATCTGAACTTCAGAAACAACTTCATTGTTCTGGAAAATCCGATTTAAAGCCGATGCAAAAGAGTCTTCCTCCAATAATTCATTGTTTTCATCATTCAAAAACTGATTTTCAGCCTTGGCACTACTAATACTCACCACTGAATCATCATCCGAATCAATAGGAGATAAATATGAGAGATCAACTTCATTTTCACCTTTGGATGAAGGAAGAAAAACTCCCTTTGATAAAGAAGGGTTAGATTGAATATTTGAGAGAATGTACTGATTGGAGGATGTAGAGTTTGAAAACTCCTTAAGATCAGTTTGACAACACCTAGTCTGATTCAAAGCAGGGAGCAAAAATTGAGAACAAGATTCTTCAATCACGTCGGGGTTATAATTGGAATTAATAGGAATTGAATCCAAAATTGCTGACCTTTCATTTTTCCTTCGAGAATAATAAAGAGGAAAAGATTCATATTGTTTCTTTATAGCCTTAGAAACAATCTGTTCCTTATCTTCCAAACCATCTTCATTACAATTCTTCAAAACCGAAGTTGGATCATGAATAGGCGTGAATAATAAATTTTGGGACTCATGCATTTCTCCTTCAGTTAATGCTTCACTAATTTCTGAAACGATTGCATTAATAACCTTACCGTTGGCATTAAACTCCTTCTCTTGCAACAAAGCACTCTGTTCCTTTGAAAATTCAACCGTCCCAATTAAATTACAGATATCATCTTCAATTAATGCTTCCTTGGAACATGAAACCAAAACATTAAAGGCATTTTCTTGTAATAACTCGGCCTTTTCCTTAGATAACTCAACCGACTTTTCTAAATTTGAACCTCCAACATTTAATATTTCCATTGAATCAACAATAAAGTCGTTGGGATCTTTAGAAGATGAAAAGTTTTCTTGGTTTACCCAGTTTGCAAGGCTGGAAGGTTTAACCCTTGATCTTTGAAAGAAATAAGATCTTCTTGTGATGAGGAAAATCTTTCATCCATCAAAACCTGAGAAACTCTTTTTAAATCAATTTCATTATCAAAATCACTCAATGATAAGTCCATATGAATAAAACGTGAAGGGTCCAAAGAAGATACATCACCAAAACGAAGAGCAAAGTTTCCATGAATCTTGTCCGTAACCACAATTTCAGCAGGTAGAAATCCACAAAAATTCTTTTTCACCTCTATACGAGCTTCTGAACAATCCAAAAGATTCAATGTTTGAGACGAAATGCTAACCAATCCACCAAAGTGATATCCAATGATTTCAAAAATGTAACGATTCCAGAATGGCAAAGGTAAGTTCTTCAAAGCTATCCAACCTCCATATCCTTCAATTACCTCTGGATGAAAATGCTTGTGACACGACCAATTTTCAATTTTCAAATGAAATTTTCCAATAAGTTTCCACTTGCCATCAAACTTCGTCTCAGAAAAGTTATCATTTAGTTTAACCAAAGCTTTATCCGCCATAAAAGGGTTGAGAATAACTTTAGAATGAAAATATTCTTCCAAAACTTGCTTTACTTCCTTCCAATCATTATGTGCAAACATTCTAGATACCACACAAAATTCATCTAGCTTTAAATCAACCACTTCTTTTTCTTTTCTAACCCCAAAATGAAGACATTACTGGCAGCTTCTTAGAATGAGAACCAATAAGAGATTCCCCAGATTTTACCTTCACTACATCAGCAAAACTTCTATCCAAATTTTTGCTAGTATTAAAAACCGGCTTGGATGATTCTTCATAATTAGACTTTTTTGAAATATTCTCAACAGACATTGTTTCCACAAATTTCAAAAGAAAGTCTCTTATCATTTTCCAAAATATTGACCAACCATTCTTGGCGAAACCTACTGGAACTTGCACTCTTTTCTTTCCACCAGAGAGAGGCCAAACAGAGCACTCAAGGAACCAACCTTGATGGGAATTGAACTTTGATAACTGAACCGTTCCATTTAAATCTCTTAACTTCTTGCAAAAGAACAAATGAACCGGACATTGCAATAATTCGACTAAAGCTAACTCAAGCCAATTCAAATGAGAACTTGAAAGATGAATTTTCTGCTTATACTTAAGATCTTCAATCAAAAATAAGTCATTCTCTTGCCAAATACAAAAATATGAATTTCGTATGCAGCAACTTTGGACTTCCATTATACACCAATCGCGAAATTCGAAATCTTGATAAAAATGGAAGATAGAAAAGTACCAAAACTAACCGGGCTTGAAGATATTAGGAGAAATGCTGGAGAATACTACCGAAGATTAGCTGGAAGATGAAGAACTTGACGGATGGGGGCTAGAAACAGGAAGGAAGGGAGGAGAGCGGGGAGAGCATGGGGGGGGGGGATTTTAAACATTGAGGAATTGAAATCTTGTTTTGTATTTAAATGGGTTTTGAAAGGTATTTGTTTTACTTAGGGGTGTACACGGGTTGGGTTGGGTTGGGTTGGGGAGTTTTTTTGGACCAACCCGAAAATTCGGGTTGGTCGGGTTGTCGACCCGAATGAACCGAACATACATTGCAACCCAACCCAACCCAACCCTTCTATTTTCGGGTTGGGTTGGGTTGGGTTGTCGGGTTGTCTTCTTTTTTATTATTATTATTTAAAATTCTTTTTTAAAAAAACATTTATGCTTATCCACAACACTATAATGTAAATCTCAAGACCTAAAAGTCTAAATTAGGTAGATTAAATGAAAAAGAAGTTAAAAAAAACAAAAAAAGGAAAAAATAATTATTGGCTTTATGGAACTTGAAGGAAAAAAAAGTTTATATAATTATTTGAAGTTTGATTAAATAAATAAAATAAAAAACACAATTGTTTGGTGCCCGACTACGAAGTTATCATTGAAAAAAATTAAAAACACGGAAAAGAATAAAACATAGAAAGAATAGACCCTTATTCTAAAAAAAAAAAAAACTATTATTCAAAAAATAATAAAAGATAATATATAAAAAATATATATTAAAAAAAAAATATATGTATGGGTGCCTGTGGAGCTCGAACTCACGCCACTGTAATTACAAAGAAGGGAATAAACCACTATGCCACACAATAATTACAAGAAAAATATGGCATATTTATATATATATATAATTTCGGTTCGGTTTGGGTTGAACCGAACCAATTTTTTTTCAACCCGAGAACCGAACCGAATTTTCAGTTTACTAAAAATTCAACCCAACCCAAACCGAAAACATTTCTAACCCAACCCAACCCTTACGGTTTGGGTTGGGTAGTCCGGGTTGCTCGGGTTGTCGGGTTTTTTGTACACCCCTAGTTTTACTGATTTTTGGTATGAAAAAGTTGGATTTTAAAGGAAAATTTTCCAGAATTTCAATGCTGTTTTTGGCACCCAATAAGCCTATTTTCCCAACTTTTTATGAAAAGAATTTGTTTTAAGTGGGAAATTTTGAAGGTTAAGGTTGATTGCCATTTGGATTGGTCGTTAGACCTTTAAGATGGATTAGTTGGTTTCTAATTAGAGAAGTATTAGACATGTTTAGGAAATTGTTGAATTCAAAGAACTGAATTTTGATTTGCTTTGGGCGTAAGATTTGTAGGTTTTGATCGAGGTAAGTAATTTCCACATCCCTTCCATAGTAGAAATTTTGGTAAAAAATTTTGTTTGTTTTAAATTGAAATTGATTTGATCGAAATTGATTTTGTTTCAATTGTTTTGTTAAATGAAAGCATGTTTACTGTTTTGTATGTTTTGGAAAGAATTTTGAATTGAATCGATAGTGCTATCCGGATATGCCAAAATTTGTTTTGGGGATTGTATGCTTTGTAGTAGCCATATGGGAATTGACGGATATATGTTTTGAATGAAACTTAATTGTGAGAAGGCACTTATGTGGTTTGATGTTCTTTTGGAATGTAGATTCATGGGTGTGTTTCACTCACGTGGCCTCACTCTTAAGTATTTGTATGAAATGTTCTGACTGTAACTTATTTGTGAGAAGGCACTTATGTGGTTTGACGTTCCTCTGGAATGTAGATTCATGTGTGTGTTTCACTCACGTGGCCTCACTCTTAAGTATTTATATGAAATGTTCTGATTGTAACTTATTTGTGAGAAGGCACTTATGTGGTTTGACGCGTTCCTTTGGAATGTAGATTCATGTGTGTAATTCACTCACATGGCCTCACACTTAAGTATTTGATTTGAAATGTTCTGGTCGGTTTTTACCGACAATTTTGTATGAATGTTCGATTGGTGTTACCGACAGGTAACCTCTTCTGTTCTGGGCTACTCCATTGATGCATCTTTTCCAATATGTTCTGAAAATAATGTTTGACTGAAAGTTTGTTTGACTGAAATAATGATTTTGTTTTGAATATTGAAATGTTTTATTACCTGAAATCCTATGTTTTGTTTTGAACGAAAATGAATTGTGAACTTGATGTGGAAGTTGCTTATTGAGTATTTTTGTACTCATTTTGTGTTTTGTGTTTTTAAAATGTTTTCAGATGATGGAGCAAGTGATAGTTCTGACAGCGATTAGGCTAGCGTTCTGGCATGACCGATGAGGACTTATGATCTGTAGGATTTAGTAGGCTTCTGTAGGATTTGTTGTTTTTTAGTAATGTTTAGTTCTTTATTTGTTTTTGAATGTTGGACTTGGCTTTGGTTGTAAGCCTTGTTTTCTGAATAATAGGTTGTGTTTTTCGTTTTGTTAAATCGCTTCCGCAATATTTGAAAGTTTGACCGTATTGAAAAATACGGGCTGTTACACCAATGATAGCAAACTGATGGAGCGAACGAACGGAGTTGCTGGCCTGTCAACGCGAACTTGACAGACAACGACAAATATGAGAGAATCCATAATCCTTCTATACAACGGAGCCAAATATATAGACATACATAGGAGCCCTAAACTAATAATAGTAAAATTACAATAAAGGACTAAAGACTACAAGCTACTATATTCACATATATACTATAACACTCCCCCTCAAGTTCGAGCATATATGTTAATCATGCCCAACTTGTTAAAAAGATAATTTATTCTAACTTCATTTAAAGTGTTCGCGAAAATATCTCTTAATTGCTCTCCAGTCTTCACATATCCAGTAGATACCAAACCTTGCAGTATTTTCTCCCGAACAAAATGACAATCAATTTCAATATGTTTAGTTCTCTCATGAAATACTGGGTTGGATGCAATATCAAGGGTAGCTTGGTTCAACTCTTGATTGAAGCCTAATTCAATCAAGAGTTGATGTACCCACATTATTTCACATACTGATTGTGTCATAGCTCTGTATTCTGACTCTGCACTTGATCTTGAAACTACATTTTGTTTCTTACTTTTCCATGAGACCAAATTGCCTCCAACGAAAACACAATAGCCAGAAGTCGATCTTCTATCTTCTCTTGATCCTGCCCAATCGGCATCTGAAAAACACTCAACCTTCATAAGATCATGATCTTTATATAATATCCCACGTCCAGGTGCAGCCTTCAAATAACATAGAATTTGTTGTACTGCAGCCCAATGATCCACTGTGGGTGAAGACATAAATTGACTCACAATGCTTACTGAATAAGCTATATCTGGTCGTGTCACTGTAAGATAATTCAACTTTCCAACCAATCTTCTATATCTCTCAGGATCATCAAATGGTTCTCCATCTTTTGTAAGTTGTAAATTAGGCATCATCGGAGTACTACATGGTTTGGCTCCCAATTTTCCCATTTGATGCAAATGCCAACATTGAGAAGCAGCCATGGAAATGAATAACCTGACAGAAATCAATTTAGCAACAGGAGAAAATGTATCAAAATAATCAACCACACATGTCTGAGCATAGCCTTTAGCAACTACACGTGCTTTTAATCGAGCAACTGAACCATCAGGATTGACCTTAACCGCAAACACCCATTTACATCCGATGGCTTTCTTTCCAGCAAGACGAGATACTAAATCCCAGGTACCGTTATCATCTAAGGCATTCATTTCTTCTATCATCGCATTACGCCAACCAGGATGAGACAAGGCTTCATAAACCGTTTTAGGGATCGAGATAGAGTCAAGAGATGCAACAAAAGAACATGTAGAAGATGACAAGTGGTCATAAGAGACAAACGAAGAAATAGGAAAAGTGCAAGAACGTTTACCTTTACGAAGAGCAATAGGAAGCTCATCATTCGGTCCTGGATCTGATGACGAAGAATCTTCTGGTACAAGACATTCACCTGGAGGCTGTTGTCGTCTAGAGTAGATTTGAGTAATAGGTGGACGATTAAGGACATGCATTGAAGGAGGTGGTTCGAGAGAGGATGTAGGAGACACAAGTGGAGATGGATCCGGAGAGGGTGTAGGAGACACAAGTGTATAGATAAAGAGATCATCAGCCTCTCCCTGAGACGTACTAGGCAAAGATGATTTGAAAGGCGTGTCCTCAAAGAAAGTAACATCACGAGATACAAGATACCGATTTGAACTAGGACAATAACATCTATAACCTTTCTGAACACGCGAATAGCCTAAGAAAATGCACTTCAAAGATTTGGGGTCTAATTTTGTCAGATTAGGACGAACATCCCTAACAAAACAAGTACAACCAAATATTTTCGACACAATAAGAAACAACGGTTATGTTGGGAATAGAACATGATAAGGAATCTGACCTTTAAGAACAGATGACGGTATGCGATTAATTAAGAAGCAAGCTGTGGAAATCGCATCAACCCAAAATTGCTTTGGAACACTCATTTGAAAGGATAATGCTCTTGCAGTTTCAAGGAGATACCTATTCTTCCGTTCAGCAACTCCATTTTGGGAAGGAGTATCGGCACAAGATGGTTGATGAATAATTCCATGCTTACATAGGTTATAGGTACGACTTAAGTGCTTCAGAAAAAGTACTCACCAGCATTATCACTTCTCAAAATTTTAAGGGGAACATCAAACTGAGTTCGAATTTCAGCATGAAAATTACAGAAGTGAAAATCCTCCATGAACGCCGACTCTTCTGGTTTCCAAGAGCCGGGGATCCTCATATGTTACCAATTAAACAATCGCAATTGAACCATTTTCCTGTTTCAACTCAATTTCGGTCGAAATAAAACCACAATAATTGCTTTTGACTCCAATAATGACTTCCATACAACCAACTAACGATAAGCATTTATCATCGCATTCAATGTAACCTCTGTAAACATCCCCAATAGCTTTAAATGTTTCAATGCACCAGTTATGAAAAGGAATGTTACGGAACCGAAGCCAACCACCATAAGATGGGACCACATTAAGTCTCTCGTGCAGCTCATAATTCCAGTATTCAAATTTCAGAGTGAAGTTTCCAATCACCTTCCATCCTCTATTATAGACCACTATCCTCGCAAAGTCAACGTCTGGCCACTTTAAAAGGGCCGATGAAATGGGTTGATCATCAAATCTTTCTGGAAGGCATCACACAACATTTCATAAATTTTAATTCATTCACCATGGAAGCATCGCCTTGTTGTTTGGTCCCAACATATTTTTCTACACTCTTTTTTCCTTTTGAGGAGGGGGGCTTTTGCATATATCTCTTGAGAGCTTTCTTCGTGGGCTTTTTTCTTTCCACTTGAGTGGTTGTCCCTCATGGATACACTAGGATTATCCTCTGGGTTACTCCTTTTCACCACTTTAACGAAGGATCGAGAGAGGGTTTTCATTTCCACTTTGTCTTCTTGCTTCTCATCTTTTCCACTAAAAAACACATTAATCATCTCTAGGAACGCTTTCTATCCCTTCGATTCTTCCTGATAAGGAAATAAGTGACGAACTAGCTCAATCAATTACTAGGGTGAAAGTTGCATTCTTTCAAGGATAACAAAGGCATCATTTCAACCCAGAGGCACAATGAATCTAAAATTCCAGATTCATCCATCATCTTTAATGCATTATGTACCTATTTAATTCATGTATTTGTATTTATGACGGTTCATGTATGGATTTGAAAGGTTAGGGGCTGAATTTAGACCACATAGATGAAGGGTTGTGTCCTTTCATGGTGTCTTTTCAATTAGTATAAATAGAGATGTAGTTTGTCATTTGAACAACAAGTTGAAGTTGAATTGGAATGAAAATTCAGATTGAGTTTAGTCTCTTCCAAGCTTTAAATTTTTCTTTGTATTCTTGTGTTTAGAATGCATGCTTAGGACTTTCAATCTAGTCTGATCAATTAGATTGTGAAGAGTTCGAAATCTTGAAGTTAGGAACAAGTTCTCCTTTCTTCTTGATCTTTGATTGTTCTCCCAAGTAAAAATCTGTTTAACTTTCTTGGGGTTGTCTTATCATCTTGTTAATGGGGGTTATTCTTATTACTGTTGTGGGGGTTCACCTGGAATAAGTGGAGTTCTCAAACATAATTGAGGTAGTTTCTTTTATCATTTGGTATCAGAGCTTTGCTTTGGCTCTAAACAGATTATATCTTTACTTGCTTTACATTATATCTCATTTTTCTTTCTTTCAAATTTCAATCTATCCTTTGTTTAAATTTTTTTTATTGTGCTTACTGAAGAAAAAAAAAATTGTCTATTACATAAACTTGTTTTTCTAACTTTTGAGATTTTGTGACTTTTCATATTCTTGGCTATATTGACATGTTCTTGCATGATTCTCATAAGAATACTATAAGACTTTGTTGAGGCTTGAGATTTAGAAGTTTTAGAGGGTATTTCTACATCTCTTGAGTGAAAAACATGAGCGACCTTTCATCTTCCAAGAGAGTAAATACGTGAGGGAGTGCTTGTGAGGTTCATTTATTCTTTTCAGCCATGTTTTGTCGAAGAAGAAGACGTCGTGAAACCTACAAAATTGATGCTGAATTTTGGAACGGTGTTCAAGAAAATTTGGCCGAGCTACATCAAGCCATGAATGATTATTTTGAAATATGCAAAGAGATGGATTTACGATGCCAAGCCAAGGAGGCTCAAGCTACACAATCCAATCAAATTGATGAAGATTGTTTAGCACCTCAAGATGATGGCGACCAATATGTTCAAAATGTGGGTGATCATCAAAATCAAGAAGAGGAAGGGACAAAAGACGAGGGTATGGTTGATGTATGTGTTGAGGATGAGGTTGATGTAAAATCTCATGAAAAAAGTGAGGTGAGTCAAGAGAGTGAGAAAACAGAGAAAACAGAGTGTGTGAAAAGTGAGACAATGGAGAAAAAGGATCAAAATGAGAATGAAATGAGTGGATGTGAAAAAAAGTGTTTAAGCGGTTTTTTTACAAGTGTTTTTGATGTATCAATCAAATCACGTTGGATTATCAAGTTTGAAAATTTTGATCAACGACGAAGGGGAAGGAGTTCTTCATGAAGAAAATACACATTTGGTCCTACAAGAGATGACTCTTTCAAACATGTTTCACGAGATCGAGATGATGACTACAAAGCTGCTTTACAAGGAGAGCGTTTAATTCGAGGATGAATCTTCTCGAAGATGGGGAGAATGATAAGGAAATAAGTGACAAACCAGCTCAATCAATTACTATGGTGAAAGTTGCATCCTTTCAAGCTTAACAAAGGCATCCTTTCAACCAAGAGGCACAATGAATCTAAAAATCCAGATTCATCCACCATCTTTAATGCATTATGTACCTATTTAATTCATGTATATGTATTTATGATGGTTCATGAATGGATTTGAAAGGTTAGGGGCTGAATTTAGACCACATAGATGAAGGGTTGTGTCCTTTCATGGTGTCTTTTCAATTAGTATAAATAGAGATGTAGTTTGTCATTTGAACAACAAGTTGAAGTTGAATTTGAATGAAATTTTAGATTGAGTTTAGTCTCTCTCAAGCTTTTATGCTTTCTTTGTGTTCTTGTGTTTAGAATGCATGCTTAGAACTTCCAATCTAGTTTGATCAATTAGATTGTGAAAAGTTCGAAATCTTGAAGTTAGGAACGAGTTCTCCTTTCTTCTTGATCTTTGATCATTCTTCCAAGTATAGAATGCATGCTTAGAACTTCCAATCTAGTTTGATCAATTAGATTGTGAAAAGTTCGAAATCTTGAAGTTAGGAACGAGTTCTCCTTTCTTCTTGATCTTTGATCATTCTTCCAAGTAAAATCTGTTTAACTTTCATTAGGTTGTCTTATCATTTTGTTAATGGGGTTATTCTTATTATTGTTGTGGGGTTCACCTGAAATAAGGGGAATTCTCCCTTCTCCCTAACAAAGCAACTTTGGCTATTTTATTTCCACGAACATCGCTCTTTTGTTAGTCACCTTCTGGATCCATATGAAACCGTTCTCGCACGTTTTCCTGAAAAAAAATCTTACTATTGGGGGTGATCAATAAATCATCGATCAAGTTTGCTATCCATACTGCAAACCTACTTTCCAGAGCTATTTCGAACCTCAGGTCATGGTTCTTTTCCAATATCTTGTTTGTTTATCTCCTTACTAAAGTCTATCTCTCAGCAACACATTTACGGGCCGTTCTTGAAGTCATTGTCGGCAGCTAAACACTCAGGCTCCATGGTTTCCGCATTCGGTTTGGGTCGCGTCTAAGGAGGGTGGGGTGGGGAGGAAAGGGGGGGGAGGGAGCGCCATCACTTGTTTGAGATGAAAAAAAAATAGTCAATGTGATCCGCCCTAGGAGATGAAAATTGGTGTATTCTTGACGCACATTTGATGTTGCACATTTAATGTCACAACTTTTAATGTCACACAATGACTAACATTGTAAGTGACTTTTAATGTCGAACATTGCCTGACATTGTAACTGATTTTTAATGTCAAGCAATGACCAACATTAAAAGACGACCGACATTAACACTTACGATGTCAGTGGCAAAGATATCGGACGTGTGTCCGACATCGTTTCCTTTTAATGTCGGTTTTTGACCGACATTAAAAGTCAAATTTCTAAATTACCAAAAACCTTATTAGTGTGAGTCAATTTGCTAAAGGCAATCCTGTTTACTTTCGAGTATTACCCTTCTACTTATTTTATGAAGGATATCTCTGGTGGCTAAATTCCTCTCCAAGGAAAGCTGGTGGATGAAATTTATAGTTTCACAATGAAAAAAGATCATCCTCAGTATTCTATATCGTTGGCTGCTCTTCCTTGATCATTCCTTAGCAAGTACTTCACATGGGTAAATTTGCAGAAAAAAAAAATTATCAAATTGCCCAATGCATTGTATTGGGACGCCTCACTAAAGTTGTAACTTAGGGCCAAGAAAATTGGAGGACAAAGTGAGAAAAAAGTCACCAAATTGAGAAGTTAGCATGGGAAAGACAAACTGATGTAACCTGTATATCCTTGCTAACACAAACCCATTGGGTTAGTTGCAAAGGTAACAGTTGAATTGGTAGTTAGCTCAAGCTTTATTCTTTCATTTTAGTTGTGGGATTTTGAGGTTAAATCCCATAGTTGGCTCACTAGAGATGGAATCACATGAAGGATCCATTTTAACAAAGCAACAAGAAGAA
The DNA here is from genome assembly GCA_017139565.1 of Luffa aegyptiaca. Taxonomy (NCBI): domain Eukaryota; kingdom Viridiplantae; phylum Streptophyta; class Magnoliopsida; order Cucurbitales; family Cucurbitaceae; genus Luffa; species Luffa aegyptiaca. Next base: position 10,712,092 of record CM029396.1, read on the forward strand.
TTTGAGCATCTTACGTTACAAATTGGGAAGAAATTGAAGTTCCAATAATGCTACAAGAAAATATAGAACACGTTCAAGACATTGAAACACTACAAATCAAAACAATCATTTATAAACTCTAATTCTTCTCTAAACATAATTGTTTTATTGAAGTTATCAAGGAAACGTCCCAACATATTCTAAGAAATTTCAAGATTGAAGGAGTCGTCCAAATTCTAGTTTAGTTGACTGATAGAAACTAAATATATTGAAAAAATTACCAAGGTTGACCTCATTCGGAAACCAACACGCATCACATTTTGAAGATAATGTGCTTCACATAACACTCCAAATAGCTACATCAAAAGCAAAAATATATTAGATATGTGGCATATGCATAATAAAACTGAGGTTATGCAACTCATGCCCAAAAATAAGTATATTGAAGACATATATGACATGAGTAGAAAAGCTACAAGACTTTGAAAACATATATATATATATAGAATTCATGCAAACCTATATGAAACTCAATTAATATCACAAAACATCATTTGACCCTACCACATTTGGCATCCAAAAATTGATAAAATCTTTAATATTCTAGTTAGGTGAACACATGCTTTAAGCCTACAACCTCCTAGGTCTAGAACTTCTCATTTGACTAGTGAGCCACCCATAGTAAATGAAAATAATACAAATTTCACTAACTTGTAAGGTGCTGCTAATTGGGTTTTACTTGCAAAGCTCTTATCGTTTCATGGAACTTTTTGTCCCTACCTTTTATAATTTCCAAATATTCTTTTAAGGAGACAAACTATTACTCAAAGGGTAAATAAAAATATGAAACCAGATCTGATGATGCAAAACTAATAATTATCTATCACAACAAAAATGTTCAATCTTGAGACGTAAGAAAAGGAGGGTCTCACATTCCCCTTCAAGGAGTTCTTAAAAGCTCTTTTGTTCATAGACCATATGATTGTCAAATAGCAAAAGAATTGATAAGAAAATTAGGAATATATTGAATAAGCAAGGGCATACAAAAGAGAAGGGAAATGAGATATCCCTCCAATATCTTAGAGGTGAATTCTGAATATTAATCCAACCTCCATATCCTACAACAAATTAGGAATACATTGAATAAGCACGAGCAAACAAAATATTTTCATTGTTTTTGTTCTTTCTTTTCCATTTTGAGTTTGGTAGTTTTTTAGCACTAGTATCTTTTCATTATTTTAATTAAGATACTCTTTCTTGTCAAGAAAGAAATATGTCAAAGACCAAAATACTTATTCATACACATAAATCTGGCCAAAAGAAGAAAAAAGTGTTCGGGTCACATACCACTCCTACAAATATAGAGAAAGCATAAGTGTAACCAATTCCAGATGGATCTCCATGCTGCATGGACTGCAGATATCCATAAGAGATTGTTAGGTATCCAAACTACAAAAACACCAAATAGTATATATTGCAATATCAAAAGAAGTTGCAATATAACCGATAGCCTTTCGAGAGGGCTAACTCTCTCCCAAAGCCTTACTATGAGACTACACTCAAAATTCTCCACACCCTTAAGACTCCCTAATTCCCCTATTTATAACCAAGGCACAACCAAGGCTCCCTAACTAATTACTATTATACCCTTACTACCCTTCTAATAGTATTCCTCAATTATATCATACTAGTACCTTTGCAGAGATATGTAAACATCAAAAGGGAAAGAATTAACAAGGAAAATTTGCTAAAATGAGTTGACAAATAAAGATTCTTGTGGTAATGTAAACTCCTTGATTTCCTCCTTTTAACTCCATTATGTGCTAGCCAAGATAATAACAAATGTATCCAGTGACTTACTTTCTTATAACTAGCTTGTTATCCATACGTACCAAAGTTGGTTCTTTTTTTATTCTTTTTTCAAATGAAGTTGCATTATACTAATCTTCAAATCAATAAAAATAGGATGAGTTTTGAGTTTTATGAAGAACAGGACAAAGAACCATCCAAGAAGGTCTGTTGTCTAAAGTTCGTGCTATTATACTCTTGAATCAACCAAATGTTGTTTGCATAATTCTTTTTATGGGAAGTAAAACATTTTCATAATGGAAGAACATATAAAGAAAATTTTGAAGGTTAGATGATGGATAAAATAATTCCTATTTTTTATGTGCTTGAATAGCTAATCATCTCCATAGACACGGTTTTTTTTTTTAATCATCTCCATAGACACAGCTTTTTTTTTTTTTATTAGGAACTGAGCTTTCATTGAGAAAAAATGAAAGAATACAAGGGCATCCAAAAAAACCAAGCCCCACAGAGGAACACAACTAAATGAAGGGTTTCCAATTAAACAAAATAAGACCTAGAGGATAATTACAAAACGCCTTGGTAACCAAGCCCGTAAAGAAACATGAAATCTAATATTATCCCAAACCTCACAAGAATGTCTCTTGAATCCTCTAAAAATTCTATTGTTCCTTTCCCCCCAAAGACCCACAAAATAGCACACACGCCAATATGCCAAAGGAACTTTTCCTTTCTCCCGAAACTGCGGATGGAGGAGGAACTCCTCGATCATATCCCTACAACGGCGATGGCTCACAAACTGAAACTCGAAGACCTCAAAGAAGAGGCTCCAGACAGAGCAAGCAAACTCACAATCCCATAACAAGTGATCAAGATTTTCCTCTATCTTCCGTCATAGAATGCAATAAAAAGGGCCAACCACATGAGCCTTCACTCTCGAGAGCCTATCAAAAGTGTTAACACGACCCAAGATGACCTGCCAAACAAAGAACAAGACTTTCTTCGGAGCTCTAACCTTCCAAAGACACGAAAAAACAAACTCTCTAACGGGGAAGGGATTGACCAGGGACTGAAAAAACGATCGGCACGAAAAGCCCGCAGGGGGGTCGAGACTCCAGAAGCGCACATCCCTTCTGTCCGATCTAAGGCTAACCCCCTCAAGCAAAGGTAAGAGGGCCATGAAGTCCGTGGTTTCTCTATCAGATAACGAACAACGAAAACCGAAAGAAAACGATGTGGAACTCCCCAGAGGACCAAAGATGTCAGCCAAGTGCGATTTTTCATCGATGATAAATGATATATACGCGGGAACAAGGGGCGGAGGGGACAATCCCCCACCCACAGATCCTCCCAAAAACAAATATCTCTCTCATCCCCCACTGTGCACTGGACCAAAAAAGAGAAAAAGGGGAGCTCCAAAGAAATGTCTTTCCAAGGATTCCTGAAGGTGCCTTTGACCCCACCCGATAGCCACATGTAAGGATGTTGACCATATTTACTCACGATAATCCTAACCCAAAGAGAATCAGATTCGAGGCGAAAACGCCAAAGCCATTTGGCAAGCAGGACTCTGTTACGAGTTCTCAAATTGCCTATCTCAAGACTCCAAGACTTTTAGGTTTTACCTATAATGTAACAACCCGATAAAAAATATATATTTTTTTTTTATATATAAATTTATATTTAATTTATTTAATTGATTTCCAAAGATCTTTTTGAAATTTGAATTTATTCTTTTTTGAATTAGGAGATAAATTTGATTTATCCTTTTCCTTTTAAAAAAAAGGAAATAATCTTTTAGGATTTTAACTAGGGTTCTTTTTAAAAGACCTCTTTAGCCCTAATTCTTTTTAGGCTCTAAATCAAAAAGAGAGAAGAAGAACACATTCTGCACTTTCCTCCCCAAAGAAAAAACAGTAAGCTTTCTTCCCTTCTGTTCTTGATTTTCTTTTCTGTTCTTTTTGATTAATTGAATTATGTTCTTGAAAAAGTTTTTAGTCTGAATTTTTATTTGTCCTACTTGGGATGAAATTGGTTTTCAAACCTTTTGCCCTAAAAAGTTTTAGGTTTTTTTTTTAGTCTAAATTTTTATCAAAGTTTTTCCTCTTAGAGTTTTTGTTTGAAAATCAAAGATTTGATGAATAGGAATTTTTCCAGAATTTTCCAACCTTGAATTTCTTTGATTTTGGGGTTGTTTTTGTGTTTAAATTGGATTCTTTTTGTTTAAAAAGTTTGTCATATGTTTGCTACTTTGAAGTATGATTTATGGCTTTGATTTCTTCATGAAAAACAAATGATTTTACTGTTTTTACAGCAGTTTTATAGTGTTTTTCAGATCTGGTTTTTGGTATTAAAAATAGCAAAAATGATTTGTTTTGGTATTGAAAGCTCCGAAAATCTTTATTTTTGTTGCGGAAAATTTTCTGGGTTATTTGTCCCAATTTTATGATAGTTTTGATGGCTTTAAAGGTTGAAATATTGAAATCTTGTTTTGGTAGTTTGATTGGTACTAAAAAGGTATTTGTTTAACTGATTTTTGGTTTGTTAAAGTTGGATTTTGAAGTGAATTTTTCCAACCGCTCAGTGCTGTTTTTGTAGCCTAAAAAACTTATTTTCCTAACTTTTTATGAAAAGAATTTGTTTTAAGTGGGGAAAATTAGTAGTTAAGATTGATTGTCATTTGGATGGGTCATTAGACCTTTAAGATGAAATTTTGGTTGCTAAGAAGTAAAGTATTGGATATGTTTCAGCTTTTAGAAAATTGGCAATTGTTCATGGAATTGAAATCAGAACTAGAATTTGAATTGCTATTGAAATTGGAGTCGAAATTTGAATTGCATTGGGGTTAAGATCTGTAGGTTCTGATCAAGGTAAGTAATTTCCACATCCCTTCCAAAATAGAAATTTTGGTAAAAATTATTTGTTTTAAATTGACATTGATTTGATTGAAATTGTTTATGTTTCGATTGTTTTGTCAAATGAAAGCATGATTGTTGTTGTGAATGTTTTGAAAAGTGTTTTGAATTGAATCGATAGTGCTATCCAAATATGTCAATTTTTTGTTTTGGGGATTGTATGCCTTGTAGTAGCCATATTGGAATTGAAGGTTATATGTTCTGAATGAAACTTATTTGTGGGAGGGCACTTATGTGGTTTGACGTTCCTTTGGAATGTAGATTCATGTGTGTGTTTCACTCATGTGGCCTCACTCTTAAGTATTTATATGAAATGTTCTGATTGTAACTTATTTGTGAGAAGGCACTTTTGTGGTTTGATATTCCTTGGGAACGTAGATTCATGTGTGTATTTCACTCAAATGGCCTCACTTAAATATTTGATTTGAAATGTTCTGGTCGGTTTTAACCGACACTTCTGTATGGATGTCTGATTGGTGTTACCGACGAGTAACCACTTCTATTCTGGGCTACTCCATTGATGCATCTTTCCCAATATGTTCTAAAAGTATTGTCTGACTCAAAGTTTTGTTTGACTGAAAGAATGATTTTGTTTCGAACATTAAAATGTTTTATTACCTGATATCTTATGTTTTGTTTTGAACGTGATTTGTGAACTTGATGTGGAAGTTGCTTATTGAGTATTTTTGTACTCATTTTGTTCTTTTTAAATGTTTTCAGATGAAAGAGCAAGAGATAGTTCTGGCAGCGATTAGGCTAGCGTTTTGGCATGACCGATGAGAACTTGTGATTTGTTTAGTTCTGTATTTTTTTCTTTTTTCTTAATGATGGACTTGGCTTAGGTTGTAAGTCTTATCTTTCTGGGTTAATAAGATGTGTTTTTCAGTTTTGTTAAATCGCTTCCGCATTATTTGTAAGATTAACCGTATTGAAAAATACAAGTTGTTACATATAACCTTCCAACTCACAAGGTGAGCATCTTTCCTTTCATCGACCTCTTCCCATAAGAAGTCTCTCATGAGCTTTTCCAGAACATTACAAACAAATATGGGCATCCGGAAGAGGGATAAGAAGTATATAGGGATGCCACTGAGCATGGATCGAATGAGAGTCATCCTCCCCCCTTTGGAGAAGAAGTTTCTCTTCCAAGATTTGCTTTTTTGGACCTTCTCAATGATTGGATTCCAAAAGGGAGTAGACTTAGGATTGTGACCCAGCGGGATACCTAAATAAGAGGAGGGTAAAGCACCAACCTCGCAACCAACCAGAGAAGCCCATCTGCTCAATTTTCCTTCCTCACAGTTCACCCCCCAGGATTTGACATTTTCCTCTATTGATTTTAAGACCGAATAAGGCCTCAAAGAACCTAAGGATATGGTTCAAGATAAGAAAAAGAGTCCTTCATGCCAGAACAGAAGAAAATAGTGTCATCGGCAAATTGAAGATGGTAAAGGGCTACTTTCTCCTTACCAACCTCAAAACCTTGGATGATACCACCTTCCACACTTCTAGAGATCATCCTGCTGAGGGGGTCCACAATCAACAGGAATAGGAAAGGGGACAGGGGGTCGCCTTGTCTCAAACCTCTCGTGGCTCTAATCTTGCCGTTCGGCTTACCATTAATGAGGATATAATATTGAACCGATCTAACACTGCTCCAGATCCACGATCTCCACTTATAACCAAAGCCTTTCTTTTCAAGAACCTTATCAAGGAAGTCTCAGTCCACATGATCGTAGGCTTTCTCAAAGTCAATTTTAAAGATGATTCCTTCCCGATCTCTTCTTCGATAATCCTCTAAGGCCTCGTTAGCAATAAGAGCTTGATCAAGAATCTGCCTACCCTAAATAAAAGCCCCCGGGCTTCGGATATTGTGGAGGGAAGGACTTTCTTAAGCCTATTCGCTAAAAGCTTAGATATGATTTTGTAATTGCTAGTAATTAAATTGATGGGTCTAAAGTCCTTGACTTTATTTGCCCTTTCCTTTTTGCGAATAAGACAAACAAAAGTTTCGTTCAGGGAGGAGTCCAAAATGCCTCGTTCAAAGGATTCCTTGAAAACCTTAACCAGATCGTCCTTAACCACCTCCCAGTTGTTTTGGAAGAAGGTCATTGAAAAACCATCAAGGCCTGGGGCTTTGTTCCTATCACACTCAAAGACAGCCTTTCTAATCTCCTCTAAGGAAAACGCAGAATCAAGAAAGGACTTATCACTCTCAGAAATGGGGCTCCAAACCAAGCCATCCACGAATGGTCTAGGGTACGTTTGGGGCGCATAAAGCTTAGAAAAAAAGGAGAGGATCTCTCCTTCCACCTCTCTTACTTCTTTGATAATTTTCCCTGCATCGTTCACCAAAGATCCAATAAAATTCTGTGAGGTATTCCTCACTATGATGTATTGATTATCAGAGAAATAGCCACAAAGGGTTACAGAACTCCCAGCCAATTCGAGAGGGCTGGTAAACTCTCCTCTCTCTCTCACTAGCTTATCGAGCTAATTTCAAACAAAAAGCATAAAAGGAAACATTCCCCTGCACAGACTCATATATCACTCACGGATGGTCCCCCACCTTCTCTAACTAACTTGCCAGACCTTGAAAGTCCCTTTTTACCCCTCCTAACATATTGTTTTATTATTAGAGGCCTAACATCACCGCCTGGGGTTAGAGACACCTTTTCCTCAAGGTGGGATGTGGGATACTGTTGGCAAAAGTCTGATAACAGCATCCAAGTTACCTCATGTTCGGGTAAGTTCTTCCAACTGACGAGCAGTTCTGTTTCACCAGTGGGTTGGTGTTTTCGTGCCGCATAAATATCATCTAGTTCAGCCACCCATTCGAATTCATCCGTCAACGGTGATGGTGCCCCTGCTAAAACAGAGGTTGCATTTCCAACCAACTTTTTCAGCTGAGAAACATGAAACACTGGGTGGATGCACGCTTCTTCTGGCAAATCAAGCTTATACGCAACTTTCCCTATCTTCTCAACCACCCTGTATGGCCCATAGTGCTTGGGTGATAGTTTCTCATTCCTCTTTCTTGCTAAGGAAGCCTGGCAATATGGACGGTGTAAACACTAAAGGTTTGAGAGAATCAGAATAATCTATTCCATTCACATAAAAGATATATATATACAAGTGTACAAAGGTAACCCTAAGTAGAAGAATGTAAAAAGACAATAAAGGACAACTCGATATAATTACACTTATTATACTAATATAATAACTCTAACACTCCCCCTCATGTTGGAGCATATACGTCATGCCCAACTTGTTAGAGAGATAATCTATTCGAGTTTCATTTAGTGCCTTTGTGAAGATATCTCCTAATTGCCACATATCCTATTGACATCAAACCTTCTTGTATCTTTTCACGTACAAAGTGACAGTCAACCTCAATGTGTTTAGTCCGTTCATGAAATATCGGATTAGATGCAATATGAAGAGTTGCCTGATTATCACACCACAATTTTGTCGGTGTTGTGATATCAAATCCCAATTCAACAAGAAGTTGACGTATCCAGACTAATTCACATACAGACTGTGCCATTGCTCTATATTCTAATTCAGCACTTGAACGTGACACCACATTTTGTTTCTTACTTTTCCAAGAAACCAAATTACCACCCATAAATACACAATATCTTGAAGTTGATCTTCTATGTTCTCTAGATCCTGCCCAGTCAGCATCTGAGAAGCATTCAATGTTCACGTGCCCATAATCCTTATATAATAAACCACGTCCAGTTGCTGCCTTCAAATAACACAAAATGTGTTCCAATGCAGCCCAATGATCAACTGTAGAAGAAGACATAAACTGGCTCACAATACTCACTGAATAAGCTATGTCAGGCCGAGTCACTGTAAGATAATTGAGTTTTCCTACTAACCTTCTATACCTTTCAGGATCTTTAAGTAACTCTCCCTCTTTCGTAAGCTGTAAGTTCGGCATCATTGGAGAACTACATGGTTTAGCCCCTAACTTCCCTATTTCAGTCAACAAGTCAATTACATATTTTCTCTGTGATAACAGGATCCCCTTCTTGCTCCTTATTACCTCAATTCCTAGAAAGTATTTCAACGTTCCCAAATCTTTTGTATAGAATTGACTATGGAGAAAGGTTTTGAGTGCTTGGATACCTGATGTGTCATTGCCAGTAATAACAATATCATCAACATACACAACCAACAAGATAACACCATTTTCAAATCGCTTATAAAAAACAGAATGATCTGATTTACTTTTCCTCATTCCAAAATTTACAATCACCTGACTGAATTTTCCAAACCATGCTCGTGGACTCTGTTTTAATCCATACAAGGATTTAAGAAGACGACATACCTTTCCATTCTCCCCCTGAGCAACAAACCCTGGTGGTTGCTCCATATACACCTCTTCTTCAAGATCACCATGAAGAAAGGCATTTTTAATATCAAGCTGATGCAAAGGCCAATGATGAATGGATGCCAACGAAATGAACAACTAAACAAAAGCCAATTTAGCAACGGGAGAAAAGATATCAAAATAGTCAACTCCATAGGTTTGTGCATAACCCTTAGCAACAAGGCGAGCTTTCAAGCGAGCCACAGATCCATCCGGATTGACCTTGACCGCAAATACCCACTTACAACCAATAGGCTTCTTTCCTTCAGGAAGTGAAACTAAATCCCAAGTACAATTGTCATCTAAGGCATTCATCTCCTCAACCATTGCAGCACGCCAACCAGGGTGAGACAAAGCCTCATGAACAGTCTTAGGAACAAATACCGATTGCAAGGATGCAATAAAAGAATAGGTAGAAGATGACAAATGATTATATGAAACAAAATTGGAAATTGGAAATAGGATAAGTGCATTGACGTTTACCTTTACGAAGAGCAATGGGAAGGTCGTCGCTCGTTCCTAGATCCAATGACGAAGAAGCCTCTGGTTCAGGGCATGTAACTGAAGGGGGAAGTCGTCGAGAATAAACCTGAGTAATAGGTGGACGAGTAGAAACAGGTATAGATGGAGGTGAATTAGTAGAAGGCTCACAAGAGGAGAGAATGGTATAGACAAGAAAATCATCATCTTCTTCATTACGCTCCCCCTTAGGCTTACTTGGAGGTGAGGAAAAGAAAGAAGAATCCTCAAAGAAGGTGACATCAGGAGAGACAAAATAACGATCGAGACTAGGACAATAACACCGATACCCTTTTTTAACACGAGAATAACCAAGGAAGATACATTTTAAGGACTTGGGATCAAGTTTGGTGAGATGAGGACGAACATCCCGAACAAAGCAAATACAACCAAAGATTTTGGGAGGAAAAGAGAATGAAGGTTGTGTGGGACATAAAATACGATAAAGTATCTCACCCTTAAGAACTGAGGTGGGCATGCGATTTATTAAGAAACAAGCTGTGAGTACAGCATCGGCCCAAAAATACTTTGGAACATTCATCTGGAACATTAAGGCTCTTGTTGTTTCGAGGAGATGACGGTTCTTTCTTTCTGCAACCCCATTTTGAGATGGAGTATCAACACATGAGGATTGATGGAGGATGTCATGTTCATCTAAATAAAAATTAAGAGCATGAGAGAAGTATTCTTTAGCATTATCACTCCGTAGAACTTTAAGAGAACCGTTAAATTGAGTTCGGATTTCAGCATGGAAGTTACGAAAATGAGAAAGCAACTCCGAGCGATTTTTCATTAAATATAACCAAGTTACACAAGAAAAATCATCGACAAAGGTAACAAAATATCTAAACCCTCTCTTTGACTCAATAGGACACGGACCCCAAACATCAGAATGAACTAATTCAAATGGAGCATTAGCTCGTTTAGTTGCACGGGGATACAAACTCACACGATGGAACTTAGCAAACTGACATGACTCACAAGCTAAAGAAGACAAAGAATGAAACTGAGGACGAAGACTCTTCAATACTGAAATAGAAGGATGACCCAAACGACAATGATCTTCAAATGGAGATGACACTTTAGAACATGCAACGGCTTTTGATATTTCTGGTTCAAAGATGTAGAAACCTCTAGATTCACGCACTTTACCAATAGTCCTCTTCGTCGTAAGATCCTGAAATAAACAATAACCAGGAAAAAATGAGACAACAATTAAGGTTACGAGTGAGTTTACTAACAGAAATCAAGTTAGGAAAACTGTGGTAAACTCAGAACGGAAGACGACGAAAATGAGTTGGTAAGTCGAACATTGCCGATTCCTAAGACTGGAGAGGTGGTTCCATCAGCTATAGTGACACTAATGGAAGATGTAGATGGATAAATGGTAGAGAATAAATGGGGATTACCTGTCATGTGATCGGAAGCGCCAGAGTTTATGACTCATTTCGAAGAGGAGGAAAGAAGACATGTAGATGTGTTACCTGTGTCGGCAATAGCAGTAACAGGAGTGGAGGATGAAGCCGTCAATGATTCGGAATTTAGCAAACTCCTCAGCTGAGATCGAAACAGACTTGTCAGAATTATCAAGAGTAGAGGCAACATGTGTAGATGGAAACCTCTGGTTTCTATAAAGCAATTTCCGACAATCACGTTTTATATGCCCTGGCTTATGACAATAGTGGCAAACAATATCTCCTGAATTTGCTTTTGGAGCGGTAGAATTTCCTCTGGACATGTTCGATCCTACCCCTCGATTACCTCTATATTCAGTGGTCTGTCCAACTAAAGCATTGTTAGATTCAGATGGCAATATCACTGGCGACCGCTCTGTACGAAGTATTCGAGTGTAAGCATCTTCCAACGATGAAATGTCTTAACTCAAGAGAACTTGATCTTTAGCTGTATCATATTTCGAAGCAAGACCAACTAAAAAACTCATGATAAACAGTTGTTCACGTTGGACAGTCTGAACTTTTATATCAGTACTCATGGGCAACACTTCATTAAATTTTGCATATGCTCTTTTGCACTCCATAAAATAACTCAGCAGAGACTTCTCGCCTTGATCAGGTTGAAAGAGAGTCCTACATACATCAAATATCCGAATAATGTTTCCTTTCCCAGAGTAAAGAAAATCTAAATATTCCAAGAGCTCTTTGACTGAGTTACAGTGATTAACTAGCCCAATAATTGCACTCTCAATAGAATTTTTTATTTGCAGAATAAGTCGAGACTCGTCCCGTAGCCAACTCTTCTTAGTATCATCTTTTGGCGGTGATTCTAAAGTCAGGTGGTCATCCATATCAAGACTCCGAATATAATGATGAATATTCGACCGCCAAGCATAAAAATTAGAACCGTTCAACTTACGTTCCGTAATCTTGGATACCATTGGAATCATCTCGGGCAGCACTAAAGCCTTCTTCTCAGCCATAACCTCAACAAAAACAGACCAAAAAATAGAGCTGAAATTTGAATCCCACAAACCCTAGAATTCCAAACAAAATATGGCTTTCAAACACAACAAATCAACCTCAATATGACCCAAATCAGCACACTACTAGAAAGAGGAGTCCATGTTGAGCTGACCCACAGAAAACGAAGCAAAAGCGGCGGTGCAAGCGTGTACACGCACCGGCGCGTGAATCTGGCGCCGCATCTTGTGGCGGCGCGTGAGGTCCACGGGCAGAGCTTTTCGAAGCCGGATTTGGAAGACCACTAGATCGGCGGTTGGGCTTTCTTTTGGAGTGGGCGGTGACAAAAAATCCTCCGAAGACAGACCTAAACGACGGCGGCGGCGGCGGATTCTGGTGGCAGCAGCGGTGGTTTAGGGCAGCAAACGTTTCAATCAAACCAAAACCCTCAAAAGGTGTTCCAAACCAAAACCCTAAAAAGGTATTCTAAATCAAACCCTAAAGGTTCACAAATCTCCAACGAGACAAAACCCTAATGGCTCTGATACCATGTAAACACTAAAGGTTTGAGAGAATCAGAATAATTTATTCCATTCACATAAAAGATATATATATATACAAGTGTACAAGGGTAACCCTAAGTAGAAGAATGTAAAAAGACAATAAAGGACAACTCTATATAATTACACTTATTATACTAATATAATAACTCTAACAGACGGATCTATAAGAAAACAATATCACTCACTTCGTATTCAACCTCTCTTCGCTTTCGATCAGCAAACTTCTTCATTCTTTCTTGAGCTAATCACATTTTTTCTCATATCATATCCAGGCCGATATCTCGTTCGATCAGTTGTTGTTCCAGTGTCGAATTATTCGTACTATGTTCCCCATATGAGATCAATGGAGGAGGTGCTCTCCCGTAGAGAGCCTGAAACCGCGTGATGCCAATGGATATGTGGAAGGTGGTGTTGTACCAATATTCAGCCCACCCTAACCACTGGTTCCATTTCTTGGGTCGCTCACAACAAAAACACCTTAGATAGTGTTCTACACACTTGTTCACAATCTCGGTTTGCCCGTTTGTTTGTGGATGGTAAGAAGTGCTCCGTTTCAACTTAGTGCCATGCAACTTGAACAATTCAGTCCAGAAATAACTGATGAAAACTTTGTCCCTAGCGGATACAAAGGATCCTGGAAAACCATGGAGTCGGACTACTTCCTGTATAAACTTAGCGGCTACCGTTTTGGCTGTAAATGGATGTATGAGCGCAAGGAAGTGGCTATACTTGCTCAATCGATCCACAACGACCAAAATTGCATCATATCCCTCAGATTTGGGCAGCCCTTCAATAAAATCCATTGTTATATCCTCCCATATTCGGGTAGGAACATCCAACGGTTGAAGTAATCCGGCTGGAGAAGCTGCTAAGGTTTTGTTTTGTTGACAAATCAGACATTCTTCCACATATTTCTTAACGTCAACCTTCATCCCTTCCCAATACAAATACGATGTCAATCTTTTATATGTTCGCAAGAATCTCGAATGTCCCCCTAGAACTGATTCATGATAGGTATGCAAAAAAGTTGGGATCATGGAGGAATTTCTCGAAATCACTAACCTTCCTCTGTATTTCAAGATTCCCTGTTGTAGAGAAAAGCGTGTGGTGTCATCTGGGTCATCTTGCAACCTTTTGATAATGAGGCTGAGAATAGGATCACTCTGGACTTCCCGAGTGATGACAGCTATATCCACAAGAGAAGGGACTGCGAGATAGGCCAAATGGGCTACCAGAGGTAACCGTGAAAGTGCCCTGCCTAACAAATTCTTGCTCCTGCCACTCGCTATTCTATGGAAGAAACCAGAATTGCAATCCCCCTCCTTAGTAGACATGGCTTTGTTTTGGATTCTTCATGGTTGGTGCAATGTAGCTTCTAAACTCACTACTTATTGGACAATAGCTTATCCACATTTTTTCTAGTAACCTTTCCACCCTATATGATTACCAAAAGAAAAAGTCTCTTTCACTAACTAATTAATGGAAAAATGAAAATCTACCTCTTCCAAACAATTCATCGAGTTACCAATGAAGTTAGACATAGAAGTTGAATGAAAACTTCAACAAGCCTAATATGCCTTCAAGGCTTCAACTCATTGACATGCCCACCCTGCCTTGTCAACAATAATAAATAGTATACCATGCATTTTCACATTATGAACTATGAAGTAACAGATGTATCACTAGGAAGAAAATTAGAGCAACCTGTCATTAGAAAAAAAAAAAAAGAAGAAAATGGGCACCAACCTCGAGAAGTTTGTTCACAATGATAGGTCCCACAAATTGAGAAAAATCATTGCCAATCTGCAAGTCCTAACTTGTTAGTCAAATAGAGGGGGCAAAAAAAAAAGGAAAAAACATAACTGAAAGCAATTTACCCTAAGAAATAGCCTCTTTAGTTGAAAAAGTAAAATCTACTATTAGTAATCAAGACATAATAATTGAGAATAAGTTTATTGGTTTTTTTCTTCTGAAAAATATACAAAAAAGAGGATCTAGAGCTAGGAAATTCAGAGGATCATTCAAAGGTAAGGAAAGAACAAAAACTAGAGAAGATGGATTCATAGTAAAATTTCTTATTAAATTTTTGACGTGGAAACTAAGGCCTCGTTTGATAACCATTTGGTTTTTGGTTTTTGGTTTTTGGAAATTAAGCTTATACACACCTATTCCTACCTATGAGTTTCTTTGTTTTAGCATCTACCTTGTTTCTCGTTTTCAAAAACCAAGTCAAATTTTGAAAACCAAAAAAAGTAGTTTTCAAAAACTTGTTTTTGTTTTTGAAATTTGGCAAGGAATTCAAATGGTTCCTTAACAAGGTGGAAAACCATGATAGGGAATTTTGGAGAAAACAAGCCTAATTTTCAAAAACAAAAAACCAAAAACCAAATGGTTATCAAACGGGGCCTAAATTTTTCATTGATACAATAAACACAGGCCATTTACAAACCAAAAATTACGGCCCCATTTGATAACCATTTGGTTTTTGGCTTTTGGTTTTTGAAAATGAAGTTTATACACACCTACTTTCACCTATAAGTTTCTTTGTTTTAGTATCAACCTTCTTCCTTATTTTCAAAAACCAAGTCCAATTTTGAAAAAAAAAAAAAAAAAGTAGTTTTCAAAAGCTTGTTTTTGTTTTTGGAGACTAGGAATTTAAATGGATCCTTAACAAGGATGAAAACCATGGTAGGGAATTTGGGAGAAAACAAGCATAATTTTCAAAAACCAAATGGTTATCAAACGGGGCCTACATAATCCACTGAAAGCTCAATCGAAAAACCAGGAAGATAAAACAGCTCACCCCAAACCCCAACACTCAAGAGCCAAAAAGAACAACCAAAGAAACCAAAGAATTCAGCATCAACAAGCTACAACTACGCAAAACATGCTCATAAACTGCAATGAAATCCTCTCACTTGGTGTAAATTGTCTCCACTTTTTTGCTATAGCTTGCTCTTTTTTTTTATAAGAATAACCGAACCTTGATTCAGAAAAAATGAAATACTACAAGGCATACAAAAATAGAGCCTACAAAAGGAGACAAACTGAAGAAAGGGTCTCCGATCAAGTAAGACAAGACCTAACAAGTAATTACAAAAAGGCTTTGCCACCGAAGCTCACATAAAACCTAATAAGTACCTAGACATCACTCAAAAATCTCTCGAACCCTCAAAAGAATCTGTTATTCCTCTCTCCTCCAAGGCTCCACAAAACAGCATACACCCCCACTTGCTACAAAAACTTTTCCTCCTCACAAAATGGTGGGTAGAGAAGAAATTCTTTGATCACCTCTTTGCCACTCCTATGTCTAGTCAAGCTTAAGTCAAACTCCTCAAAGAAGCGACTTCACTTTTTGCTCTTATTACCCATTGGAAAAGTTATTTGTAGTCTTCCTTCGACATGTGGCTTTTCTCGACTCCTTTTGTAATTTCATCACATCAATAAAATGTTTCTTATCCAAAAAAAAAATGAGCATATTGTTTGAAAAAGGGTCTCAAATGGTGATTTTGAAGGTTTTGCAATAGGTAATAATGTTGTTAGGATTTCTCACCTTCGGTCTGCAAATGAACATTTTTTTGCAAGGATGACGATTCTACCATAGATAATTTGGTTCATCTTATTGAAGTTTTCAAAGGTTTCTTCAAGCTTAAAGGTTCATTAGGTTAAATCTTCCGTCAATGGCAGTAACTAATGTTACTCAAAAATGCCAACTATATCTCAAGAGGAGAGTTGCAGATGTATAGGTCTTCCCTTAATATATTTTAAGTTTCGTAAAGATGGGAATCTCAAAAGGACACAATTATGGGAAGCCCGTCATGAATAATGTTGTTAGAAAATCAGCAAATAGAAAAATCTAGACGTAGGTAAGGTTACTTTGTAAAATGTGTACTGAATATTCTCTCTTCTTATTATATGTCTCTTTTCCCAATGCCTAAAGAGTGATTTCAAAAATTGATAGAAACAAAATTACATCCTTCTATCTGTAAATCATCAAAATTGCATAAAAGCTTCTAATTAATACAAATAATCATGATTTACATAAAAGCTTCTAATTAATACAAATAATCATTATAAGAATCATAACCAAAAAATAAAGCTAGAGAACACCAGCAAGATGATTTAATTTATCTAATTCAACATGCTCCCTCTATGCAAGAAATTTATGTTGAAAAGACTTTTGGTTAAACCGTCTTATTGATCAAAATAAAAATTATTTTTCTTAGTAGAGAAACAAATTTAATTGATGAATGAAATAGCGGAGTGAAACTCCTAACACCTATAGGTGGAGATCAGAATAATAATTATTAAGGCTAAATATAAAGCATTTTCTTAGTATTTGTTATTTAGTTGGTTTAGTAATTATTCTTTGCCGCCTATTTTTCGAAATTGGATTTTTCTAAGTGACTATTTAATGAAGGGTGAATACATTCCCAAAATTTGTTTTCCTAAATGTGCATGTTATATCGAGAGATAGATCACATTACCTTCCAAAGGCCACCCAACCAAAACCTGTAAATGGAAAAGAGAGAAGAAAATTAATGAAAGACAATATAAAGAATGAGCTGCAAAACTGGTAGTATTCTGTCGTATTCTAATAAAAGTAGTACACATCCAATTCATTTACTACACAAAATTCACTTCTAGTTAAAATCTAAAAGAAGATGTTTGTGATGTAAACCTCCCAAATGAAATTTGAAGGACAGTTTATGTAATTTCATTAATAAAAATGTTATACCCTAGAGAATGAATGTTGTAATAGTTAATCTGGCTTAAAAAAAGAGTTCCAAAAAGAGAAACATGACAAGACGCCTTAAAATCCTTACAAAACAAAGTCCCCCAAATTACTACAAACATCAATAGGAGAGTAAATATCAAAGATATTGGATAATAAACACTGACCAGAAGCTTTAATATTTGATAAGCTCAAACCGATCCACCCATTTCAGAGATTTGTCCTTGAAAATTCTTTAATTTCTTTCCGACCAAAGATCCGAGAGAATAACTTTGGATGCATGAATCCAAAATAACTTAGCTTTGACAGGAAGAATAGGAGAAAAAGAGATGGAGGACATTTGATCTGGAATCCTCCCCAAGGACCTAACTCATGTTGAATCGAGAAAATAAAGCGCTCCAACAAAGGCAAGAGAAAGTGCACTGAAATAATATATGATTCTAACTTTCGTATGAAGGCATTCATACGCAAGGGACAAACAAGAGATAAGATCATAAAAAGAAGTTTCTTCTAACGATGCACCTATCCTATCCGTATTGCGAATGAATGGAAATGCAGGAAAAAAATGCTTATTTTAAAGCTTGACGTTGAAAAAGCTTTCAATAAAGTAAGTTAGGGTTTCTTTGATAAAATCCTATTCTAGTGGTGAAAGTTTTTAGAACGGCATGGGGAAAATGGATACAAGGTTATGACTCTCTAGTCTCCTACTAACTCTATTCTCATAAATGGTAGGCTAAAAGGAAAGATCAAAGCAAGGAGAGGTATTTGCCAAGGGGACCCCTCTCTTTTTCTCTTTATCTGAGTTGTTGGTTTCAATAGGGCTTATAGAGGACCCTCCTTAACAACTCCATTGAAAGCTTCAAAGTGGGTGACTCTACCCTTGCAATTCAAAGGGTATAGACAAATAGTTTGAGACCTTTTCATCATGAGTCCTCTAAATTTTTCTTTGGGGTTTGGGGTTTAGGGTTTAGGTGGATAAAGATGAATCTACTACATGGCACCAGATAGAAACTTCTTTAAATTTTTCTTTGCTTGATTCCCATGGAAATCAGGTTAAAAATTGCATTCTGCTATTCCTAAGTCATGAAATTGGACCTTTTCGTCATGAGTCCTCTATTCCTCCATTTCCGATTTACCTAGTTTATTGAAAAAGACCCAAACCTACGTTTTCAAACCTCCATTTGCGATCATGTCTTGTCCAAGCTTTAAGAAGGGAGGCAGTTCACGATGGCTCCTAATGGTCTTTCGGTGAAGATAGAAAGCAAGATTTTCTCATGTATGTTTGATAAAGAAAGAAAATGAAGGGAATGTAGGATAATTGAAAAGCACGAGAAGAGGTTTCTTGCCCTGTCGATTGAAGAAGTGGTGGCTTATCGATGCAGTCGATTGAAGAAGTGGTGGCTTATCGATGCAGTCGAAAACCTATTACTTGTTCCTCAAACCCAGAAATTCTTTTTTTTTTTTTTTTTTTTGAAAAACAAACCCAGAAATTCTTTAAGAAAATAGACTGTGTCGATGGTTTTTTTTGGGTGCAGAAAGTTGCGAATAGAAGAGGAAGCTTCGTGTAGATTACAAAAGTCCAGTCCTCAGATAAAAGAAGAACCTGGTTGTGCCGTCGGACGTTGAATATAAAGGCTGTGAAAGATTTAGATGTATGTTGCAAGACTTTCTAAATGGGGGAGAGCTCTTGACCAAAATGGACCTTAGCTCTGATATAAAGCAGGCCAGGGAAGGATTACTCCTTTTAAAGGGGGAACATCCTTTGTCGACATCATCATGCGTCAACCAAACAACAAAAATGAGGAAGGAAGCCGAATCGCCATTAAGCCAATGAAGCTGAAGTTTGAGAGATGAAGTGGGAGGAGATAGTGGTAGTGACTAGAAGAAACTTTCATGATGATCGGGGAAGAATATTGGAAGTTGTGCAAGTCATTGTGAGAGAGGAACTAATTATTAACCCCTTCTCTTGGACAAAGCCCTGTTTTTTTTTAATGAGTAAATCAGATTTCATTGGGAAGAAATTGATAGAATATAAGGTAATAAAAAAAAAAGCCCCACAAAAGAGACCCCTTAAATAGAAGGGTCGTCAATCAATAATGATAGTACTTGGAGAATAATTACAAAAAGACTTGTACACGAAAGTCTAAAGACAAACATAGAACCTAATAAGGATCCACATGTCGGATGGGTCCCTCTCGAGGCTTCAAAACACTATTATTTCTCAATCTCGTTTGTTAATAAGTCATTTTTTAATGGTTGTCAAATGCTATAATTTTTTTCAAAATGGTTTTTTTTTTCAAAATTAAACATTTGAAAAGTTAAACCAAACACACCTAGAAGTATGACAGAAGAGATTATTGATGCCCTCAAACTCATTGACATCCCTGTGAAGAATGGGAAATTTACATGATCAGATGGTAGAGAGAGGCCAAAGTTGACAAGAATTGATAGATTCTTCATAAGGAGTGGGTTGAAGTTTATAAGGATATGTCCCTCATAAGGCTTTCTAGACCTACGTCGGACCATTTTCCTTTGCTCCTTAGTTTCGGGGTGCAGAAGTGAGGTCCTATGCCATTTAGATTTTAAAATGTTTGCTTGGATCACCCCAAATTTGTCACAAAAGGTTAAAGGCTGGTAGGATGCAATGGCAGTTGATGGCTGACCAAGATTCTGTTTTATGGAAAAATTAAGGTCTCTTTGGTAGGCAATCCGAATTATGTTTTATGTTTTTAGATTCACTGAATTCAATGAATATGCACCTGGCATATGTGTTTTTGAAAACTATATTCGAATTATGTGATTCAAATAGTGTAAATTCTGAAAACAACTTTTTTATATTTTCACTGTATCAAGATTTTGGATTTGAAATTTTTAAATGCAGATTTAAATTAAAAAAAAAAGATAAAAACTTTAATAAATATAATATTTCACGTTATAACCCAATTTATTTTGGTGAAATTAAAATTTGTATAATATAATGTATTATAAATTAAATTATATTGTAAAATAATAATTATAAAAAATTTATAGCACATAACATGTCTATAAATTAATTAATAATAGTTTATATTCAACTTAGTATTTAGTGGATAACTACAAATAGTGTATGGTTTATAAATATATTATCAAACACATTTTGAACAATTGTTTAAATTGTCATCCAATTTTTAAATCTGCTACCAAACACATATCTGAAAACATGAAATACAACTCTGTTTTCATTGAATCCCTTGTTTTAAAATTTAGGGAAAAATACAGTTTTTGGTCCCTGAGGTTTGGGTAAAGTTACACTTTGGTCCCTGAGTTTTCAAACTCAACAAAAATACCCCTGAGGTTTGAGATAAGGAGCAATTTGGTCCCTACATCCATTTTGTCGTTAAATCCTAACGACAGCTGACGTGACACTATTATTTTAATTAAAAAATGAATTTTTAAATTTTTTAAATAAAATATATTAAAATAATAAAAATATTGTTATTTTATTACTTTTTTAAAAATTCTTTCTCTCTCTTTCTTTCCTTTCCATCTTCTTTCTCCTCTCCATCTTCTTTCTCCTCTCCATCTTCTTCCCTCCTTATCTCCTTCTCCTTCAGCTCTGGTGGCAGACCGCCATCGGCTGCCGACGAACGGCGACAACGGCGGCCGAATTTTTTTTTTCCTTCTTTCTTCTTCTTCCCTTCTTCTATTATTCTCCTTTCTTTTCTTTCTTCTCTTTTTTTTTAAACAGAGAGAGTTCCGACGAGGAGGAGCTCATCCTCCCCGATTCTCCCTCTACTTTAAAAAAAACAGAAGAAAGAAAAGAAAGGAGAAGAAGAGAAGAAGAAGAAAGAAGGAAAAAAAATAATAAAAAATATTCGACTGCCGCCGCCGCCATTCGCCGGCAGCCGCCGCCGCCGGAGCTGAAGAAGAAGGAGATGGGGAGGGAAGAAGATGGAGAGGAGAAAGAAGATGGAAAAGAAAGAAAGAGAAAGAATTTTTTTTAAAAATAAAATAATAATATTTATATTATTTTAATATATTTTTATTTAGAAAATTTAAAAAATATTTTTTTTATTAAAATAATGGTTTCACGTCAGCAAACTGTTAGGGTTTAACAGAAAAATGGACGGCAGGACTAAAGTGTTCCTTATCTCAAACCTCAGGGGTATTTTTGTTGAGTTTGAAAACTCAGGGACCAAAGTGTAACTTTACCCAAACCTTAGGGACTAAAAGTGTATTTTTCCCTAAAATTTTTGTTTTCAGATCACCAACCAAACAGGCCTTTAAATGAAACAAGGAGGTCTTCAGTAGAATTGAGAGCGATAAATTGAAAGTTGAAAAGGAAATTCATGACATTGATAAGGCATGTTGATGGCAAAATCTAGACAGGAGGAACTCACCTGACCTTCACGTGCCACCAACGGTAAATTTGTATGAGAGGGGGAAGACGTGGCCTGCAAGACAGTAAAACTTGCACACCGATGTGGTGCTTGCCACACTGTCTCCGATGCTTAAGTCAGCAAGCAGAACGATGGGAAGCAAAAGAGTAAGAGCAAGAGGAGAATCAGAGAATAGAGTTCAGGATCCCTTTTTTCAGTGAAGAAGAAATGTTTAAATACATGTTCCTCTAGGGTTTTTTAGGCATTCGGAGGCGATTCGGGTTGAACCAGGTGGAATCGGGGCGGCCAGAGGCACTAGGGATCAAACGGAGGGGAGGGAACTCGGGTCACACGAATGGGCCGAGTGGTCGGCCTCGGGCTGAGGCTGAGCATGGGATTGGGTCGTCTCCTCCGGGGTCCGCTTCCTGGTCAAGCTTTCGTGTTGGTGTTGCGTTGTCCTGCTTAGTCCTTGGATTCTAGAGTGGTCTAGAATCACCCAAACACAAGGCAAAAGATACTTTCACTTTTAGCCCAAATTTGGTTATGAGACGAACATTGCTTAGAAGGGAGCTTAAGCCCATGTGATATTCCTGCATTATTGACCCAAAGAGAGACGGTAGTTGGAGAATGTGTGTTGACAATTGAGCCTTAAATAGAATCACTATTAAATATTGCTTTCCAATTCCAAGAATCACACATTTACTAGATCAATTACGTGGAGCAAAAATATTCTCTAAAGTTGATCTTCAAAGCGGATATCACCAAATTCGAATTCAATCGGGAGATTAATGGAAAACGACTCTCAAAACTGACAAAGGACTGTTCGAATGGTTGGCAATGTCGTTTGGTCTTTTGATAGCGCAAATAGCAAGTTATGTTTCCCAGTATATTTTAGTTAGTCTTTGAGAATTATTTGGTCATTTTAATGTACTTTGATGTTTTTTTTTTAGGAAATGTATTATAGGAAGAATTGGAGCATTTGAAAGTTATTCGGGTGTTTGGGACCTGAAAAGACACGAAAAGATGAAAGAAGATTCAAATTGGTGTTGCAAAAAAGGGAAGATCTGAGAGGCACCGTCGAGAGGATGCCCTAGAGCGTCTCGACGCTGCAACTTTCCTAAATTGATTCTGGTGGTAAAAGGGACAGCGTCTCGACGCTGTCAACAAATTTTCTATAAATATGATATGATGTGCTACGGCCAAAGGGAGTCCATTTGGTTAGATTTTAGCCATAATTATGACTAGAGAACTTTGGTGGGAGCTAAAGCAAGGACAAGGAGCGAGAATCAAGCGAGAAGGTGTGGAGATCATGATGGAGACGTATGGTTTCAACGGATTCGAGTTTTATCCCTTTATTTTATCTAGTTGTTTTTATGACTTGTCTTTCAATTAGTGTTTGTAATTCCGTTGCTAATTGTTTGTTTTAGGGATTGATGTAGTTGTTTAGATTGTTGGAGTGACTTATGGATTGAATGTGCTTTTATTTTATTCATGCAATTATGTTTGAATACATTTAATTAACTGGCCATTGATTGAATGATTTTAATGTTGAATCTTGCTTGGGAGAGAGAATTTAGCTTAGACCCTAATTGCATGACTTAAGTAAGATTCTAAGATCGGAAGATTTAGAATAACTTTAGAAGTTGTAAAAAGGACTAAACTCAACGCCTTCCATGCTAATGAACTTAAATAGGGATATTGGGTTTATTGTATGCGTGAGAATTATTTATGCTCGGGAGAGATAATTGTGATTGAAGTTTCCTTGACTTATAAAATAATTGCAGACTAAAATTCATTCTCATTAATCAATTATCAATCTCAAATGATGAAATCAATTCTCTAAGAGTCTTTCCATTTGAATCTCCACATTTATTTTATGCTTTTGTCGTTAGATTTATCTTTTTCATTAAGTTTTGCTCTATAAATAAAATTGAACAAGATTATTCACGATAATTAATTCACTAGAAAATCAATCCAGATGACAACACTCATTTAATCACAAAAACATTATATTAAAACTTGACCCGTACACTTGAAAATTCCACATCATCTTTCCAATGCCCCCAAGTACCTTCATGAAGCTAATGAACCGTGAAGAATATTTGAAACATCTTAACTCTCTTTTTACTACATTGTCTTCAAATGATTTATATAATAATCCTAAAAAATGTCTTTTTATGGTAAATGAAATATCATTTCTGGGTTTTATTATTGGGGAATTTGGGGTTAAGGTTGACCCTAGAAAAACTCAAACAATTATTGAGTGGCCTATACCAAAATATGTCAAAGATATACAATCCTTCCTCGGCCTTGCATCTTTTCATAGAACATTTATGAAACATTTTAGTTCTCTTACAGCTCCTTTAACCAACTGTTTACGGAGGTTGAGAGAGAAACGTGATGGAGCCACAATAGCAAGAGGGCGATTTCCGACGTACGCTCTTGCGATTTCCAACGGTTCGCTGGGAAGGGATCAGATCGTATCTTCGGCTTAATGACAGTATTATCTCAGGCGTAATTTCTGCTCGTTGAATCTGAGGAATTATTTCTGGTGATAATGGTGTGATTTGTTGGCAAGATTTCAGTGATTTCTTTTATGGAGCAGTTTGATTTTTCTCCTTCATGGGCGGTTTCAAATCTGCTGGATTCTTGCTGCGGATTTTCAGCTTTCAAGCTGCTATTTCAGGGTGGATGTCGGATTGGTGGATCATCATATGCCTTGGTGGTATTTTTCTCCCTTCTCTTCTACTGTGTCTTTTGTTCTACTGTCTGTTTCGATATCATGGATCCTTCCTCCATAGTTGATGACTGGTCTCGTTTGAGTCTGACATTTGAGGAGGAAGAAATCTTGGTAGTTGCGGATACCGAGGCAGTGGATAGATCTAATCTATCATTGGAACTCTATTTGCTCGGGAAACTGCTCTGTTACCGTCCTCTCGGTGCTGAGGCTGTGAGGAAGAACTTTCGTGCTGCATTGAAGTTGGATAATGGTCTTTAAGTGGACCATCTTGGACGTAATCTTTTCATCTTCCGCTTCGTCAATGAGGTCGATCGACTTCGAGTGCTTCGACGAGGACCGTGGCTATTCGAGAAATTTCTGCTGGTTCTGGTCTTTCCGATTAGGGGGTTAAAGCCGTCAGATCATCCGTTCTCTTCAACTCCATTTTGGATTCACATTTTTGAACTCCCTTTGGACTGGTTTAACCAAACCATGGCGGAAAGGCTTGGCAACGCGATTGGTATCTTCGAAGATGTTGATTCCATAAATGAGTTTCTGTTCTGGGGATCGAGCTTACGTATCAGAGCTCGTCTGGATCTGAATCGGCCTCTTCGTCGTGGTATTCGTATCTACCCGGATGGACCGCTGAGTGGGCTATGGGTTCGAATCAGATATGAAAGGTTGCTGGAGATTTGCGTGCACTGTGGTATTATTGGTCATCTTTCCAGAGATTGCATCTTGCTTCTGCGTTCGGACCGCCCAAATTTTCCTCCTCAATATGGTGATTGGCTTAGGTTTTCTGGAAAAGGAATGCTAATTACTCCGACTTTGGTGAGGGAGAATGGGAATGGGGGCAATCCGGCATTCCCTCAGAGTCATCGGTTATCAATTGAGACCTCGCCGGCGGTAACTCCTTCGCCGTCAGTTGATGAACTTCCTCGTCAGCGTCAAGGGGGTATTCGAATTAATGAACCGGTAATTTTTCTGATCAAAGATCTCGTGTTCCTTCGGCGCCAGCCATGTACTCACTCTCGGGTAAGCCGAATAAACTCGATAAAGGGAAGCAGAAGATGGTGGAAGTTGCAGATAAGTTCAGGGATGAGTTCAACTGGAGGCGAATCACAAGGAAGGAGAAGATGCTTGAAGATGGTGACGATGGCCAACTTCCTGCAACCCAATGGCGGCCGGAGTGTTCAAAACGCCTTCTTCCTCCAGCGGACGACACGGTGGTGGAACGGTTGCCAGTCCTTTCGAGCGTTACTTTGGGCTTTGATCGAAAACTAATGCCCTCCTTGGGCTTATGTCTGGAAACGACCCAACCATTAATGATGATGTAATGAATGTGAGTAACAGCAAAATTTCAAATGAGCTTTATTCAGGTTCCAAGGAGTCTGTTCCATGTTCTGTGGGCCAGCAAGCAAAAGCAGCCCAGTTGGTGCAGATGCAGGAAGAGGAAGCCGATACTGACCTGGAGAGTGATCCGAAAATGATTACGGAGTTTGGGCCTTGAGCCCACATGGTACAGATTGGTCCAAGCCCTTTGAGGATGAAGATTGTTCACAGGTGAATGTGATGGAAGGCTCTAGGCCAAATCGAGTGGAGGTAACACCAGAGGAACTGAACGGGCTGAATACTTTTATCGTTTTTAATGCTAAAATGCCCGATCAAAAACCGTCCAGCAAGGGTAGGAGTAACTGGAAGAAAAGGGCTAGAGCATGAGTATCTCTGAATGGCATGGATTTGAGGACTCTGGAGGAAAAACAGAAACGCAAAGATGGGCCTTTTTTGTATTCGCAAGGAAGCATTAAACGTCCAAAAGCTTATTGTAAGAAGGCGGGGACTGCTGAGCAGACCCGCCAAGAGCCATGAAAATCATTTGCTGGAATGTTCGTGGATTGGGGAGTCCATAGGCATTCCGAAATATCTATAACGAGCTCTCTAGTTTAAATCCTCATTTATGTTTTTTGTCTAAGACGAAATCTTCGTCTATTGTTCTCAATAAATTAAAAGCTCGTTTGAATTATTTTGGTTGTTTTGGTGGTGGCTTGTGTTTATTGTGGAAGGAGGAAGTAGATGTTTGTATTCAAAATTTCTCCATCCATCATATAGATGCGAACATATCTTGGAATCATAACCAATGGCAGTTTACATGATTGTATGACAATCCTGATTCCTCTTTGCGATTGAACTCATGGAACCTTCTTAGGAGATTGCATGATTTTAATGATTCCGCGTGGGTGATAGGGGGAGATTTGAATGAAATTCTATGGAATTCAGAGAAATCAGGAGGTCTGGAGAGAGATGTTCGACAGATATTGGCTTTCGGAGAGGTTTTAGATGATTGTAACCTTCGAGATCTGGGTTACTTTGGGGACGTGTTTACGTGGTGTAATAGAAGAAGTTCGAGGGCAACGGTTCGTTTAAGGCTGGATCGTTTCCTAGCAAACTCAAATTTCTGTACTATTTTTCCTAGTTTCCAGATTGCAAATTTGGATTGGGTGAAATCTGATCACCGTCCAATTCAACTCAGTATTCTTGGGAGAAACCAGGGGAATAGAGGAGGTAGAGGAGGTAGAGGTCGCCATTCGTTTAAATTTGAGGAGTGGTGGACATGTCAAGAGGAGTGTCGAAGAACTATTCAAAGAAGTAATGGTTGGGGTAGTGAGCAGGATCAGCCTAAACAACTTCATCATGCGTTAATCCAATGTGCTACTGCTTTGAAGGGTTGGGGTTTGGTTCAAAATAAGAGATTGAAGATGGAGATTAAGGAAGTTAAGGAAAAACTAAAGAGGGAATATGAGAGGAGCCCATCGACAGATTTCTCGATTATACATGCTTTAGAGAAACGTCTTGATAATTTGCTTTTAGAAGAGGAAATGTATTGGAAGCAACGATTGAGAGAAAATTGGCTGAAATGGGGGGATCGGAATACTAGATGGTTCCACCAAAAGGCCACAATGAGGAAAAGGCGCAATCGGATTGAGGGTGTTGAAGACTCAGATGGGATATGGCAAACTCAGAAGGAGAATATCCAGGAAGCCTTTGAACGTTATTTTAAGGAGATCTTTTCGTCTTCCCAACCTCAACAGAAGGATATGATGTGTGCTTAACCATGTGCCGAGGAAAGTTACTGATGAGATGAATCAGACTTTGACTGCCTCGTTTACTCACGAGGAAATCAAAACGGCTATTAAAAGTTTACATCCAACAAAGGCTCCTGGCCCTGACGGTTTCCCAGCTTTATTCTATCAGAAATATTGGGATATTGTAGGCAACACGACAGTGTCTAATTGCCTAGATATCTTGAATTCGAATGGAACGATTCAGGACTGGAATCATACCAACATTGTGCTAATTCCAAAGATTCGTCAAGCGAGGTTAGTATCGGATTATCGTCCTATTAGCTTATGCAATGTCTCTTATAAGATTGTTACTAAGGTTTTGGCTAATAGGCTTAAGCTTGTGCTGAATGAGATTATTGATGATTGCCAATCAGCTTTTATACCCGGTAGATCAATAACTGATAATTTGATTTTGGGGCATGAGCTTTTAAATTTTATTAACCATAAACGAAAGGGGAAGACGGGGTATGCGACACTTAAAATTGATATGAGTAAAGCCTATGATAGAGTGGAATGGTCATATTTGAGTCTAATTATGGAGAAATTGGGTTTTCATGAGAATTGGATCACCTTAGTCATGAAGTGTGTCACTACAGCTACTTTTTCCATTCTCATGAATGGGGAGTCTTTTGGGTTTATCCATCCATCTCCTGGGATTAGACAAGGGGATCCCCTATCTCCATATCTATTTTTAATCTGTACGGAAGGCCTTTCTGCTCTTCTAGACACAGCTAGATCAAGATCAATGGCGGGAATATCAATAGCAAGGGCGTGTCCCAAAATTTCACACCTTTTCTTTGCGGATGACAGACTGATTTTTCTCAAAGCTGCCACAAAGGATTTTGGATATTTTGTAATGTATTGGTGGAGTATGAAAGGGCATCTGGTCAGTCCGTCAATTTCTCTAAATCAATGGTGATATTTTCGGGAAATGTGCATCTGGATACTAAACTATATTTGGGCAATATTATTTCTATGCGTGTGACTGAATCTTTGGGATCATATCTAGGCATGCCTTCATCTTTTCACAGAGGTAAATCTCGTGATTTTAAGTTTCTGCTTGATAAAGTGTGGACAGTTCTTCAAGGATGGAAGGGGCAATTTTTCTCCTAGGGAGGAAAAGAGGTGCTGATTAAGAGCATAGTTCAAGCAAATCCAATTTATGCTATGGGATGTTTTCGAATTCCACGAGGTATCTTACTTAAAATATCATCACTCTGTGCTAAGTTCTGGTGGGGTTCTAATGGGGATAAGAGTCGGATGCATTGGCAACGTTGGGAGAATCTGTGTCGGCCAAAAAAGGTTGGGGGTCTGAACTTTAGAGACCTAGTCAATTTCAATCAAGCAATGATTGCGAAACAAGTTTGGAGAGTATTAACTCAGCCCAATCTTATGTTATCAAGAGTTTTGCGTGGGCGATATTTCCCGTCTTCTTCAGTCTTGAATGGAACTGTATCCACTTCATCTTCATTCTTTTGGAAAGGATTTGTATGGGGGATGGAACTTCTTAAGTGTGGTCTTAAGAAGAATGTAGGGAATGGTCAGTCGATATCTATGTTCAAAGATCCATGGCTACCTCGCCCGTCAACTTTTAAGGTGGTCTCATGGAGTGTTCCACTTATGCAAAATACCAAAGTGGCAGATTTCATTACTCCTTCTTTTCAATGGGACATTCCAAAACTCAATCAATTCTTGGTCCAAATGGATGTGGATATTATTAAAGGTTTATCAATCAGTAGTTTGGCGCCTGACAAATGGATTTGGCATTATGATCGTCAAGGGGTGTATTCTGTTAAAAGTCGTTACAAGCTTTCCATGCTTAAATTCCAGGAGGGATCCTCTTCTGATATGGACTTATATACGTCCTGGTGGAAAAAAGTATGGAAGATGAGGGTTCCAAATAAAATCAAGGTATTCGTTTGGAAATCATTTCATAACTCAATCCCAACCATCGTAAACCTGTGGAATCATCATTTCTCAATTCTGGGGAATTGCCTGGTATGCCATGAGAAAGTGGAAACCACAGACCATGCTTTGTTTCAGTGTCCGAATGCACAAGAGATTTGGGCTATAATCCATCCACAAATGATAATGGTTCATTCCGAACAAATGGATATTAAAGACCGATGGTATGGCCTTTCTGTAGAGCCTGAAGAGGTTTTTGAACTTATTTGTGTGGGAGCATGGTCGATTTGGAACGATAGAAATAGCTTTGTTCATAATCGAAAGATACCGAACCCAACGACAAGAAGTGAATGGATTGTTGATTATCTTTCTGAGTTCTGGAAGGCTAATCCCAAAGGTGGCCCTCTTGTTCAGCAAGAGGAAGAGATCGTTAATCTTTTATCAAACAGTGAAGAGGTTATTATGCATACAGATGCGTCTGTTATGGGAAACCTGAATTCATCAGGAATTGGAATAGTTTTGTGAAACAAAGGAGGTTTTTTAAAAGCAGTGCAGGTTCTATCCTCCATGGTGAGCAATTCTCCGTTGGAAGCGGAAGCAGTGGCAGTCCTTGAAGGAATGCGCCTGCCTAGGAGTTTAAATATCAAGGGCATAACTATATTGTCCGACTCTTTGATGCTGATAAATGCTATTAATGAGATCAGTCTGGATGACGCATGTATTGCTGCGACAATCTGGGAGATACGATTGCTTCGGAATACTTTTCAGAAAGGTAATTTTCATTATATTAATCGTCGTTATAATGTCTTTGCTCATCGATTGGCTAGGCTAGGTCTTTCTTCTTCACCATGTTTATGGGTAGGGAACTATCCTCTGTGGATGGAACAATTATCGTTGAAAGAGCGATATCTTTTTGTACCCCAGTGGGGATCTGCTGTTTATGAATGACAATTTATTTTCTATCAAAAAAAAAAAAAAAAAACCAACTGTTTACGTAAAGAATGTTTCATTTTGGAAATATACATGAAGAATTTTTTGGATGGGGTGTAAACCAGCAAACGTGTTTTGATAACATAAAAGAAAATTTCGTCAACAGCTCAGTACTTCACCTTCCAGATTTTAATCTTCCCTTTGAAGTGGCTGCTGATGCCTCTGGAATTGAGATTGGGGGAGTTTTGTCTCAAAATGATCACCCAATGGAATATTTTAGTAAAAACTCAGCCCTTCAAGACAAAATTGGAGTACTTATGAACAAGAATTGTATTTCTTAGTTCGGGTTCTCAAGCAATGGGAGCATTATCATTTTTATAAAGAATTTGTATTATTAACTGACCATTTTTGTCTTATGTACTTACAATCCCAAAGGACTATCAGCCGAATGCATGCGAGGTGGATTTCATTTCTTCAAAGATATGATTTTGTAATCAAGCATCAGGCAGGTAAGGCTAATAAAGGTGCAGATGCATTAAGCCACAAGGGGGACCTTTTGACCATCTTATGTGGTGAAATAGTTGCCTTAAAAAATTTACCAGATTTATATGAGAATGATATTGATTTTGGTGACATTTGGTTTAAATGCTCTAACCATATTGCTTCTAATAATTTTTATCTACTCTTTTTAAGGGAGATCAATTGTGCATACCTCATACTTCTTTAAGAGAAGCTCTTATATAGGAGATGCATTTGGGTGGTTGGGCAGGACATTTTGGTAGACATAAGCCGGTATAAATCATTTAATTCGAGATTATCTGGGCACAACTCCGAAAGGATGTCCATAATTTTGTTAAACGTTGCTTTATCTGCCAAATCGCCAAGGGGTAATCTAGCAACAGTGGTCTTTAACACCCCTTTGCCTATTCCAAACACATTTGGGAAGACTTGTCCATGGACTTTGTCCTTGGTTTACCAAGAACTCAGGAAGGTTTTGATTCGGTGATGGTTGTTGTCAATTGTTTTAGCAACATGACACATTTTTGGCCTGTAAGAAACCCAATGATATTGTGTATATAGCTAATCTTTTTTTTAGGAAAACTGTTTGTTTACATGGGATACCCAAGACAGGATGTTAAGTTTTTAAGTCATTTTTGGAGGCCATTACGAGAAAATTGGACACCACTTTGAAATAGATTACAACTATTCACCCACAAACATATGGGCAAATGGAGGTTACAAATCGAACCCTTGGCAACCTTATTCGATGTCTTAGTTAGCGGTGTTCACTGGTTGGACGACGTCAGTTTTGAGCTCAAACCAACACCATAAACCGATAGGTCGATTTACGTTGGTCGGTGACACTCGGTTTTGGGCGGGTTTGTAGCACCGATCGACAGATCAATCAGACGGTCGGTTGATATTATTTGGTTTGAGACGCAAGAGATTGAGGGAGAGTGATTGGAGAAGAGAGAAAGAGAAAAAAGGGAAAACAATCCATGTCGGAGGTGTGAGAAGAAGAAAGAAGGGGAAAAGAGAAGAGAGAAAGGAAGAAATAAAGAAGAAAAAGAAATAGAAGACAAAGAAACGAGTGAAAAACTAGAAAATGGAGGAGATGAAGAGAAAAAGAAGAAAAGAAATAGAGATAAAGAAGAGATGGAGGAGAGAGGAGTGAAAGAGAGATAAAAGAAATGAAGAAAAAAAATAAGAGAAGAGATGAAAGAAGGAAGAAGAAAATAGAGAATGAGAGGAATGATAGAGAGAAAAGAAGTAGAAAAGATGGATTTGACTCAGAGACGTAATCATTACTTTTTGTTTTTGTAATAATAAAGAATCCAAACCACCCTGGAGAAAGCAAATAGTTGCTGGTTTTCCAGGTCGGTTTTACTACAGTTTTACAAATTTGAAATTTGAAATTTCGAGTGCTTTTAAATGGGTTTGATCAGTCGATTAGTTTTTCAAGCTTTTAAGTTGGACCGATCGACCAACGATTGGATTTTTAAAAAACCTAAGCCTACTCCGATCGAACCATTCATCAAACCGACCAACCGACATCAGTTTGGTGGATCGGTTTTCGGTTCAATTTTGAACACCCCTAGTCTTAGTGGTGGCCGTCCTAAACAATGGGACCTTGCTCTTGCTCAAACAGAATTTGCCTTCAATAATATGCACAATAGATCCACAGGGAAGTGTCCATAGAAGTTCTCCTAGGCTTACCGTTGATTTATCTGATCTTCCTTCTTCTGTGGATGTTAGTATTGAAGCGGAGCAAATGGTGGAGTGCATTGCTGATTTGCATAAAGAACTTCAAGCCAATATTGGAAGAGCAACCTCCAGTTATAAGGCATTGGTTGATTGGCATCAAAGGGATGTTCAATTCAATGAAGGTGATTTAGTCATGATCGATCTTCGCAAGTCCTGTTTTCCTGTTGGCACATATAATAAGCTAAAGGACAGACAGCTCGGGCCTTTCAAAGTTTTGCAGAAATATAGACCGAATGCATATCGCATTGACCTTCCATCTGATTTGCAATTGATCCAATCATTGTTGTAGAGCTTCATCCTTATCACGCTCCTGATGGTTTCCATTTGGCTTCTTAACTCGTGGTCGAGTCATTCTTAGGGGGGTGGATTATGATGTATCCGATTGATTCTATAGATTTATTCTGTTTGGTTACGTGGTTGTATTTTCTGTTGTGGGTTATTAGTTAGTCAGCTAGGTTGTTAGGATTATGTTGCTGACTTCTTTTTGTTTAAACACTGAGGTATTATTCAGTTTTGAATTAATTCCACTTTGAATAAATTTTCTGCAAGTTTGGTGTACACCATAATTCCACTTCAGCCCATCCAATATCCTTGGAGCTATAGCTCCATAAAGATTTAATCATCTTAATATCGACCTTCATTAGCTTTAATTTCTTGAAATAAAACAATATCCTGAGATTGACTTTTAATCAGTCCGCAAATCACCCAATCCTCTAGTATTCCAAGAAATAATTGTCTTCTTGCTAACTTAAAAGAATATCTGAAAAGAATCAGCCTTTAAACAATGAAATCCATCATTTTTTTTTCATGTCTATAGAGTCTATAGAGACTAAATTCTTTTGTAATTACTCTCTTTTGACATACAAAAAATTGCTGGTTTCTTATAAAAAAAAGTGTCAGAAAACTAGGAAAATATTTTTCTTACAAGAAACTAAAAGCTTTGAAGGAAAACTACAACAACTTGTAAATGAATAGTTTACCCAAATATCTTTCATTCAATAGAAACTATTGCCACACATCCACTGCTTACCTTCCTCCAAAGCTACTATGTAATGCTCTAAGAAGCCTTGGTTTGGATTTTTCACATTCTTTCTCCCAAGTTTTCTGGAAGCTACAGAGAACAGTTAAAATAAGATAAATAATAATAATAATAATAATAATAATAATAATAATAATAATAATAATGTGGAAGGCTGATTCAAAAAATAATAATAATGTGGAAGGAACCACAAATTATTTTGAGAGAGAGATAGACAAACTTATTGTATAATGTTTCAGTTCGGTCCCACATATCCAATTTCCAAATATCCTTCTCTGTGAGTGACCTTTTGTATCCTAACTTCATTATGTGATTCATCCACGCAAAAGTCAATTCTAGTAAAAAGTAACCACAATTAGAAAAAGAAATATATACTTTTAAAGTGATAAATAAGGGTGAAGGATTGATGTGTAAGTGAATAGTTGCTTCATTCCTACTAGATAAAGCATAAATGACAAGGAAAGTTGTAACAAGGTTGTCATTTCTATTCCAAAGATTTTTCCAAAAAAGAATATTTGCTTCGTCATTTCTCACCTTACAAATGTATCTGTTGTAGATAAGGTCACAATTACACATAATATATCTTCAATGGGCCATAAGATGTGTGTAAAGATTTAATTAACTCCCACGCATTGTTAATAAGAATATCAAAGCTATATTCATGCATCATCTCTGATAATATAAAATAAAATATTAATCTGTATCGATTATTTTTCCAGAAAAGTAATTACGTTGGATTTCATGAAATTGATACTTACTTGAACATAAGTTCACATGCTGCTCAGGACATATATGTTCTCCTTCAAGAAGTTCTTCATTTTCAGCACCATTAACAAATTCACTACTCAAAACGGTATCAATAATGGGACAAGGATTCACACTAGGAAAATATGCGAGCAACAGAACACCAAATAAAGCCTACAGCAAGAATATACGTCATAAATAAATGTGAGGTATTTGTATATTAAAACCACTATTGAAACACTTGGTTTATTATAGCAAGTCTGGTCAATTATGTAACAGAAATTTGTTAAATATTACAAATACCACTGTTTTACAATCATTTAAAAGTTATACTTGTTATGTAACCAAGGGCTTTTTTGTATACTCCAAATGATCATAGATTTTTGTGAACGGTTTACAATGTCAATAAAATGTTCTATTTCGGTCTCAATTCCATATTCAATTAATCACACAGTTCACTGGATATTGCTAAACATTTTGACTTTAGCCCTCGCCGACACAATTCACCAAACTAGCCTTTTGTTGAGCAAAACAATGCAAAAAACTGAATAATAAGTAGGAGGCATAAGACAAATGTACCTGGAAGAAGACTTCACTAATGTACAAATATAGAACAGATCTGAAAAGAAAAAACATAACTGTCAATCCATGTTAAGTCTAGATGTATGAAACTGCTCAAACTTTTTTTTTTTTTTTTTTTTGTATAAGAAAGAGAGAAATTGAAATATGGTCATCATAATTCACAACTTCTAAGAAGTATAGTCAGTCGAAATTCCAATATCTTAATTTTTCTTTTTTTAATCTTTAAGACAAACAAAATAATATCCTGGATGTAGTTGTTAGTTTTTTCTACTTCTTCAAAGGTATTGTGGAATTTCAACCCTTTGACAACTTGGAAGGATTCATAGAAAGAACAAAGTGAAGAGTACAAAATACCTGTTGTACAAGTCCTTGATAGAAAGAATTAGATTGAGCATTACAGAATTGGCTACAAATGCATAAAGAACTCCAAACCTAATGGCCCATCGAAATTGAAAAATATAAACTTTGGTTTCGAGAAGCAACATTAAAAGCATGGAGCACCAAGCAAGAGCCTGAGTTATCAAGACAACGACCTGAAATAAACTGAAATGAGAAAATGCTTGCAAGTTTATTAAAATGAAATGTGTTGAAAAAGAAAAGATTGTGTACCTCAAATGGGGCAAGTGGTGTAGGGTGGTGGGCATCTAAATTGAAGAGTGAAATTTGCATGATCAACTTGAATAAAGGCTCAAATGCAGAGTAAGTAGCCAATAAACACAAGAGATAGTTGTAGATGTTAGACTTGAAACAAAACCTCTGTGCTTTAAAACGGTTCTTGATAAGCCACGTTCGGTAAATACAAAGAGCCAGAAGAACCGAATGAGAAATAAGAACCACCACAGAGTCAACAACACATGGTGCGTAAGCCCCAAAAGCATTATTCTTCACAGCCTTCGCCCACACGCCAGCAACAACTGGTCGACAATACCAAACAAACGCCTCAAAACCCATTTTTTTTCCTTACTGCCAACTGCAACTGCAAGCATGGAAAGACAAACAGAAAACTTAGTCATCTTCAAATCTAAGTTGTAAACAGAATATTCATTCATGTTGAACCAAACACTAAATTTATCGGCATTTCATTCCAATTGCAGTATAACGAAACCAGGATATGGGAGAGTCAACTACAGGTGCTGCCGGTCGGATCTATGCACAACCGCGAGGAGAAAGCCACTACCGCACAGGTTCGTCGGAAAGAAACGCAAGGAGAGGGGCTGCCGCTCGTGCTTGGTCGCCGGCCGGAGCTGCTGCCTGTCGTCGTCGGTGTGAGCACGTTGCTGGAGAAGAGAGCTCGAGGAAGAAGAAAGACGATGGGGAGGAGAAATTATTGGATCCAGCAGAATGAGGCCCCATCTTGTGATGTGACATGTGGCATGTTACGCAGTTAAGGTTTTTTTTTTTTTTTTTAAAAAAAATTTTTTTTACTAGATTTACGTTTACCTTCCATTTCTTTCTTTTTTTGGTTTTTTTTTTTGAAAAATTCTTTTTTTGGTTTTTTTTAATGAGCATTCTCCCCACTATATATATTTGAGAATTTATAGTGGATGACAAATAAGAATTATATAATTGCAAATATAGCAAAATCTATCAGAGTATATTACTAATAGACACTAATAGACTCTGGTTATTCAGAGTCTATCATTGATAAACTCCGGTTAATCGAAATCTATCAGTGACTATAATTGATAGACTTTGATCAATGATAGTCACTAATAGATTTTGATTAATCGGAGTCTATCAGTGATAGACACTAATAAAATTTGTCCTCATCCCCTACATCCCCTAGGGCCTGACGACGTCACCATACTTGTCTGAAACTGCTTCTAAGAGTGAAGACTATCCCCACAAACCAACACGGGGTCCTTTTAGCATGTTTTGTCCTCACTCACATGCTTCTTAGGAAAATTCTCAAGAGGTTACCCAACATAGAACTTCTTCAAGCTAAGCACGCTTAACTTCAAAGTTTCTATGATTGAACCACCGAAAAGGAAGGTGCACCTTGTTAGTATAGGTAGTACCTATCAATTCTTTTAAGCTTATCTTGACCATGCTTTCATGTCCTCAGGATCCCTCTCATTCGGATGTGATCTCTGTTCATTCATGTACCCCTCCTAACCTCGGGCGTCACACAATTAGTTTGCAACTGTGCTATATTTGCTAATAATTTGGTCCAATTTGCCATCTATGAAACTGCCCCTATATATTTTTTAATTTCTTTGGTTTAAGATTTTCAATTGGTTGTCATATCTTTTTTATTTTTTATTTTTTCTAATTTCACTACTTCTCTCTTCTTTTTTGTTTTTTTTCTCTCTTTTTTTTAGAGAAAAACAGATTCATTAAAAGCAAACGAAATCAAGTCC
The DNA here is from genome assembly GCA_017139565.1 of Luffa aegyptiaca. Classification (NCBI taxonomy): domain Eukaryota; kingdom Viridiplantae; phylum Streptophyta; class Magnoliopsida; order Cucurbitales; family Cucurbitaceae; genus Luffa; species Luffa aegyptiaca. The sequence goes on from CM029396.1 coordinate 10,749,434, forward strand.
AATTTCATCAGCTAAAAGCGCTTTGACCCATAAAGGGAGAGGCCTGATCCAAAAATCACCCTCTTCTTTTGAATTGAAAGAACAACCTATCGCCAAAATAGAGGGCGAAGAAGACGAGGTTGTAATGTGCACCAAATTGTGAGGAGCCTCATTGCAAGCTCTCAGACAAAAAACGAAAGATATTTCGCCTATGGACGCTTTCAGTTGCAGAATCCCCTCGGAAAGTAATGAGATTTCCGTTTGGTACTCCCCTTCCTCGTTGAGATTTCTTTTTCTCTTTCAAATTAAGATTTCTTGGTTGATCAATATAATGCCTCGCAAGGGTGTATCTACGTTGGGTCAGGAGGGACATGTGCCGCTGAAGTTTTGGTTTTACTGTATATGTATGTTGATTCTAAAATCCGTAGAGGGAGAACTCACCTGACATTCACGTGCCTGATGCGCAAATGGCTTACCGCAAGTGTGTGGGTTTTATGCCCTAAAACTCGTAGATAGTAAATGTAACATTTTACTTGCTTCAATAAAGTATTATTTCTATATATTTGTTTTGCCTAAATATAACCACAAATCCAATAAACTAAGAACCCATGGCTATATTATGTATACTTGAAGTTTATGTGTGACATAAGTATGGATCAAGTTCAAGTAAATAGTCTAAACGATCTATAGTATATGGATAAAGATTGGGTACCTTAATCCTGGGGACACTATTGGCACGGCTCGCTTTGTTCCTTAAAGACAAACATGTGATCCTAATCGTTCATGTATAAGACATGTGAGTGAGGGCGTCCTATGCAAAGAGTTTGCATAGAGATCGGACCAGGAGATAAGTCACTTTCACTTTACAACACCGTTTACTGTTGAAACTGAACATCTCATACATATAACCTAGGTAACTCGATCTTAATCCTGAGCTAACTATGAACTCCTGTATATTTAGGATTATCCTTTGATTTGCATGGGTGAGAGTGGCCAAACATCGCCGACTCAATAAGCCTACCATTTTGGGGATAAGACTAAATGGATAGCTGGGGACATAACTTTGCAAGATGGAATTCACTGCTACCCGTTTTAGGGTTAGTAAAGGTTGTTCTCTTATGTGCTGACTCTGAGTCTTGAACAAAGGGGCCCCGCCCTCTCATAACCTCGAGAGGGACTTGGTTCAGTGATTGTATCGCGAACTAGTTGTTCATTAGAGGATCAGTGGAACTTAAGGAACAAGATATAACTATAGGGGTAAAACAGACATTTGACCTAGCTCTAGTTACGAACGACCGGTGAAGGATCGACTTACTAATCATGGTTATCTAAAGTGGACAAGAAATATATCTACAGTGAGGGGAGTGCAACTACGGGCTATAGTGGACTGTCCCGGAAGCTAACAAATGGTGAATGACTAGGTTAATGAGATTAATCGGTTATCATCATTTCGTTGGAGCCCATGATCTGTAGGTCCATTAGGTCCCTCTACTAGCTCAATAGGAATAAAACTTTGAACAATATGATAGGTTAATATTTGAAACGTTCAAATTCGGAAAAGGATACAAAAGTCGCTTATATACGATATTTAACGACATATTAAGTTTAATTATGAATTAAACTTAAAATGGGAGTTATATATTTAAATATGATTTAAATATTAAACACGTGAATAGGGATTCATGTTCGAGAAAATTCGTTGGGAGAAAGAAACAAGATTGCACAAATGGTATTAATTTGATATGAGATATTAAATTAAATAATTTTATTTTAATTAAATAAATGATATTTAAAATAAAATAAAAATAAAAATAAAAACAAAAGAAAGTGGGATCATTCAGAATTTTACTTGCAAATTTTGAATTTAAAAGAAATTCAAAAGTTAGCAAATTTTGGAGGTGGTGCTTAATGACTAATCACTTGTAATTAGCCTTATTGCACCACCTAATCTTGTGACTCAAAATGATCCCTATTTGTTGTCAATTTTTTGTGCAATTCTTGTGCATGATTTTCCTCTATATATAGAGAATAAGCTGATGAGAATTAGTGGATTTTGTTTAACCTAAAATGCTGCCAAAATTCTTCCAAGAACTTCCATGTTCATGCTATCAAGCTTGCTTATACCCATAAGCTTTTCTTTCCAATTCCTATCAATTGAGGATCCCACAATCCGTTCCAAGGCCTGAGGATAGTAGAGAAGATCCAAGTGGTTTTCCAAAAGCTGTTCGTGTGAATTATAAAGCATCGGATTATACGAATTGGGGACTTCAAGAGGTAGGTACCTTATTACTCTATTTTTGTTCTTATGGACAACATGTCTTCTAGGATCAAATTAATGAAATTGTGTGCCTAAGATCCAAAATTGCTTCCGCATGTGTGATATTAACACCTACAAAATGTATGGGTCAAGTAATAATATAGTGTTTTCGTGATTAAACGAGTGTCGTCATCTGGATTGGTTTTTAAGCAAATTAAGTACTGTGAATACTCTTATCCAATTTTATTTAGGGAGCAAAACTTAATGCAAAAGATAAATTTAAAGACAAAAAGCATAAAATAAAGGGTGGAGACTCAAATGGAAAGACTCTTAGGGAATTGATTTCATTATTTAAGATTGAGGATTGATTAATAGGAATGAATTGATCGTGCAATTATTCTACAAGCCAAGGAAACTTTTATCACGATTACCTCTCCCGAGTATAATTGATTCTCATGCATATAACTAACTTGATATCCCTATCTAAGTCATTAACATGCAAGGCATTATTCGGTTTAGTCCTTGTTATACTTCTAGAGATATTCCAAATCCCGTCACAAACTTAGAATTTTTACTCTAGTCATGCAATTAAACAAGATAAGTCTTAGGCCAAATCCTCTCTCCCGAGTTAGATTCAACACTTAAATCATTCAATTAGTGATCAAGTAATTGAAAGCATTACACAAAATTGCATGCATAGAATAGCAACACATTCATACCAAAAATCAATCCAACAACTAAAACAACTACATCAAACCCTAAGACAAACAACTAGCAATTCATAGTCTTTAAACCACAAACACTAATTGCAAGAAAAGCCATAAAAACTACAAGAGGTAGGGGAAAGAGAAAGGAAAACTTGAATCCGTCGAAATCGGCACATCCCCGTCACGATCTCCACGTCTTTTCGCTTGATTCTCGCTCCTTGGCCTTGCTTCGGCTCCCACCAAAGGTCTCTAGTCGAAATTAGGGCTAAAATCTAACCAATTGGACTCCCCTAATCCGTAGCTCAAAAAGAAGATTATATAGGAAATCTGCCGATAGCGTCGCGACGTTGTCGCTTGTCGCCTTCGGTAAATAAAGGAAATTTCGACAGCGTCGCGACGCTGTCGCAGATTCACGCCTAATGCCTTCTCGGGTTGGGAAGCTCTAAATTCCTTCCTTATTTATTTTCTTTGCTTCTTTTTTAGCGCTCGAACACCCCATTATCTCCAATTTCTCTATTTTGATTCCAATAATAATTCCTACAAAAAGAACATGAAAGTGCATTAAATTGGCCTAAAACCACTCAAAGACTAACTAAAATATATCGGGAAATATAGCTCGTTATACGTGCTATCAGTGCCACCAATGGTAGATTTGTTTGAGAGGGGGAAGACGTGGCCTACAAGACAAGGAAACCTGCACACTGGTGTGGCGCTTGCCACACCGCCTCCGATGCTTAAGTCAGCAAGGGGTAAGATGAGAGAGTAAGAGAGCAAGAGAAGGAGTAAGATTCAGAGGGTAGAGTTCTGGATCGGTTCTTTAATGTCGAAGAATGGTTTATATACCTTTTTCTTACCTCAGGGTTTCTAGGCGTTTAGAGACGATTCGAGGCTGAACCAAGTTGAACTAGGCTTACCAGGGACACCAGAAGTCGTGTGGAGGGGGCAAGACTCGACCCACGCATGTGATCCAAGGGTCGGCCTCGACTCATGGCCTTGGCTTTAGCCATAGGCTGAGGCCGAGCATGGCCCACGGAGCTTGGCCCAACCCCTTTGCTTTGCCTCTCCTTCGGGATCCTCTATTTTGAAGCCCCCTATGTAAGTTATTCTCTCACTTAGCCATTTATGTGGCATACGTGGTAAGACCATATGGTCGGTCTCGACCACCTTTCATATTATTGAAAATTTTGAGTTCCTGCATCGAAATGTTATTTTATGCAAAAGAAAAATGAGGGAAGAGGCTAGGGTCGGCCTCGGCCTCAAGTCCCTGTTAGCCCAAAGTTCAAGTCCCTACATTCATATGTCAATCCTTGTAGGAGGAAAATGAGTGAATAGGCTAAAACATGAATCTTTGATCAAGACATGCTAAACTAGTTTGCCTTTAGGGTTTTATTTAGTCGCAAGCTCTCCATTTTAGCCGTTTTCTCTCAGTTCTTTCTGTAGTTTTTCGTCCCTTTCAGTACAAAATTGTTCTTCATTCAGGTTTTATCTTTATTTTATCATGTATCTTCGCTTTTCTACTGATTTCTCTTGTAGCATGAGGGGCTAAACCACTTGGATTGTTGGATTGGTGTTTTCTTTAGTTGCTTTGCAATGTTTAGTTAAGTTTTTTGATCCCTAATTTCTATTATGTGAATCTAATCTGAATTGAATCTTACTTTCTTGATTAAACCATCGTGCATGTATATCAATTTGAGTCTTGACATCTCTTGAATTGAATATGAGCCTGGTCTATTTGTTATTGATAGATAGCCACTAGGTTGACGCGGATCCATCGCTAGTTTGACGGTAGCCTAGCGTAGACTTATGATAGGCCTAAGAAACTAAGAGAAGTTAGGTTAATTAAATTAGAGAAATTAAAATTAAAATTTAGTTGGTTAATTTCGGGCCTAGCACGTTCATGCAATTAACCAATTAGCAATTGTGAGGAGTTATCGAGTTGTTAATTTGGCTAATTAGATCTAGGCTGAGGATTTATCGATCAAAGTATGAGAGGCGGCGGGCGCAATTAAAATAATTAATAATTAGGTTATTCATGGGTTATCGGGGAGTCTAATTAATTAAGCACAAGCTGAGTAGGTGTGTTATCTGAAAAGCCAAGAAACATTCCGGACAATTTAATTAATTCACAAAATATTTTTAGAGCAAACGATGGAACTAAATTATTTGCATGATTCCATTCTATTTTTACTTCAGTTCAATTTATTTGCATGCTATTTACTTCTTTCCGACAATTTTCCCTTTCTTTGCATCTTTAAATTAATCCGGTCAGTGACAGACCAAAACCCCCGTTTTGTTGCAAACCCCCCTGCTTAGCAAAAACCCAAGAATTAGCAAAGATCACCCTTTCCCTGTGGACGACCCGACCATTACCTACTACAAAGTAGCATAGAACTGGAGTTATAAATTTTATTTGACAACGAGGACTCGACAAACTCGTTTCGTCAAATTGGCGTCGTTGTTGGGGAAAGGCGTTTGTTTTCTTTTTAATTTTTGGGTTTTTGCATTTTTCTCCTCTGCTTTTTCTTTTGTATGATCACTTGTTCCCTGCAGAATAAGAATTTAAGATACAATCTTGAGATCACATGGGAGGAGTGATGCCTGAGGAAGCGAGCCAGGAGCAGAGAGAGTGAGAGTAGAGAGCCTATTCACTTTTCTGAGATGGTGTTGCACGATTTTACCGCAAGCGTACGGGTCGTCACAAGTAATATAGTGATTTTGAGTATCAAGTATCGTCTCCATAGGGATTGGATTTATTCAATTAATTACCATGAATACTTTTGCTTAGCTTTATTTAGAGAACCAAATCTAATGCTGAAAAGAATAATAAAAAGCTAATCTAGAAAGCAAAAGATAAATGGAGACACAATTTGGAGGGATAATTCTAGAGTGGTTGATTTCATCAATTGAACCTTTACTGCTTAATCAATTAACTAATATGGATTAACTAATCATTTGATTCATAAGTCTAGAAGCCTAATGACAAGGACTCTCCTGTCGGTTTCCTCCTATGCCATACCTTTCAATAAAGAATCTCCTTTCAGTTTCCTCTTTATTTACTTAGCATGGCATTACGACCCTTCAATATAACTTCTAACGCTATTTATTCTATCCCGTGTCACCCGGGTAAATAACATTAGTCATGCATTCAGTTCTAGTCTAAGCTTCTCTCCGTCGAGTTTCCACTTAGTAACGATTCATTTAATCAGTGATCAATTGATTAAAAGCATTAAGGAAAAAATGCACAAATGAACAATAATGACAATTAAACCAAATCAATTCATTAATTCAGCAAAGGTTCAACAACTAAATCAAAACTCATGGAATTTAGGAATTTACTACTCATAATCACTAAAATTCAATAATTCCTCATCACAACAATTCTAGAAACTAAAACATAAAGGAAAAGGGAAGAGAAATGTTCATAAAAGTGTCGATCTCCTCGATCCCATGGCGACCTCTTTCGATCCCGAGCTCCAAAGATCTTCAACAAAGCTTCAAAACTCTCCCAAAAATCCCCAATTTTAGTGTGGACTCTAGAATGGGGTGAAAACCCACAAATTGGCTCCCCAAACTTGGATGCAAAAGGTTGTATTTATAGGTGTCCAGCAGGCGAAGCGTCGCGACGCTCTGACGTCACTTCTGTCTTGGGCTCCAAGTCATCGCAGCGTCACGACGCTACCTAATTTCTGGATCCTTCTCGCGCTCTGTGACGTCATCATTTTCTTGCTGCTCAAGATGGTGCAGCGTCGCAACGCTACATGGACAGCGTCGCGACGCTACCCACTTTTTGGATCTTTTCGCATAGCTTGCCAAGCGTCGAGACGCTAGGCTTGGATCTTCTAGAATGACCCGATTTTGCATGGAATTTCGGGGCTTCTTCATTTTCTTTGCCCCAAATGCTTCATGTAATGGATCTTGGGCTCTTTTCTTGACTCAACTTGATAGTTAAGGCTTGGAATTCATGAATTTGGGCTTCTAACTCATTCTTCTTGGGCTTTTGGACTTGGGTCAACAATGAACTTCTTCAAATTGCTCCAAAAAGCCTCCAAAATCATCCAAAATCTCTCAACATTCTGTTTTTGCTCTCTTGGCTCGGTTTTCTGAAATTTAACCATAAAATAGCATTAAAGTACACAATTGTTGGGTTCCTAGAGTGAGTAAAAATATGATATAAAATACTCTAGAATTCCTGTGCAAGTATACACAGTCTGCAGCAAGTAATATTATCAATCCGAGCCCTGAATTAGTTTCCACTCTACCTACTTTGTGTAATTTTCTAATGGTTTCAAGAATAGTAAAATGATTTGGTTTTATCGGAGTTATGCTGAAGCAAAATAAATGACAGAACAACACGTAAACAAATAGATAGACAGATTAAAGACAGGCGCTGGTTAGGTTTTAGTGATTGTTATAAAATATGCTCTAACAATATTATTGATCATGCATTTCTCGCAGTATTATTAGCGGATTCCTCCCAGAACTCCGAATCTTTTGGGATGTGTTTCAACCCCAATGAAGTACGACTGATCAAGCACTAGGCAACTGGCTATCCCTAGCTCAGTCACTGGCGTTCACCAATACACAATGATCGTAGTGTGGATAATTGCCACACACTCTCTAAATCATCCCTGAAACTAGAGAGAGCTATCCATACCGGCTGGCCAGGCGGGCATAAAATGAGAATAAGCACAACAATTAACCAAAATGCGATAGTCAATATATTACTAGAGATGAAGCACAGTAATCACATTATTCCTAACCAACACCTTAAGCTACTTAGTTCATAACAGGCATAGGAATACAAGTTACAATCTAGGCATGTCCATAACCACAAGTTAATAAAGAAAATAAACTCCCTAATCAGCTTGCGGATGATGGTGTTCTTGATGATCTTCAATCTCCCTATACTATTCGGCTTCCAAGGGAAAACATGGAATGATTTGACTTGGGCGGCTACTTCCTTTTATAGAAGGATAGGAGGCTTGAATTAGGTCAATCTGGACACGTGTAGGGCTCTCCTTGCTCCTTTATCCCGAAAATAACTCAACAGAAGTCGGTTCATGAAGTTGGCTAATGAGCTGTGACGTGGCAGTTTCTGCTCCCAGTTTTGCTTCAGCACAGAATTTGCTCCTTCCAGTCGCCCAGCAACAGATTCTGCACAAAATGATTTCCAAAGCTTCCATTCTTCTAAATGGGTTAAATCATGTAATATCTCTCTAAAACCAACCCTATTAAGCATTAAAGACACACAAATCCTTATATAAATGAGGCCTAAATAACTACCTTTTGGGCAGTTATCAACAATTCAAGCATAAAACTTGCTAAAAATAATAGGAAAATGATAGCATTTATGCATGCTATCAGATGGGAGACCAGACACTTAAACAAATGGCAGCGCCTGATTTAAATCAATAGCCCCTCTGTATCACCTACCCTAAAACGGTAGGTACCTTCGAACTTAATTCGGTTTGATCCACGTACTTCCTATCTTTCGTGGTAGCGCAGGAGAGGATCCACATAAGCATATGAAGGAATTCCACATTGTGTGCTCTGGTATGAGGTCACACGGAGTCATAAAGGAGGCTATCAACATGAGGGTGTTTTCATTCTCTCTGAAAGATCAAGCCAAGGACTGGCTATATTATCTACCATCAGGCTCAATGACTACCTGGAACGAGATGAAAAGACTTTTCCTAGAAAAGTTCTTTCCTACGAGCCGAGTAGCAAATCTGAGGAAGGAGATCTACGGTATTACCCAAATCTCCTGGGAGATCCTGTACGAGTATTGGGAGAGATTCAAGCGACTATGCGCTAGTTTCCCACACCATCAGATTTCGGATCAACTCCTGATCCAATATTTTTACGAGGAACTTCTCCCTATGGACAGGAGTATGATCGACGCTGCTAGTGGTGGTGCACTGGTGAATAAGACAACAACTAGTCCCGAGCACTCATTTTGAGCATGGCAGAAAACTCACAGCAGTTCGGCACGAGAGAGCCTGCAGCACCTGTTCAGGCTGCTTCGAAAAGTGAGGTAAGTAAGATGCGCTCTGAACTTTCTGATTTAGCTAAGCATGTTCGTTCTATGTGTGCAGGTAAGACACATGTGAAGGCTTGTGGGTTGTGTTCGATGACCTCCCACACTACTGATGAATATCCCCAGCTCTAGGAGAGCAGTGAAGTCAACGCCATAGGAGGCTATGCTGGGAACAACGGGAACCAAAGGCCCTACAATCCATACGGAAACACCTAGAATCCGAGGTGGCATGGCCACCCAAACTTCAGCTATGGGAATCAAAAGCCCCAAGTGTTCAAGTAGAACCAAGCCACAAGTTCCTCTTCAGGTAAGTCTTTGGATGAGATTGTTAAGAAGCTTGTTGACAGTTCTTTGCAGTTCTAGAAAGAAACCAGGAACGCAATTCAGAACCTAGAGAGTCAGATGACTGAGATGACCACACAAATTAGCAAGTTGAAAGACAGAAACTCAGGAAAACTCCCTGCATAATCAGAAGTTAATCCTAAGGCGAACGTTAGTGTCTTATGGAGTGGAGTAGTCCAACCCATTTTTCCACGAAGATCCTTCTTTTCCCTTTCTCTTGATCAAAATTTTTCTTTGGATAAAAATGTTTCTGTTAACAAAAATAATGAGGTATGTACTTTTCCCATTTCCTTCAAACTTAATGCTAATCCTGTCTCTTTTGATGCACAAGATGAATTAGAAGTGTTTAGGAAGTTGCAGGTGAACATCCCCTTTCTCGAGGCGGTAGCACAAATTCCATCCTATACCGAGTTTCTAAAAGATTGGTATCGAGGTAAGTGAGAATGTATGTATGTTACTTTCTGATGATCGTCCTGAGAAATGCATAGATCCCGACATCTTTTTACTTTCGTGCTTGATCGGTTCTACTAAAATAAAACACGCCATGTTAGATTTAGGCGCTTCAATTAATGTTATGTCTATCTCTTTATATAGGATGTTAGGTTTGACAAATATAAAGAAATCAGGAATTTTGATTTAGTTAGCTGACAGATCATTCATTAAACCTTTAGGCATAGTTGAGAATGTCCTTGTTAAGGTGGAGGACTTAGTATTCCCTGCTGATTTTTACGTGTTAGATATGCCTACTCATGCATCTTCTACTCCATCTGCATCATTACTCTTAGGTCGTCCATTTATGAAGACGGCTAGAGCGGTGATAGATGTGGAGGAGGGAGTAGTTTCTGCAGGATTTCAGGACAGGACTTTTAAGTTTAAAGTTTTTGATGATACTGTTAGTCCTCAAGTCTCATATTTATAATACTACATGTTAGACTCAGATCCAGTGTTTGATCAATCTAATAATGCTAAGTCTATCATGATTTCTGATAATGAGACCCATTCATCTGCTGTTAGGACCCCAATTTTTTATGGTGATGTGTATGATTTAGTTGACGAACACCATGTTTCTATAACTGAAAAATCCGTTGGTGTGATTGTTTGTTCGTCTTCTAAGGTCAGGGCTGATAGTGTTGTTTATCAACCCTATGCTTCTTCTTCTGATTTTTTTTTTCTGCAGGTTCCACGCCTGTTGAGAAGGCAAGTATTGAAAAATAATGTTGTATGTGAAGGTGTTCATATAACACATGCGGAAGCAATTGAAGATCGAAAGCACTTAGCAACATTAATTTTACTCCTAAAGCATGCTTGTTCTAAAGAAAACAGAACATAAAGTTTAGATGAACCAACCTCTTGTAGCTTGATAACTCTCCAAAAGGGAGTTATTTAGACCTTATTTCTATATTGATTTGTGTGTCTTTTGTGCTAAATAGGGTTGTTTTTAGATAGAGAATATATGTTTTAACCCATTTGGAAGAATGAAAGCTTTGGAAATTACTTTGTGTAGAATATGTTGCTGGGCGACTTAAGGGAGCAAATTCTGTGCTACAGCAAAACTGGGAGCAAAACTGCCACGTCACAGCTCGTTAGCCAACTTAATTAACCGAATTCTGTTGAGTTATTTTCGGGATAAAGGAGCAAGGAGAGCCATCCATGTGTCTAGGGCAACCTAATTCAAGCCTCTTATCCTCCTATAAAAGGAGTTAGCCACCCAAGTCAAAACCATTCCATTTTTTGGGAGAAACATTCCATTCTTGGAAAGTTACTTCCACCTTTGGGAGCCGAATAGAGGAGAGATTGGAGACCATCAAGGAGACCATCGATTGCAAGCTATTCAAGGGAATTAATCTTTTCTTGTTTTATCTTGTAGTCATGGACATGCTTACTCAGATTGTAACTTGTGTTTCCATGCATCTTATGAACTAAGTAGCTTAGGCGTTGGTTAGGAACAATGTGATTGTCGTGCTTAATTCTAGTAATAAATGTTGATTTTATGCATCTTGGTTAATTGTGGTGCTCATTTATATTTTGTGCCCGCCTGACCAACCGGTATGAATACCTCTCTCTAGTTTCATGATTTAGGGAGTGTGTGGCGGTTAACCACACTAGATCATTGTGTATTGGTGAACACCAGTGACTGAGCTAGGGATAGCCAGTTGCCTAGTGCTTGATCGGTCGTACTTCATGGGGTTGAAACACATTCCAAAAAATCCGGAGTTCCGGGAGGAATCTGCTAATAATACTGCGAGAGTTTGCATGATCAATAATATTGCTAGAGCATCTTTTAAAACAATTACTAAATCCTGACCAGCGCCTGTTTCTAATCTGTCTGCCTATTTGTTTATTCTTTGTTCTGTCATTTCTTTTGCTTCAACATTATTCCTATAAAAACCAATCATTTTTACCATCTTTGAAATCATTAAAAAGTTACACAAAATAGATAAAGTGGAAGCTAATTCAGGCCTTGGATTGATAAATACTTATTACTTGCTGCGGACTGTGTATACTTGCACAGAGTTCTAGAGTCTTTTCATATCTTATTTTTACTCACTCTAGGAACCCAACATAGCTCAAATGGATGAACCTCCTTGTACCGTTTTCTTTCTCCAATCAACTCTGGACAACCGATAGTGTCTTCCCTACTATTCTCCGGGCCAAGAATGACTTGTGGGAGTCTATAGAGATAGGGAATGGGAAAGGAATGCTTGAAGGATCAAGCTCTATGGAGATATGAGAAATGAGAGTGTTTTGAGGTACAATTTCAGCAGCATAACATTAAGTAAATTGCTGTATCTTTTCAATCTGATTCCTCCTCTACTTATAGAGTGAATCCATGCATGAAGAAACCTCAAGATGCAAGACACATGGTGGTCTTTTGGGTGAAAGTGGAAGCTAGGTGTTCAAGCAACATCACATGCAAGTATCCATGTTTGTGGTGTAATTCCACTTTGTATCTTCATGCAAGAGTGGAATTACAACATTTTCCACTTACCATGTGTTTAAAATCAGATTTAAATTTGCATCTAATATTAATATCAATTCTAAATATGAAATTGATATATATAATCATCTTTGAAGCTTGCCCAATTGATTATGCATGATTAATCAAATTAATTATCTTAATCTTGTGCATCTTTTATACATGAATCTTAATTCATGTATATAGTATTTAAAACCATTTTTAAATACTTTATCTCTCATTTTCTAATTTAATTCATAATAAAATTATTGTGTCAAACATAATTTTACGATAATACCCTTTTTCCCGATTTTGAACTATTCAAAGAATCCTATCTTATTGTTCTAGGCTTTATTCCGATATGAGCTAGTAGGGGGACCTAATGGACCTATAGATCATGGGCTCCAACGATTCGAGGCTAACCGACTAATCTCATTAACCAAGCTTAACCAACATTCGTTAACTACCAGGACACTCCACTATAGCCCGATAGTTGCACTCCCCTCACCATAGATATATTTCTGTCCACTTGATTTAACCATGTTCAGTAAGTCGATCCTTCACAGGTTGTTCGTAGCTATAGCTAGGTAAAATGACCATTTTACCCCTATAGTACTTCTTGTTCCTTAAGTTCCACTAATCCTCTAATGAACAATCGGTTTGTGGTCCAACCATCAAACCTAAGTCCCTCTTGATCCAACGAGAGGGTGGGGCCCCTTGTTCAAGTCTTGGAGTTAGTACTTAAGGGAACAACCTCTCTACTATCCCTGAAATGGGTAGGAGTGAATTCCGTCTTGCAAGACTATGTCCCCAACTATTGATTCGATCTTATCCCTGTTGGGTTTTATGCCCTAAAACTTGTAGATAGTGAATGTAAACAAATTTTATACTTGTGTTTAATAAAGTGTTATTTAGATTATGCAATAAAATGTTATTGTTAAATATTGTATTATTTGACCCAAATCCAATAAACTAAGATCCAAAGTTGTTTGTATGTAACTTGAACTAGTATGTGGGAACATACGGGGATCGATATTCAAGTAACAACCTAAAAGGTCTATAGTACAAGGATAAGGCTGGGTACCTTATCCTGGTGACACTATGGATACGACCCACTTTGTATTATGATACAAACGCTATGATCCAACGCGTTCATGTAGTTGACATGCGAGTGGGGGTATCCTATGCAATGAGTTTGCATAAGACCGGATCGCGAAATAGTTAACCACTAACTGTAACACCGTTAGTTGGCTTGGTTTCTATTTCACTAGGATGACCTAGACAACTCAGTCTCAATCATGAGTGGATTATGGACTCCTGTTCACGAGGAGTTGTCCTTTGATTTGTATGGGTGAGAGTGGCCAGCACGCCGAGTCAATAAGCCTACCATTTTGGGGACAATACCGAGTGGGGAGCTGGGAACATAATCACACAAGATAGAATTCACTCCTTCCCGACTCTAGGGTAAGTAGAGGTGTGTTCCCTTAAGTGGTGTCTCCGGGACTTGAACAATGAGCCCAACCCTCTCTATGGCACGAGAGGGACTTCTGTTTGTTGGTTGAACCTCAAACAGGTTGTTCATTAGAGGAGCACTGGGGACTTAAGGACAAAGATGTAAACTAGGGGTAAAACGGTAATTTGACCCAGCTGGGATACGAACGCACGTGAAGGACTGACTTGTAGTATTGGTTGATATCCGTTGACACAGAAATATTCTGCAGTGAGAAGAGTGCAGCTGAGGGTCTTTAGTGGAATGACCCACAGTTAACAAATGAAGACTAATTTGGTTAATGAGTTTAAGCCGATTAGTCTCGTATCGTTGGAGCTTCTGATCTGTAGGTCCATTAGGTCCCACTGGTAGCTCGTAAAAGACTTGAAGCAAACAAATATAAATTGTAAATTGAAAGTGTTCAATTTATCCTGAGAATCGTATAATGTATATTGATGCATTATAATATAAAGTTTATGAAACTTTATAATATAATTTTTGAATTAATTTCAAAAATTAATTATTGAGAGAAAATATTTGAAAGAGTTCAAATAAATTTAATATGAACTGGATTCATATTAATTTTAATAAAATCCCTAAGATTAAATATATGATATTTAATTGGGTAATTAATTATTTATTTATTAATTAGAGACCTTTTCCTATTAGGAAAGAAAATATTTGAAAGAGTTCAAATAAATTTAATATGAATTGGATTCATAATAATTTTAATAAAATCCCTAAAGATTAAATATGTGATATTTAATTTGGTAATTAATTAATTATGGAATTATATAATTAATTATTAAAATTAGATATTGTTCAGATAATAGATTTGAACTTATTCCTAGACTTTTTCCTATTAGGAAAAGGTCTTAGCCTTTACCTATATATAGGACCCCTAGGGTGGGGTGAAAGGCATCCCATTGTCTCTCCTTCTCTCAGAGATTTCTCCCAAAAGACTCCCACAAGTCTCCTGCTTCAAGAAGTCTTAGAGATTTACCGGTGTAGCCGATTGGTGGTGTTCACACAAGAGGGTTGCTGCGTTTTCAATCTTATTGGCAATAAAAGGTGAATTGATCAAGGCTTTCTACAAAAGTAAGTTTTCTATAAAATCCTTGATCACTAGGATCAATCTAGTTGATCTTTTAGCATGTTTATAGCCTATGTACAGCCCATTAAATATAGATTTATTGCTGTAATATTTCACAAATTGTATTGGTATTTCAATTAGAATCTAAGACTCTAAGTAGGTTCGGTAATACTTTCCGTTGCGTGGGGCTTTTATCCCTTCAATCCCCAAAATGGTAGGCTTGTTGACTCGACGATGCTGGCCACTCTCACCCATGCAAATCAAAGGATAATCTCGTATAAACAAGAGTTCATAGTTAGCTCAGGATTAAGAACGAGTTACCTAGGTCATCTTATGAAATAGTCAATTTCTACAGTAAACAACGTTATAAAGAGAAAGTGACTTAGTTCGTGGTCCAGTCTTATGCAAACTCATTGCATAGGACGCCCCCACTCGCATGTCTCCACATGAACGATTTAGGATCTCATCGTTTGTACTTAATACAAAGTCGGCCGCGTCCATAGTGTCCCCAGGATAAGGCACCCAACCCTATCCTTATACTATAGACTATTTTGACTATAAACTTGAACTTGATCCTATGATATGTCTCTACATATAGTTCGAGTATTCATATTATAGCCAAGGATCTTAGTTTATTGGATTTAGGTTAATCATTCACAATTTACATATTCAATAACATCTTTCACTGAATAACCTCAATAACGTCTTTATTGGAAATAGAATATGTTTAATGATTTACAAACTACGAGTTTATAGGACATTAAACCCAATAGTATGGTCTCGAGGAGAGAGACCACCCTGAATAAAGAAAAGAGAAGAGAGTTTCATTGGGCAAGTGACGTTAAAAATTTCATTTTTGGGAGCTACCCAGAGAAAAATTTTACTGCTTTTTGTTTTTCCTTTCTTTCTTTAGTTTTGTTTTTGTTTAGTTTTTTTTTTCTCATTCAGGTTGTAGTTTTTGAATTCTTAGGTAAGCGACTTTAAAAGACAAACCCCAACGCCTTTCAACCTTTAGGTTCAGTTCAAGGGAGTTTCTTTTCTCCCTTTTTCTATTTATTGTCCTTTGTTACTCATATCTACTATTACATTGAGGACAATGTAAGAATTAGGTTGGGGGTGGGGTACGCTTTGCTTTTTGTTTGTTGGGTCTTGAGCACCTGAGAGTCGGCTAATTGTATGCTTTCATTGATTGACTTGAATGATGGATGTTCTTGGATGTTTTTAGCATGACAATGATTTCCTAGGATTAGCTTTTGCATCAATAGGTATTCTTTCGATGAGTTGTATCGTGAGTACCCCAAAAGGGAGTCTTTTTAAAATTTTTCTATGAAAGGTCTTGCATTGGTTGAGTTTCTTTCTTGCTTTAGAATGGGATTCAAATTCTTAGGAGAGGTTTATTAGGCTTATATTTCTGTTGTCACCTCGATAGGTGTAGGGATGAGTTTAAAGAATAGATTTTTTTTTTTTTTTTTTTTTTTTTTTTTTTTTTTTTTTTTTTTTTTTTTGCAAATTAGCATGTGAACCTTGCCTAGGAAAAAGAAAAGAAAATTTGCTTGTTAAAAGAAAAATAGTGGTAAAATGAATGAGTGAGCTTGAGCTTAAAAAGAAAAGAAAAAATTTTGTACTCATGTTTCTTGTTTAATTTTCATTAGAAAAAGCATGCTTGCAATAATCATGAGTGATAAGGGGTTTAAAGAGCTACCTACCGTGTGATCAGTTAGGCCAACCAAGGGTGAAACTCGGGTTACGGGTCCCTGCATTGTAGCGTGAAAACTAGATTCTTGCCTTAAAAGAATGCAAAAGTGAGGGTCTCCTTAATTTCAGGCGCACAAGTAGAAAGTAACAGTCTAATTTGTTTCATTTTCTCTCTTTAGCGAGTCCTTAGTGCCAGTGTAGAGGGAAGATAGAATGGGAGCTTGATAAACCAATCCCGGGTTAGTAGAGTTCGTTCTAAGTGGGTTAGAAGTCTATAGTGCAAGATGTTCTCTGAAAATTTTTGATTTGTCTCTCAGTTGGGTCTCGCGTGCATGTCTCTTGATTGCGTTCTTATTGATTCTTTAGCTTTGAGGATTAAGCCATGAAAATACATCTGTTTGCATCCATATTCTTGTCTTTTAGCCTTGCTCAAGGACTAGCAAGATTCAAGTTGGGGGTATTTGATAGCACCCAAACGTGCTATCTTATTACCTTTAATTCGATCTTGTTAGTGTGCATTTGATTGTTTAAAGTTTTTTTTTTACAAGAATTCTATCACAAGGGGACAATTAGGCCTATATTCCTATTTGGTGCTAACTAGGGAGTTTTAAGGTGTTTTTAAGCTATTTTAGAGTCCCCGAGATGATATAAAGCTGGTTGGTTGTCAGAGTGTTTGGTATTTTATTAAAGAGTTGTCGTAGATTTTAATCAATCCAAGTATAAACTGACAAAATCAAGTAATACCTGGTGAGTCCAGGGTCGAATCCACAGGGAAGGGATATTCACAAAGTTTTTAACAATAATTACTGATTGAAACTCAAAACGTATAATATTATTTCAAAGGAATAAACAAGAGAGTTGGTATAATTGAAAAGTATTACTTGCATAAAACAAAACATGCAATGAGAGTTAAAGGAAAATCACAAGGAGAATGGTATCAAGGCTTTTGCGGTTGCAGCCTCATGCGTTTATAAGAATCTTGTAGCGCATACTTTGATGAATTGATCCATTAACGCCTAAGTGAGAAAAAATCACAAAGTTTCCCTTCCGGTACTCCTTATGCGTTTGGCATTGAACTATCAATTGGTTGTTTGGCTAGTTCATGAAGAACTAAAGTAATTTCATGCTCGTTGGCTTCACTGAAGCCGTTGTTAACCTCCATCCGCGCGCGCATTGGAGTTCGAATCCTAGCGAACATGGTAACACCTCTTTTTTTTTTTTTTTTTCGATTCCAGCCTCTATTTTTCCAGTTTTTCCCTTCTTCCAGCCTCGGTTTCCTTCGTTTTTGGCCCCAAATTCTTCAGTTCTTCATGGAATTTCACCAAAAACAATTGACACAGACTTACAGACTCGATTGCAATTAAAATACTCAAAACAAAGGGCCCTTACATTGATCAAATCAACTTAAAATTGCAAATCTATATGCCAAAACCTTAAACATCTACTAGCAAAATCTCATACATCAAATGCATAATTAAATCCCACCAATAGCCAATGCAAATTTTAGAGAAACAAAATTAGATCTACGATCGGCTCTGATACCAATTGAAGGATTGGAATTCCCAATTCCGTTACAGCGAAAGCAATTGGACCGTTCGTAAATTAATTTTGTTCTACAAAATACCAATACATTGGCAAAAGGTTAAGCGGTGAAAAACATACCTCCGTTGACGACGCTGAATACTTCAACGGACATGATTCTTGATTGCTCAACAATGAAGAACACCACCATTTGATCTTCACCGCTATAACTCTGAGATTAGGAACGTAGTTGTGGGACTACCTAATCTTGAATGGGAAAAACTCTAGAAAGAAAATTCTCCCTAGAGTTCTTGAGTTGAGAGAATATGAGAGGGTCTTATGGTGGCCATATGTTCTAGTCCCTAAACCCTAGGGTTAGTGTTCTATTTATAGGAGAAAGGCCATGAATAAAATATTCATTTAAAATCAATTATTTCCATAAATGATTTAATCTTTTCCATAATTAATCAATTCCATAACCAATCAATTCCATAATTGATTAATTTTTTCCATAAATGATTGATCACTTCCATAAGTGATTAAATCATTTCCATAAATGATTAATTACTTCCATAAGTGATTAATCATTTCCATAATTGATTAATTTCCAGTTAATTAATTCTTTAAATTAATTAATCACCAATTAAATATCATATATTTAATTTCAGACCTTCTATTAGTTAATTAATTAATTACCCAATTAAATATCATTCAGGTCTTCAGTTAACCAATTCTCTAATATGAATCAAATTCATATTAAAATTGGAACTCCTTCCAATTGTCTTATATCCTATAAATTAAATATGAATCAAATTCATATTAATATTTGAACTTCTTCAAATATTTACTTCTCTCATAATAAAGTTTAATTTCAAATTAGACTTTACATTTTAATGTATCATTATATATTATATTAATTTGTATCTCATACAATTAACTTAATTCCTAATATGAATTTGAACTATATTCAAATTCTCTCAAAATATAATTGTTCCTAATTACTCTTTACGAGCTAGTAGGGGGACCTAATGGAGCTACAGATCCGAAGCTCCAATGATATGAGGTCAACCAATTAAACTCATTAATCAGGTTAACCAATATTCATTAACTGTGGGTCATTCCACTAAAGACCCACAGTTGAGCTCTTCTCACTGTAGAATATTTATGTGTCCACAGATATAGACCCGAAGTCAATCCTTCACGAGTGTCCGTAATCACAGCTGGGTCAAATTACCGTTTTACCCCTGTGTTACATCTGTCTCCTTAAGTACCAGTGCTCCTCTAATGAACAACATGTTTATGGTCCAACTAATAAACAGAAAGTCCCTTTCGAGCCAGTGAGAGGGCGGGATCTCTTTGTTCAAGTCCCGGCGTCACCACTTAAGGGAACACTCATCTACTTCTCCTAGAAGTTGGAAGGAGTGAATTCCATCTTGTGTTGTCATGTCCCTAGCCACCCACTCAATCTCGTCCCTAAGAAGGTAGGCTTATTGAGTCGGCGTGCAGGTCACTCTCACCCATACTAATCAAAGGACAATCCCTCGTGAGAAGGAGTTCATGACACACTCAGGATTAAGACTGAGTTACCTAGGTCATCCTATTGAAATAGTAACCTAACTAGTTAACGGTGTTACAACTAATGGTTGACTATTTCGTGGTCCGGTCTTATGCAAACTCATTGCATAGGATACCCCCGCTTGCATATCTACTACATGGACGCTTTGGATCAATACATCTGTATCAAATACAAAGCGGGCCGTATCTCATAGTGTTACCAGGATAAGGTACCCAACCTTATCCTTGTACTATAGACCTTTTAGGTTGTTACTTGAACATCGATCCCCGTATGTCCCCACATACTAGTTCAAGTTACATACAAACAACCTTGGATCTTAGTTTATTGGTTTTGGGTCAAATTGTGCAATATTTAACAATAACACTTTATTGTAGAAACTCTATAACACTTTATTGAAACAAGTATACAATTTGTTTACATTCACTATCTACGAGTTTTAGGGCATAAATCCCAACAGCATGTTCATGCAATTAACCAATTAGTAATGTTGAGGAGTTATCAGGTTGTTAATTTGGCTAATTAGATTTAGGATGAGGATTTATCGGTCTAAGTATGAGAACGGCGGACGCAATTAAAATATTTAATTAATTAGGTTGTTCGTGGGTTATCGGGGAGTCTAATTAATTAAGCACATGCTGAGTAGGTGGGTTATCTGAAATGCCAAGAAGCATTCCGGGCAATTTAATTAATTCACAAAATATTTTTAGAGAAACGATGAAACTAAATTGCACAAAGTGTTCTAAAGAGTAACCAATCCGACAGTCTCGTCTTTTATCTAATTCCATTCTATTTTTACTTTAGTTCAATTTATTTGCATGATATTTACTTCTTTCCGACAATTTTCCCTTTCTTTGCATCTTTAAATTAATCTGGTCAGTGACAGACCAAAACCCCCTTTTTGTTGCAAACCCCCATCTTTAGTGAAAACCCAAGAATTATCAAAGATCACTCTTTTCCTGTGGACGACCCGACCACTACCTACTGCAAAGTAGCATAGAGTCGGAGTTATAAATTTTATTTGACTACGAGGACTCGACAAACTCGCTCTGTTAGGTTCAGTAGCTTTTCTTGGTGTTGTATGTGATTAATATCCTAGTCATTGAAAATGGTATAGGTTATTTTACTGACTAGTAAGAGAAGCTAGCAGCTCATTTCCAAATGCAAGATTTGGGAGAAGCTGACTTTGTTCTTGAGATCCAAATTGTAAGGAACCGTAAAAACAAAACGCTAGTGAAGCGTCATATATCTACAAAATGTTAGTTAGATATAAGAATTCCAAGAATGGTTCACTACCTTTCAGGCATGGAATTCTTTTGTTTAAAGAACTGTTTCCTAAGACACCTCAAGAAGCTGAGGACATGAGACGAATGCCCTATGCAATAGGGATTTTGAGTAAGTATCAATCCAATCCAGGATTTGATCACTGGAGAGCCGTTAAGTATATCCTCAAGTATCTTTGGAGAACGAGGAACTATATGCTCGTGTGTAGCACTAAGGATTTGATCCTGACAGGATACATTCACATAGATTTTTAGACTGATAAGGATTTGAGGAAATCTACTTCAATATCTGTGTCCACTCTTAACGGAGGAGCTATAGTATGACATAGTTGCAGTCTTGACCATGTAGGCTGAAGAGGTAGCTGCTTGTGAAGCAGCAATAGAGGTTGTGTGGCTTAGGAAGTTCTTGCTTGATTTGGAAGGTGTTCCAAATGTGAACTTGCCTATCACACTTTATAGTGATACAGTGGTGTTGAGGCAAATTCAAAGAACCTCGCAGCCACAAGACAAGTAGGCACATTGAATTTTATTGCTGATTCATTCACGAAGGCTTTCTCGGCTAAAGTGTATGAGAGTCATCTAGATGGTCTAGGTCTACGAGATATGTACAAAGATGAAGGGTTGAAATCCCTTTGGCAGCAGAAGCAAACAAGACCAATCTCGAATTAAATTTCAGTTTTATAAAAATCGGTACGTTGGCAAAATAAAATACATAAACTAATTTCTATAAAACCAGTTAAGCATGCTGTAAATGGTTTTAGATCAAGAACACTTACTTGATTTTGAAGAACACACTGCACAATGCTCTAAGGACTCTTCCAATGGACACCACCCTTCATATCACCCACTACACTCTAGGATTACTGAGAATGGCTTGTGGGAAGCAATCTAGACGTCTTGGAAGGGAATTTACAGCAAGGTAATTGTTGGATTTTTGAGAGAGAGAGCGAGAGAAAACACAGAGAGTTTTTTTCTTCTGTCTTTTGCGTGAATGAGAGAATGAGAGAGAAGTTAGGGTAACCCCATCTCCCACTACGTAGGATTAGGTTAGGAAGTTATCATTAACTCCCTAATCAATCTTGTCCATTGATCTAAACCAATTAGATTTGGACCGTTTATTTATTATCAAAATAATAATTAATAATTTAAATAATTAATTATAATTATTAAATAATAATAATTAATTATCTAATTAATTATAATTAAACAAATTTCAATTAAATCAATTATAACATATAGTTTTAATTAAATTAAATCATATTCAATAGAATTAATTAGGTCATTCAATTAATTTAAATTAATTGATCCCATATTAATTAAATATCAAATATTTAATTAATATTATAATTGAATCATATTCAATTTTATAACTCTCATTTAACCTATAGTTTTAATGTGCATCAAAATGTACATTAATATAGACTATAGTATTAATTTGATTAAATCATATTAAACCAAATTAAATTAATTAATTCCCCAATTAATTAATTCATGAATTAATCAAATATCACATATTTAATTAAATTCATAATTCTCTCATTAATTAATTTTGAATCACATCCAAAATTAATTATAAAGTTTAATTCATTAATTAAACTTATACTATAATGTATCTCCATACATTATATTAATTGCATCAAAACACAATTAACTTAACTTCCCTTTAATATCAAGACTAAATTATCTCAGAACCCGTTATGAGCTAGCAGGTGGACCTAATGGACCTACAGATTAGAAGCTCCAATGATACGAGATTAATTGACTAAACTCATTAACTAAGTTAATCAACATTCGTTAACTGTGGGTCACTCCACTAAAGACCCACAACTGCACTCTTCTCACTGTAGAATATTTCTGTGTCCACGGATATCGACCAATGTAGTATGTCAATCCTTCACGTGTGTTCGTAACACCAGCTGGGTCAAATTACCGTTTTACCCCTGGGTTACCTTTAGATCCTTAAGTACCACTGATCCCTCTAATGAACAACCTGTTTATGGTCCAACCACTAAACAGAAATTCCTCTCGGGCTAGGAGAGGACAATGCGCTTTTGTTCAAGCCCCAAGGAACACACATCTTGGGGAAGGGGTGAATTCCATCTTGTACTATTATGTTCCCAGCCCCCATTCGGTCTTGCCCGTGAAAGGTAGGAATATTGAGTCGGCGAACTGATCACTCTCACTCAAACAAATCAAAGGACAATCCCTCTTGAAAAGGAGTTCATAACAGACTCAGGATTTAGATTGAGTTACCTAGGTCATTCTATTGAAATAGAAACCTAAACTAATTAACGGCGTTACATATAGTGGTTACTATTTTGCGGTCCGGTTTTATGCAAACCCATTGCATAGGATACCCCCACCCACATGTCTCCTACATGAATGCTTTGGATCATTGCATCTGTATCGAATACAATGTGAGTCGTATCACATAGTGTCACCAGGATAAGGTACTGATAACTGTTAGAAATAAGAGTTATTAGCCATGATTTTGGGGCTTTAAGGCTTAGTTCTGCCTTGAGAAATAGCCATTTAGGATTGATATTGCTGAATCCTTATACATTTATAGAGCATGCTAATTTGGGGCTTTGATTGGTTAAATGTTGTGAGATTATGCTTATTCACGCTGACCTGGAGTTATTTTTGTATAGGCAATGCTGCAGCTTCTGAGCTGGAAGAAATCAGCAGGCAATAGGTAATTTTGTGAGGTGCTGGAGCTGCTGTCCACGTGGAGGATTCATTAATTGATGTGGCAATCCCAGGTGTAGGCTAAAGCTATTTCCAGCCATTACAATGATTTCCATGTAGGAAAAACTTGTCCAATCAGCCCTGAATCCCACAAGTATGGCTAGGTATAAAAGGAAAGAGTCCCCAACTAGGAAAAAAAGCTGAAATCGAGGAGGATTTGCGATTGGGAGTGGGTCTCATACCAAAAAGAGAGGAAAAGGAAACGGGGAGCTGCCGTGGAGTCCTAATCCAGCTTGGAAGAGCTGGATTTAAGCTTGGGAGTTTCTTCTTTACTCTTTTCCTTCTTATCTTCTATATTCTTTTTGCTTGTGGTTGTGTAAAGAGCTGAAAATATGCTGAATATGGTTGTTCTCTGCTGTATCGAACTTATTTCTTCTTTGAACATGAACTAATCCTCTTTAGGTGAGGATTAGGGACCCTATATTGTAACAAGGGGTTGGTTGTAGTTGAACCGTGTTATTTTCATCTTAAAGTAAAGTGTTCTTCATTGTTTAAGCTGGAATTTCGTTTGGCCAACCATTCTAGCATTGTTATTGGGTGTTTGGGAAAACATTTAGTAACCGATTACTTTACTTTACCTTAGTCTTTAATGATCATGAAAATGAGTGGGTATTTGGGGATAAATCGCCAGCTAAGGCACTAATCAGATTGAGCTAATAATAAAGGGTTAAATGGGAGTTTAATCACTTTAATCTTTGGAGAATTGGAAAATTCCCGTTGAAAATCTGGGTGAGATGATTTAGCACAGTTTTTGCTATAGCAACCCCTGGAAGCAATACAGAGTACCCCTAATCCGAACCTTAATTCTCCTCTACTTTTAGCCGTTTTTCTTGTGTTATTTGCTTTTAATACTCTTTAAGTTTACCCAAATTTATTTACATTAGTGCATCTTTGATATTAATTAATATTTGGTCCTTGGTTACTTTGAATTTCATCGAAAATACGCTTAGAAGTAGTAAATTTCACTAACTTAATCCCTGTGGAGACGATCTTGAAATACTTATCACTTGCTGCCACGATGTGTACACTTGCACGTTTTTGAGCTATTTGTGAAGATTTCTTGCATAATTATAATCACATTGCACAAGGCAACAAGTTTTTGAAAATCTGGGTGAGATGATTTAGCACAGTTTTTGCTATAGCAACCCCTGGAAGCAATACAGAGTACCCTTAATCCGAACCTTAATTCTCCTCTGCTTTCAGCCGTTTTTCTTGTGTTATTTGCTTTTAATACTCTTTAAGTTTACCCAAATTTATTTACATTAGTGCATCTTTGATATGAATTAATATTTGGTCCTTGGTTACTTTGAATTTCATCGAAAATACACTTAGAAGTAGTAAATTTCATTAACTTAATCCCTGTGGAGACGATCTTGAAATACTTATCACTTGCTGCCACGGTGTGTACAGTTGCACGTTTTTGAGCTATTTGTGAAGATTTCTTGCATAATTATAATCACATTGCACAAGGCAACAAGTTTTTGGCGCCGTTGTCGGGGATTGAGTAGATTTTCGCTATTTTTAAGTTGAAATTCGGTGAAATTGGTGCTAAAACAGAATCTAAACTTTGTTGATTGATTTTTCAGGTGTTGGTAGCTGTTTATGAACGAATTCCCTGATTTGGAATTCAATTTTGATCCTGAGATTGATAGAACTTTTCATAGGAGGTTAAGAGAGCAAAGAGAAAGGAACAATAGGATGGATCCACCACCTCTTTTGCCTTCGGGGAACCAAGGAAATCAGCAGCCCAACCTTGAGATAAATCAGCAACAACGGGTAGAAAATCAAGCTGAAAACCTTGTCTTAATAGCCAATGATAGGGGAAGAGCTATCAGAGCTTATGCAGTCCCTACCTTCAATGAATTGTATCCGAGGATAGCAAGGCCAGAAATTCAGGCACAAAATTTTGAGATGAAGCCTGTGATGTTCCAAATGTTACAAACGGTGGGAAAATTCCATGGATTACCTTCAGAGGACCCACACCTACACCTTAAATCCTTTTTGGGAGTGAGTGATTCATTTAGAATTCAAGGAGTTTCTCAAGATGCTTTGAGGCTAACTTTATTCCCTTATTCTTTGAGAGATGGAGCTAAGGCTTGGTTGAATAACTTTGCCCCTGGTTCCATTACTACATGGAATGAGTTAGCCGAAAAGTTCCTTATTAAGTATTTCCCTCCCACTAGAAATGCCAAGCTTAGAGCGGAGATAATGTCCATTAGGCAATTTGAGGATGAGTCCTTTAGTGAAGCTTGAGAAAGATTTAAGGAATTGTTGAGAAAATGCCCCCACCATGGGTTACCCCACTGTATTCAAATGGAGACTTTTTATAATGGGTTGAATATGGCCACTCAAAACATGGTAGACGCTTCAGCCAATGGAGCTTTGTTGTCCAAGACCTATGATGAAGCTTATGCTATTTTAGAGAGAATTGCTACAAATAGTTGCCAATGGTTGGATTCAAGAAGCATGGGTGGAAAGAAAAACAAGGGTATGCTGGAGGTTGACGCTGTGACATCTTTTAATGCAAGGTTTGATACCATGGAGAATATGATGAAAAAGTTGACCGTGGGGCTTGAAAATTTGAATATGTTGAATTCTGGTGCAGTACAGAATGCTGCAGCAATTAACATAAACCAGAACGCAGCAGATTCTTGTGTGTACTGTGGAGGGGATCACACTTTTGAGTTTTGTCCAAGTAATCCAGCTTCAGTATGCTATGTTGGAAACCAAAATGCCCAATGGAATAACCCTTCTTCCAATACCTATAATCCGGGTTGGAGAAATCATCCTAATTTTGCTTGGGGAAGTCAAGGAAGTAACTCCAACAACCAACAAGCTCAACAAAAGATGAATGTACCCTTGGGAGTTGGACATCCGAATCAGCAAAACCAATTCCAAAATACTAATGTGAACCAACATATCCCAGGTACTTCTTTAGAGAGCTTGTTTAAGGAATACATGGCTAAAACTAATGTTGTCATTCAAACTCAGCAAGCTTCCTTGAGGAATTTAGAGGTTCAAATGGGCCAAATAGCAAGCGAACTGAAAGCAAGACCGATGGGTAAGCTTCCTTCGGATACTGAAAGTTCAAAAAGGGAAAGAAAAGAGCAAGTTCAAGCTGTGGAATTGAGAAATGGTAAGACATTGGTTGAAAAGAAAGAACCCACCCAACCAAAGAAAGTTGGACAGCAAGTTGATGTGCAAAATGAAAGTGAGAAAAGTGCAGGAAAACCAAGTGAAAAAGTGGCTGAAAATGAGGAAATTGAGGAGACACTTAGGACAGCCCCTGTAGCACCAACCAAGAATGTACCCATACCTTCCCCTACATTTACACCACCCCCACCACCCTTTCCCCAAAGGCTTAAGCAGAAAAATCAAGATGGTCAATTTAAGAAATTCCTTGAGGTTTTGAAGCAACTTCATATTAATATACCACTAGTTGAGGCCTTGGAACAAATGCCCAACTATGTAAAGTTCCTCAAGGATATTTTAACCAAGAAAAGAAGATTGGGTGAGTATGAAACTGTGTCTTTGACTGGGGAGTGTAGTGCCATTTTGACAAACAAAATTCCACCCAAAGTGAAAGACCCTGGAACTTTTACCATTCCCGTTTCTATTGGTGGCAAAGAATTGGGAAGAGCTTTATGTGACCTTGGGGCTAGCATTAACCTCATGCCATTGTCCATCTTCAGGAAATTAGGAGTAGGAGAAGCTAGACCAACCATAGTTACATTGCAACTTGCCGATAGGTCTATCACTTATCCTGAAGGCAAAATAGAGGACATCTTAGTTAAAGTGGATAAGTTGATATTTCCAGCTGATTTCATTATTTTAGACTATGAAGCCGACAAGGATGTGCCGGTTATTTTGGGAAGGCCATTTTTAGCAACCGGGAGAACCTTGATAGATGTCCAAAAGGGTGAGCTAACTATGAGGGTGAATGACCAAGAGGTGAAGTTTAGTGTCTTTGATGCCATAAAGTCCCCCACTGATATTGAAGAGTGTTCTGTCATTCAAGTGAAAAATGAGTTGGCTGATGATCAATTTGAGGAGGAACTGCTACAGCATCACATACAGCAGTTGGGAAAAATTGGAATTGAGGATTTGGAATTAGACAAATTGGAACTTGAGCTTGAAAGTAATGTAGGCGAGGTTTTTGGTTTTAATAGGACTTTTGAATCCTTAGAGTTAATTGATAAGAAAAATCCACCTACACAACCATTCGATGCATTTGAATTGTTTCAACAACTTGAGTTTGAAAATTACTTCCTTGATGAGTTGTTTTTTGCAGTAGCTCACACTAAAAAAATGAAAACACTTTGGTATGTTGACCTTACCAATTACCTTGCTTTTGGAACATTGCCCCATGGTTTATCAAAGCAACAATTGAAAATTTTTTCCATGAGATAAAGTTTTATTTTGGGATGATTTATTTGTGTTTAAACAATGTGTTGATATAGATGGGAGAGAGTTTAAATTGAATGGGCAAAGGCTAAAACACTATTGGGGAGAAGAATCCCAAAGGTGTTATGCCTTTTGCAATTTGTTGGAAACTTGAAATTTGAAGAAATAGGGCAGTGTGCTTTCATGTTACAGATTCTATGTTGAGCCCTGAAGGTGGTCTGAATAGCAAGTTTAAATTTCTGTTGTGATGTCTTTTATTTGTAGCCATTAGTTGTTAGTTAATGTTTTAAAGTTAATTTCTCTTTTATTGATAATTTGCATTAGTTATTGAGTTTAATGTTTCTGTCAAGCTTTGGTTTTTGGTAGGGAATCTCATGCAAAATGTGGAAGAAAATCTTGATGCAGCAGATTTTGAGGTTGCAAATTTTCAAGGAAGGAAATTCTGATGAGCTGCAACAGATTGACAGTAAGCTCATATCAGAAGCTGCAGCAGACATGGCAGAAAAGGCAGTGGGCTAGCTGTGATTTGATGGGAGGAAGTTTCATATTTGGCTATAATCAAGGGAGGAAGTTTTAAGTTTGCTTGTCTGCTATCTATCATGCTTTCTGTTAGCTTTTGTTGTGAAGAAAAAGAAAAAGTTCTGCTGGGTGTTTGATGTTTTGTATGGAATTTAATGATATATCACCTTGGTCTTTCCTTGGCAAATCTCTTTCTTGCATAAATTTTGAATCTGTGATGTGGTAATTGAGCTGCTGAGTATGAAGTTAAAATGCTAAATGTTTTTTTTTTTTTTTATTTTTGCCCAAATGGACATGTGTGGAGCTTGCCCATAAATTAGATCATGTTGGAATGTTGCATAATTGGTTTGGGTATGGGCTCTGTTTTGAAGGCAGTAGCTAGCATCTTCATGCAAATGATTTGGGCCTCATGCATAATATAGTTCCTAAGTTTTTCATGGTTTACCCATTATCTGAAGGTCCAAATTGATTTTGTTTGAGAGCCTTTTAATGTTCACAGCTGTGCTTTTGTCTGACTTCCCCTTAATGAATGTTGCAGCAGCTGAATACTGCTTGGTTAAGCCAAAACTCTGTTTTTATGTGAAAATAGCATTATGTCTTTTGATCCTTAGCATCTTAGCCTCTTGCTTAGTTTGATTATTTGGTTGGGTTGTAAATGCTTAGGTTGATTAGAAGCTTCCTAAATTTCTTCCTTTAGCTTAGCTCATATTTAGGAAAGCTTGTGCCTAATTCTTTGCCCAAAGTTATAATCTCCCTAAGCAATAGGCCTTAGCTTCTCTTGCAAAAGAAAATAAGTTTGGGGGTTCTTGCCTTGCTTTCTCATTCATTGGGGACAATGAATAGTTTAAGTTTGGGGGTGAGGTGCCCTTTTGAAAGAAAAGAAAAAAAAAAGGCATCTTAGAAAACATTCCTCTTTGTCCTAGTTTTGCCTAAGATGTACTCCTCTCCCTTTGTGGAATTTGTGCTTTTCTTGAGCTTGCCTAGTAACCAGGGGGATTTATGATACCCATAGTTTGCCCTTGCATCAAAAAGTAGCTCTTGAGAGGTATGAGTTCCTATGAAAAGCAAAAATCAAAATCAAAATGAATGATTAAGGGATGAGTGCTAGCTTGAAAGTTGCAATTTCCCCAAAGCTTAGGTGAGCTTCACCAAAAAGTGTCGCCACTCTGAGAAGCAAGGAAATAGTTGCTAGATAGCTTTCTTAGGTAATCTTAGGGGAAATGAATGCAATGCTCGTTTGGTGATGAGCTTGGAAGCTAAGGTGAGCTTCACCAAAAAGTGTCGCCATTCCTGGACCGAAAAGTTATGACCTAAGAGATTTTCTAAGATGGTAAAACCCAAAAAGAGAATAAGAATTGAGAGAAGTTTGGGTTGAGCTTAGAGTTTTTATAATTTGGGCATTAGGATTTTAGGATTGCTTAGCAAGCTTAAGGACTATTTTGAGCTAAGGGAGGAAGAAAGTTAGTGGCTTGTTTGATGCCTATAGGTTGGCTCAATTGGATATGATAGCTTGTCAAGGTGGGCTAAGAGCGTGGATTAGAAGTATAGTGCTGATTTGGAAGTCGCCAAGTTTTGTAACCTAATTGTCTTTAGGTAGTGCATTCTTTTTCTAAAAGCTATGAGCATTTGTTGAGGGAAGTTTTGAGCAAGAAGTAGCTGTGTGGCATATGAAAGGCTCTAGTGGAGTAGCTAGCTGATCTTTTCTTGTTTAATTGAGCTTTTAGCCTAGCATTGCTCGGGGACGAGCAATGAGCTAAGTTTGGGGGTGTGATAACTCTTAGAAATAAGAGTTAATAGCCATGATTTTGGGGCTTTAAGGCTTAGTTCTGCCTTGAGAAATAGCCATTTAGGATTGATATTGCCGAATCCTTATACATTTATAGAGCATGCTAATTTGGGGCTTTGATTGGTTAAATGTTGTGAGATTATGCTTATTCACGCTGACCTGGAGTTATTTTTGTATAGGCAATGCTACAGCTTCTGAGCTAGAAGAAATCAGCAGGCAATAGGTAATTTTGTGACGCTGGAGCTGCTGTCCATGTGGAGGATTCATTAATTGATGTGGCAATCCCAGGTGTAGGCTAAAGCTATTTCCAGCCATTACAATGATTTCCATGTAGGAAAAACTTGTCCAATCAGCCCTGAATCCCACAAGTATGGCTAGGTATAAAGGGAAAGAGTCCCAAACTAGGAAAAAAAGCTGAAATCGAGGAGGATTTGCGATTGGGAGTGGGTCTCATACCAAAAAGAGAGGAAAAGGAAACGGGGAGCTGCCGTGGAGTCCTAATCCAGCTTGGAAGAGCTGGATTTAAGCTTGGGAGTTTCTTCTTTACTCTTTTCCTTCTTATCTTCTATATTCTTTTTGCTTGTGGTTGTGTAAAGAGCTGAAAATATGCTGAATATGGTTGTTCTCTGCTGTATCGAACTTATTTCTTCTTTGAACATGAACTAATCCTCTTTAGGTGAGGATTAGGGACCCTATATTGTAACAAGGGGTTGGTTGTAGTTGAACCGTGTTATTTTCATCTTAAAGTAAAGTGTTCTTCATTGTTTAAGCTGGAATTTCGTTTGGCCAACCATTTTCTAGCATTGTTATTGGGTGTTTGGGAAAACATTTAGTAACCGATTACTTTACTTTACCTTAGTCTTTAATGATCATGAAAATGAGTGGGTATTTGGGGATAAATCGCCACCTAAGGCACTAATTAGATTGAGTTAATAATAAAGGGTTAAATGGGAGTTTAATCACTTTAATCTTTGGAGAATTGGAAAATTCCCGTTGAAAATCTGGGTGAGATGATTTAGCACAGTTTTTGCTATAGCAACCCCTGGAAGCAATACAGAGTACCCCTAATCCGATCCTTAATTCTCCTCTGCTTTCAGCCGTTTTTCTTGTGTTATTTGCTTTTAATACTCTTTAAGTTTACCCAAATTTATTTACATTAGTGCATCTTTGATATTAATTAATATTTGGTCCTTGGTTACTTTGAATTTCATCGAAAATACGCTTAGAAGTAGTAAATTTCATTAACTTAATTCCTGTGGAGACGATCTTGAAATACTTATCACTTGCTGCCACGGTGTGTACACTTGCACGTTTTTTAGCTATTTGTGAAAATTTCTTGCATAATTATAATCACATTGCACACGGCAACAGGTACCCAACCTTATCCCTATACTATAGACCATTTAGGTTGTTACTTGGACACCGATCCCTGTATGTCCCTACATACTAGTCCAAGTTTCATTTAAACAACCTTGGATCTTAGTTTATTGGATTTATGGTTTATTGAATGTAGTAGACATGCGAGCGGGGGTATCCTATGCAATGAGTTTGCATAAGACTGGACCACAAAATAGTCAACCACTAGTTGTAACACCGTTAACTAGTTAGGTTACTGTTTCAATAGTATGACCTAGGTAACTCGGTCTTAATCCTAAGTGTGACGTGAACTCCTTCTCATGAGGGATTGTCTTTTGATAAGTATGGGTGTGAGTGACCTGTACGCCAACTCAATAAGCATACCTTGTTGGGGACAAGACCGAGTGGGCGGCTGGGGACATTACAACACCAAATGGAATTCGCTCTTTCCTTCTTCAAAGAGAAGTAGATGAGTGTTCCCTTAAGTGGTGACTCCAGGTCTTGAACAAAGGGATCTTGCCCTCTCACTAGCCTGACGGAGACTTTCTGTTTAATGGTTGGATCATAAATAGGTTGTTCATTAGAGGAGCACTGGTACTTATGGAGACAGAGATAACACATGGGTAAAACGATAATTTGACCCAATGGTACTTACGAACACTCGTGAAGGATTGACTTACCAGTATAGGTTTAATCCGTGGACACATAAATGTTCTACAGTGAGAAGAGTTCAGCTGGTACTTAAGGAGACAGAGGTAACACATGGGTAAAACGGTAATTTGACCTAACTGTAGTTACGAACACTCGTGAAGGATTGACTTACGAGTATAGGTCTATATCCGTGGACACATAAATGTTCTACAGTGAGAAGAGTTCAGATGTGGGTCTTTAGTGGAGTGACCCACAATTAATGAATATTGGTTAACCTGGTTAATGAGTTTAATCAGTTAATCTCATATCATTGGAGCTTTTGATCTGTAGGTCTATTAGGCCACCCTGATAGCTTGTAAAGAGTAATTAGGAACAATTATATCTTGAGAGAATTTGACTAAGTTCAAATTCATATTGGGAATTAAGTTATTTGTATGAGATACAATTAATATAATGTATAGTGATGCATTAACATATAAAGTATAATTTGAGATTAAACTTTATTATATTGAGAGAATGATATATTTGAAAGAGCTCAAATATATGGCTAATTATGATATTTAATTAGAATATGAATTAATTAATTATTCAAT
This sequence comes from Luffa aegyptiaca, assembly GCA_017139565.1. Classification (NCBI taxonomy): domain Eukaryota; kingdom Viridiplantae; phylum Streptophyta; class Magnoliopsida; order Cucurbitales; family Cucurbitaceae; genus Luffa; species Luffa aegyptiaca. The sequence goes on from CM029396.1 coordinate 10,782,423, forward strand.
TTAGTTTAAATTAAATGAAATTTAATTAAACTATAGTATATGAGGGAATTATTAGAATATGATTCTAATGTGTAATTAATTAAACATGGGTGATATTTAACTAATTATAAAACTAATTAATTATTGGAATTAATTAATTAATTGATTAGTTTAATTGAATTAATTAAATGTCGTTTAATTAAGTTTAATTAAGACTATATATTATGTGAGAGAATTACATTTAAATAAGATTTAAATGTGCATGAGGTTAATTAATTAATATGATTAATTAATTAGTTGATTGATTTTGATCTAATAGTCCTACCCTCACATTAGAGTTTTATCACTTATAAAAGGAAAATGTTATGAGAAACCTAACCCTAAGGTTTTATGGTAGCCTCCCTCTCAGTTTCTCTCAACCTAGAACACAGAGAACCTTTTCTCTGGTGTGTTTTCCATTTCAGACGAGGTGGTCCCACAACTATGTTCCTGATCTCAGAGGATAACAGTGGAAGGCTTCTGTAGTGGTGTCCCAAGAATTGTTGACGTTTTGTCTCTATGAAATGAAGAAAGGTGTTCTTCATCCATCAGAGTCGTCTGACGACGGTATGTATGCTTCTCCCCTTTTAGATGAGATCTAATGTTGTATGTTTGGCCTAGTTGTCAAATCATAAAATAGTTCTAGGATTTTGCCAATGTATTGGTATTTTAGAGTAAACTTAATTAACTACGAACGGTCCAATTTGCTTCCGCTTATGGAATTTTGGAATTCCAATCCAACAGGAACGACCTCAAGTTAACTACTTAGCCAAGAAGAACATAATCCACGACCCTAAATCTAATTTATTAGTCTTGGAATCGTGTTTAGTGGAAAACGATAGTTCTGCCTGGACACTCGATTCAGGTGCCACTGATCACGTATGTTCTTCATTTCAAGGAATGAGTTCCTGGACACAGTTACAAGCTAGTGAGTTGACAATTAAAGTCGGAACAGAAGAAGTCATCTCTGTAGGGATAAAAACCCTAGCGCAGCGGAAACGAACAGAACCTTAACTCCGATTTAATTTTGAATTAAAATACCAGTACGTTGGTAAATTAAACCACATCAATATACAAAGCTAACATGCTGTAAATTTATTATAAAACATGCTTGAAAAATTTAGATCTAATCTAAATAAGGATCCTATTGATCCAAGGTCAAGAATACTATACCTTTGTAGAAATTCTTGAACCGTTTCGCCAAATCTCCTAGACTTTCACCCCAAAAACAGCGGCTAATTGTCTTTGTTCTTACTGTAAAATCGTCAGGAACACCACCACAGGGTTGCACCGGTATTCTCTTAGAGGATATGCGATAGGTGCTTGTGGGAGCGTGATTTTCTAAGGGTTAGGAGTCTTTTTCTTCTCTGTATCCTTGAGAGAATAATCACAGAGAGTTCTTCTGAGAGAGAAAGAGGGAATTGCGTATGAGGGCTTGAATAATGGTAACCAACTCAACGAATCAGATTATACTGGGGAAGTGGTTATTTTACGGATAAAACTTCCCACTCCCTAAATAAACTCCCCTTCACACGTAAACCCTAAGTAAGTGAAAGACTTTATCAGTTCAATTAACTGATAAATAAAATTAATTAACAATTCAAAATCATTAACTAATCTTTAATAATATAATTAATTTAACAATTAAACTAACTAATTATTATAATTAATGTAAATCATATTTACATAACATTCCCACATAACCTAAAGTTTTAATCTAATTCAATTAAATCAAATTTAATTGAACTGAATTAAAACGATAATTAATTAATTCTCCAATTAATTAATATCATAATAAAATATCTCATATTTAATTATATTTCTCTAAAAAATAAACTATAGTATTAATGTACATCTAATGTGCATTAATTATAACCTATAGTTTTTAAAATATAAATCAAATTCATATTTTATCTTAATATTCGAACACCTTCGAATATTCAATTCTCCCTTAGAAATTTACCTCAACGCCCTTATAGAGCTACCGGTGGGACCTAATGGACCTACAGATCAGAAGCTCCAACGATGTGAGATTAATTGGCTAAACTCATTAACTAAATTAATCAATATTCGTTAACTATGGTTCACTCCACTATAGAACCACAGCTGCACTCTTCTCACTGCAGATATATTTCTGTGTCCACGGATATCGACCATCAACAGCAAGTTTGCCCTTCACATGTGTTCGTACCCCAGCTACGTCAAATTACCGTTTTACCCCTAGGCTACCTCTTCATCCTTAAGTATCAGTGCTCCTCTAATGAACAACCTGTTTGAGGTCCAACCAACAAACAGAAGTCCCTCTCGTGCCATAGAGAAGGTAGGGCCCATTGTTCAAGACCCGGAGACACCACTTAAGGGCACACCTCTATTTACCCTAAAGTTGGGAAGGAGTGAATTCCATCTTGTAAGTCTATGTTCCCAGCTCCCCAATCGGTCTTGTCCCCAAAATGGTAGGCTTATTGAGTCGGCGAATAGGCCACTCTCACCCGTACAAATCAAAGGACAATCCCTCATGGATAGGAGTCCATAATCCACTCAGGATTAAGGCCAAGTTGCCTAGGTCATCCTAGTGAAATAGAAACTGAACTAACTAACGGTGTTACAGTTAGTGGTTAACTATTTCGCGGTCCGATCTTTGTGCAAACTCATTGCACAGGATACCCCCACTCGCATGTCTACTACATGAACGCGTTGGATCATTACGTTTGCATCAATATACAAAGCGGGCCGTATCCATAGTGTCACCAAGATAAGGTACCCAGCCTCATCCCTATACTACAGACCCTTTAGGCTAAAACTTGAACATTGATCCCCATATGTCCCTACCTACTAGTTCAAGCCTCATTCTATTAGCCTTGGATGTTTAGTTTATTAGATTAGGGTCAATAAGACAAAATATAATACAAACATTGAATAATACATCACTTTTATTAATGTTCGGTCAAATGTACATTTACTATCTACGAGTTTTAGGGCATAAAACCCAACAAACTCCCACTTGAACTAAAACTCAAGTTGAAGGGAAAGTATATACAATATAATCCAAAGCTGGAAATGGTACATGTATGTTGTTTTACGCCAGACAGATATCCTACATCATTCCCAATGAGTAGGATGTCATCTACATAAAGTACAAGGAAAGCTACTTTATCCTTGTTGATTTTCTTGTAAACACAAGGTTCATCAACATTTTGGTCAAAGCCAAAAGATTTGATTGCAGTATCAAATCTAATATTCCAAGATCTGGAGGACTGTTTCAACCCATAAATGGATCGATTCAGTTTACAAACCTTTTGCTCCTGACCTTGGGTTATGAACCCTTCGGGCTGAGACATAAAAATACTCTCTTCAAGATTGCCATTCAGAAAAACAGTCTTGACATCCATCTGCCATATTTCATAGTCATAAAACGTGGCAATGGATAAGAGAATTCTTATGGACTTAAGCATAGCAACAGGAGAAAAAGTTTCTTCATAGTCCACCCCTTCTCTTTGGGTATAACCCTTAGATACAAGTCTTGCCTTGAAAGTCTGTACTTTCCCAGCAGCATCTCTTTTCCTCTTATAGATCCATTTGCACCCAATGGGTTTAACCCCTTCAGGTGGATTTACAAGTTCCCAAACTTGATTGAAGTACATAGACTCCATCTCAAGGTCCATGGCTTTGGCCCATTCGTCTTTATCTACGTCATTCATTGCCTGACGATAAGACAATGGATCTTCTGCGCCGTCATCAGGCAGGACTACTTGTGTTTCCGTTAAACCCAAGTAGCGGTTAGGTTGGATGACAACCCTCCCACTGCGTCGAAGCTCTCCCACTGCGTGAGGAGGACTAGATTGACGAGAATAACTGGCTTCTCCAACAACTCTTGTTGAAGGACCTGATTCATCAACAACCCTTGTTGATCCTTCTGTAGCTTCTCCTAATACTAACTTACTTCGTGGTTTAGGATCTCGAATGTGGTCTTCCTCCAAGAAAGTTGCATTTGTCGATACAAATACTTTATTTTCTTGAGGGTCGTAGAAAAGACCACCTCTCGTTTCTTTCGGGTATCCAACAAATTGGCATATTCTAGTACGTGGTTCCAATTTCTTAGGATTTGTCACTAGCACATGTGCAGGACAACCCCAGATACGGAAGTAACGGAAACTAGGTTTACGCCCCCTCCATAGCTCAAAAGGAGTTTAAGAAACACTTTTTGAGGGAACGTTGTTAAGAATATGTACTGCAGTCTCAACTGCATACCCCCAAAACGAGCTAGGCAACTGAGCATAGCTCATCATAGAACGAACCATGTCTAACAGGGTTCTATTTCTCCTTTCTAATACACCATTCTGCTGAGGTGTACCAGCTGCTGAGAGTTGGGTTTGGATTCCATGTTCTATCATATAGTCCTGGAATCTTTGATCGAGATACTCTCCACCTCGATTTAATCGAAGTGTTTTAATCGTTTTACCTAACAAGTTTTCAACCTCAGTCTTAAACTCTTTAAACTTTTCAAGAGCTTCGGAGTTATGGCCCATTAGGTATAAGTAACCGTATCGAGAATAATCATCTATGAAAGAGATGAAATATTCATAACCACCTCGAGCCTTTACATTCATTGGACCACAAAGATCCGAATGTATCAGTTCAAGTGGTTCTTTGGCCCTGTAACCTTTTCCAGTAAAAGGCCTCTTGGTCATTTTACGCTCGAGACACGATTCACAGGGTGGTAAAGATGTATCTTCTAAATCAGTTAGAAGTCCATTTTTAACCAAACGATCGATCCGATCAATGTTAATATGACAAAGACGAAGATGCCAAAGATACGTGTTGTTACTTAAAGGAGAAATCTTTTGCCTTTTGTTTTGAGTTTCGGCCGTTTTAAACATTTCATGACTTAAAATAGCCTTAGTATCAGTAGGTCTTAACACAAATAAATTATTTTCACGTTTAGCTGAACAAATATAAATTTCTTTTCGAGAAATGAAAGCTTCATTAAGCATGAATGAAATTGAATAACATTGTTCAAGTAAAGCTGAAACAGAAATAAGGTTCCTTTTAATTCTAGGAACCAAATACAAGTTCTCTAAAATCAAATACTTATTTCTAAAAAATAATTTTGCAGCTCCCACTGAACGAGCTGAAACGACCTCTCCTGTTCCAACCTTGAGAGTCATTTCGCCATTCGCCAACTGTTGGAAATCATTTCCCTGAAAAGATGAGCAAACATGATTAGTGGCTCCCTAATCTAATATCCAAGCAAACTGATCATGTTCTACAAGACAGGTTTCTAAAACCAGTAAATCGAATTTACCTTCTTTCTCTCTCTTCTTCTCAGCGAGGTAACGGGGACAGTTGCGCTTCCAGTGACCATCCACATTGCAGTGGAAGCATCTGCCTTTGTCGGCCACGACCTTGGCCTTGCCCTTACCTTGCACAGCTTGTGCAGGAGCCTTCCCCTTGTCTCCCTTCCTCTTCTGTATTTGCTTCGATGAAGAAGCTTGAGGTACAGATTTAGTCCCTGAGGATGAACCCTTCAAGAACTTTTTCTTGGAATGGGCCACATTGGCCTCTCCTTTCACTACGTTTTTGCCCTTGCTTTTCAGCACAGACTCATAAATCTGTAACTCCGAGAGGAGGGTAGTCAGGTTGAACTGAATTTTGTTCATACTCGCATTCGTCCTGAATTGCATATAGCTTGCAGGAAGCGAGTGAAGGATGAACTCAACCTGACTGCGCTCGCAGACTACCCCGCCGTTTGCCTCAGCAATGTTGAACTGGTTAATCATATCCAGGACATGTTCCCGGACAGATTGACCTTCTTGCATCTTGGCGTTGAAGACGTTCTTCAAGGCATCGTGGTGGAGCTGATAGGACGGTAGTCCAAACATCTCCTGTAGGGAATTCATAATCTCCCTGGCAGTTGCCACGTTCTCGTAAAGCTTGGCCAAGACTTCAGATAAGCTGACCAATATATAGACTTTGACCTTTTCATTGGCCTTCGTCCAGCGTTCATGGGCATCCTTTACTGCCTGAGGGGTAGTGCGAGGGGGAACGGGAGGACATTCCTCCGTTAAGACGAACCTAAGATCCTCTACCACGAGTATGGTATTTAGATTCGATTTCCAAGTCGGAAAATTTTCGCCAGTTAATCTTTCATTCTTAAGCAAGGAAATGATTGAGGAAGACATTGCTGAAATAACAAACAATTGACCGTATTAGTTATATTTGCCTTAACCCATCACACAAGCAACACAAAAATTGCATTCATCCAATCAATTTTGCAAACAAACAATCAAAGAACCCTAATAAAACTATTGATTATGTTATGCAACGATGCTTTAGAGGTTTAGAAAAACAGCCACCGGAGGGTGATCAGTTGTTCCTCCTCTAAAATGAGACTCTTCTCAGTTAATCTCTAATCCCAGAATAACTCATATTCCATTAGATTTTAACCACTGTTGTTCGGTCAAGGATTTGTTAACCAATTAACTCCTCCCCGTAAGTGTAACCCTCCCACTTTCAGATCTCAAAAGCACGGACCAACAGGCTACCGTTAGGAAAGACAACTGTTGGTAATTAGCCTCAGCGATCCTATCCTATTTAGGAGTTCACGGTGTTCTGAATCTTATGATCAGGCCCTCTGAAGGGATGGTTGCTCCAGGGCAACACGCAGGCGGATTATAGGAATCTCACGTTGTGACCTAGGGGTGGAGACCGAAGGATACGTTGACACACGTCCCGCTCCCACTTACTATGGTCACTTTCCCCATTCACCTTGGTATTGATCCATGCAAACACTTTCCGAAGGGAGGCCGCGCTAAAACGACACGAAGTCGAGCATGGATCTCACGGTGTGAACTTCACGGGGACGTAGGAGCAAAACTCAATTTAAATTAAGTTTTGTAATTTTCCTCCCACTAAAGTAACCTATCGGGTATTTTAGGGTTTGATTAGACCTAGATAAATTCGGCTAAGTCATTTATCTAAGTCTAGTCCTATTATAACTATTATAATAAGACCTAATGTCTATGTGTATTAAACATATTTAATTAACCTAGCGACATTTTTCTAACATTAACCTGAGATTAATTCAACTCCAGTGATCCAGATCAGTTCCCAGGTAGGAGTTGTTCCGTATACCGTCAACTTAAATACCTCCAATCCTTAGACAGAACTTCACTGGTAGAGTTCCCTTATAATCTCAGGAATGTTTGTCCTACTTAGTTCATTAAAACCATTTTAAAACTAAGTAAGAATTTCTAATCCTATTAGAAAATGATCTTAGGTCTAATTAATTTTAACTCATTTAGAATTAATTCATTTTAACCTAAGATCCTATGTGAGCATGCATATCTTGATTATAGATTGACGGTTTCTAATCATAAATTTTAAACTATTTCAAAATTTTAATGATTAGTCCTATAATCATGCATACTATAGTTTTAAAAACAATTAACAATCATATTCTAGTTAATGAAATTAAAACTATATACTAGCATTGCATGAATTTAATATAACTTTTATATTAAACTATGGATGTCTCATGCTCAATGCAACTTGATTTCCATTTTTAATAAATTAACAATTAATTATTGCCAAAAATGGAAAATCATTGTAGCATGCAGCAAACAATTCATTTCAAATATAACTCTTATATTAAAACTATGTAATTGCATGCATCATGCTATCCCATTTTCTTGATTTTAATATAACTCAACTACATATTAAAAAACTCATGAAAATCAATCCATGCATTTCAATCATATATTATAATCTAATTATAACATACATAAATGCATGAGCATGCTTTATAACCTAAGGTGGGATTTCTAATTTTATATGACATCCATAAAGCATATAAAATAGCATATGAACATATTAATTGGCCCCTATGATAAAATTAAAACTAAATTACAATAATAAAGCAAAATTCTATCCAATTACAGCCTTCTACAGCCCCGAACCGGACCAAAAACGCTTTAAAATTGCCAAAACCACTCGAACCAGCTAAAAACCGCTCGAACCGGATCGGAAAAACACTGAACCAGCGTAAAAAACCGCCCAGTCAAACGAACCAGGCGAAAAGTCAACGAACCGGCAGCCAGTCAACGAACCGGGCGAATTTCCGAAGAACCGGCCGATGCGAACTGGACCGCGCCTCATGACGTCAGCGTGACGCCTGCTGACGTCAGCCCTACCCTCTGCACGCGCGTTCCGTCCGATTTTTCATTTTTTTTTCGAATTCTAGAAAAAGCTGCACTGTTTCAGCCGCAATTCTTCGCCGTTTTCCGTCGATTTTGGCCAAATTTGGTCCCGATCTTCATCGTTCTTCAGCCTAAACTAGACTTGGACTTACAGAGACTAGATTTACAATTTTAATTGCCCAAAAACGCAGGGGCCTTTATATATGATCGCATAAAAAATTTTTTTAAATCTATGGCCAATTAACCTCCAATTCATAGCAAATTACCATACATTATGCAATTAATCCCACCTAAAACCAACGCAAATTTTAATTCACAAATTAAAATACAGACGAGTCTCTGATACTAATTGTAGGGATAAAAACCCTAGCGCAGCGGAAACGAACAGAACTTTAACTCCGATTTAATTTTGAATTAAAATACCAGTACGTTGGTAAATTAAACCACAGCAATATACAAAACTAACATGCTGTAAATTTATTATAAAACATGCTTGAAAAATTTAGATCTAATCTAAATAAGGATCCTATTGATCCAAGGTCAAGAATACTATACCTTTGTAGAAATTCTTGAACCGTTTCGCCAAATCTCCTAGACTTTCACCCCAAAAATAGCGGCTAATTGTCTTTGTTCTTGCTGTAAAATCGTCAGAAACACCACCACAGGGTTGCACCGGTATTCTCTTAGAGGATATGCGATATGTGCTTGTGGGAGCGTGATTTTCTAAGGGTTAGGAGTCTTTTTCTTCTCTGTATCCTTGAGAGAATAATCACAGAGAGTTCTTCTGAGAGAGAAAGAGGGAATTGCGTATGAGGGCTTGAATAATGGTAACCAACTCAACGAATCAGATTATACTGGGGAAGTGGTTATTTTACGGATAAAACTTCCCACTCCCTAAATAAACTCCCCTTCACACGTAAACCCTAAGTAAGTGGAAGACTTTATCAGTTCAATTAACTGATAAATAAAATTAATTAACAATTCAAAATCATTAACTAATCTTTAATAATATAATTAATTTAACAATTAAACTAACTAACTATTATAATTAATGTAAATCATATTTACATAACATTCCCACATAACCTAAAGTTTTAATCTAATTCAATTAAATCAAATTTAATTGAACTGAATTAAAACGATAATTAATTAATTCTCCAATTAATTAATATCATAATTAAATATCTCATATTTAATTATATTTCTCTCAAAAATAAACTATAGTATTAATGTACATCTAATGTGCATTAATTATAACCTATAGTTTTTAAAATATAAATCAAATTCATATTTTATCTTAATATTCGAACACCTTCGAATATTCAATTCTCCCTTAGAAATTTACCTCAACGCCCTTATAGAGCTACCGGTGGGACCTAATGGACCTACAGATCAGAAGCTCCAACGATGTGAGATTAATTGGCTAAACTCATTAACCAAATTAATCAATATTCGTTAACTATGGTTCATTCCACTATAGAACCACAACTGCACTTCTCACTGCAGATATATTTCTGTGTCCACGGATATCGACCATCAACAGCAAGTTAGCCCTTCACATGTCTTCGTACCCCAGCTAAGTCAAATTACCGTTTTACCCCTGGGCTACCTCTTCATCCTTAAGTACCAGTGCTCCTCTAATGAACAACCTGTTTGAGGTTCAACCAACAAACAGAAGTCCCTCTCGTGCCATAGAGAGGGTAGGGCCCATTGTTCAAGACCCAGAGACACCACTTAAGGGAACACACCTCTACTTACCCTAAAGTTGGGAAGGAGTGAATTCCATCTTGTAAGACTATGTTCCGAGCTCCCCAATCGGTCTTGTCCCCAAAATGGTAGGCTTATCGAGTCGGCGAATAGGCCACTCTCACCCTTACAAATCAAAGGACAATCCCTCATGGACAGGAGTCCATAATTCACTCAGGATTAAGGCCAAGTTGCCTAGGTCATCCTAGTGAAATAGAAACCGAACTAACTAACGGTGTTACAGTTAGTGGTTAACTATTTCGCGGTCCGATCTTTGTGCAAACTCATTGCACAGGACACCCCCACTCGCATGTCTACTACATGAACGCGTTGGATCATTACGTTTGCATCAATATACAAAGCGGGCCGTATCCATAGTGTCACCAAGATAAGGTACCCAGCCTCATCCCTATACTACAGACCCTTTAGGCTAAAACTTGAACATTGATCCCCATATGTCCCTACATACTAGTTCAAGCCTCATTCTATTAGCCTTGGATGTTTAGTTTATTGGATTAGGGTCAATAAGACAAAATATAATACAAACATTGAATAATACATCACTTTTATTAATGTTCGGTCAAATGTACATTTACTATCTACGAGTTTTAGGGCATAAAACCCAACAATCTCAACTATTGCAGTGGGAGACATACAATTATTCTTCACTAAGGAACGTACATGATATTAGATAATGTGTACATAGTTCCGAAAATAAAAAGAAATTTGATTTCTCTATCTTGTTTAATCGAACAAGATTATTCAATCGCCTTTTCTATTAACGAAGCATTCATTACTAAAAGAGGTATTGAAGTATGCTCTGCAAGCATGGAAAATAACTTATATGTTTTAAGACCTATTGAGTCTAGAGTTATTTTAAATCATAAGATGTTTAAAACCGTTGAGACTCAACCTGAAAGGCGAAGAATTTCTCAAGATACCTATCTTTGGCACTTGAGGTTAGGCCATATTAATCTCAATACAAGTGGGAGATTGGTTAAAAATAGACTTCTAAACAGGTTAGAAGATAACTCCTTACCTCCCTGTGAGTCATGCCTTGAGGGTAAGATGACTAAGCGACCTTTTATCGAAAAAGGTTATCATGCCAAAAAGCCCCTAGAGCTCATACATTCGGACCTCTGTGGACCAATGAATATCAAAGCTCGAGGTGGGTAAGAATATTTCATCAACTTCATTGATGACTATTCGAGGTATGGCTATCTCTACCTAATGCATCATAAGTCTGACGCCCTTGAAAAATGCAAGGAGTACAAGGTCGAGGTTGAGAACCTATTAGGTAAGACAATAAAAACACTTTGATCCGATCGAGGTGGAGAGTATATGGACTCGAGATTCCAAGACTATTTGATAGAACATGGAATTATGTCCCAACTCTCAGTCCCTGGTACACCTCAACAGAACGGTGTATCAGAAAGGAGAAACAGAACCTTGTTGGACATGGTTCGCTCGATGATGAGCTATGCTCAATTGCCCAACTCATTTTGGGGTTATGCAGTAGAGACTGCAGTTTATATTCTAAACGTGGTTCCCTCAAAGAGTGTTTCAGAAACACCATTTGAGCTCTGGAAAAGGGTGTAAAGGTAGTTTACATCATTTCAGAATTTGGGGATGTCCTGCATATGTCCTAGAGGCAAACCTGAAGAAATTAGAACCTCGTTCTAGGTTCTGCCTATTTGTTGGCTATCCCAAAGAGATGAGAGGTGGATACTTCTTTGATCTTGAATAAAACAAAGTATTTGTATCGAAAAATGCTCAATTCTTAGAAGAAGACCACGTTAGAGACCACAAGCCATGAAGTAAAGTCGTTTTAAGTGAATTATCTAAAGAAGCTACCGAAACGTCAACAAGAGTTGTTGATTAGGCTAGTCCATCAACAAGAGTTATTGATGGAGCAGGCACCTCAGGTCCGTCATGTCCTTCTCAAGAGATGAGAGTGCCTCGACGTAGTGGGAGGGTTATTACTCAACCTGACCGCTATCTGGGTTTAGCTGAAACTCTAGTCGTCATACCTAATGACAAAGTCGAGGATCCATTGACCTATAGACAGGCAATGAATGACTTAGACAAGGACGAGTGGGTTAAAGCCATGGACCTGGAAATTGAGTCCATGTACTTTAATTCAGTCTGGGATCTTGTAGATCAACCTGAAGGGGTAAGACCCATAGGGTGTAAATGGATCTACAAGAGGAAACAAGACGCAGCTGGAAATGTAGAGACATTTAAAGCTAGGATCGTGGGAAAAGGTTTTACTCAGCAGGAGGGAATTGAGTATGAAAAAACCTTCTCCCCTGTTGCCATGCTAAAGTCAATAAGGATACTCCTATCCATTGTCACATTTTTTGATTATGAAATATGGCAAATGGATGTGAAGACTGCTTTTCTGAATGACAATCTTGAAGAGAGTATCTACATGTCTCAGCCAGAAGGGTTCGTTGCTCAGGATCAGTAGCAAAAAAATTTGCAAGCTTAAACAATCCACTTATGGGTTGAAACAAACGTCCAGATCCTGGAATATAAGATTTGATACTACGATCAAGTCTTATGGCTTTGAACAAAACGTTGATGAGCCTTGTGTCTACAAGAAGAACATCAACAACTCTGTAGCATTATTAGTTTTGTATGGAATGATGTAAGTTATCTAACAGACATCAAGAATTGGCTAGCATCTCAATTCCAAATGAAAGATCTGGGAGAAGCTCAATATGTTCTCAGGATCCAAATTGTTCGAAATCGCAAGAACAAAACGGTAGCCCTATCTCCAGCTTCTTATATTGACAAGCTGTTGGTTCGATATAAGATGCAGAATTCCAAGAAGGGTTTGTTACCTTTCAAGCATAGAATTCAATTGTCTAAGGAATAGTGTCCTAAGACCCCTCAAGAAATTGAGGACATGAGACATATTAGATATGCCTTTGGAGTAGGCAGCCTTATGTATGCTATGTTATGTACAAGGTCAGACATATGTTATGCAGTAGGGATTGTCAGTAGGTATCAATCCAATCCAAGATTAGATCACTGAACGACCATTAAGAATATCTTCAAGTATCTTCAGAGAACGAGGGACTATATGCTCGTGTATCGATAAGGATTTGATCCTTACAGGATACACTGATTCTGATTTTCAAATCGATAAGGATTCAAGGAAATGCACATCGGGATCGGTTTTCACCCTTAATGGGGGAGCTATAATCTGGCGTAGCATCAAACAGGGATGCATAGCAGACTCGACAATGGAGGCCGAATATGTAGTTTCTTGTGAAGTAGCGGAAGAGACTGTATAACTTAGGAAGTTCTTGACCGATTTGGAAGTCATTCCAAATATCCATCTGTTTATCAGTCTCTATTGTGATAACAGTGGAGCAGTTGCAAATTCTAAAGAACCTAGGAGCCATAAGAGAAGCAAGCACATCTAAAGGAAATATCATCTCAATAGGGAGATAGTGCACTGAGGAGACATGATCGTCACGAAGATATTGTCGTTTCACAACATTGTTGATCCATTCATGAAGGTCTCACGACTAAGGTGTTCGAGAGTCATCTGGAAGGTCTAGGTCTGCGGGATATGTACGAGAAATAATCTAGAGCAAGTGGGAGGATATGATTGTAACCGATATTCAATATCGTGATATACTGAGTTTATTAATGCCCTAGTTTATTGTATTTGTACATTGTAATGCTATACATGTATTTATACACCCATTGCTGTTATAGATTATTGTACATCCTAATAAACTAGAGTCTTAGTGCAAGTGAGAGATTGTTGGGGTTGGTACCCTAAAACTCGTAGATAGTGAATGAAACAAATAATATACTTGTTCGATAAAGTTGTTATCGAGGTTTGTTCTCACTTGAATAGTTAAATAAGTGAATTGTACGTTAAATGACCCAAATTCAATAAACTAAGATCCTTGGCTATTATATGAATACCAAAGTTTTATGTGGAGACATAAAAGTGGATCAGGCTCAAGTAAATAGCCAAAACAATCTATTGTATAGGGATAAGGCTGAGTACTTTATCCTGGGGACACTATGTGACGCGACCCACCTTGTTGTTAGGACAAACGATGTGATCCTAAAGCGTTCATGTGAAAACATGCGAGTGGGGGCGTCCTATGCAATGAGTTTGAATAAGACCAGGACCGAGAAATAAGTCACTCTCACTTTATAAACGCTATTTACTGTTGAGACTGATTATTTCATGCGCTGACCTAGGTAACTCGATCTTAATCCTGAGCTATTTATGAACTCCTGTTTATTCAGGCTTATCCTTAGATCTGCATGGGTGAGAGTGGCTCAGCATCACCGACTCAATAAACCCCCCATTTCAGGGATAGAAACAGGTAGATAGCTGGGGACATAGTCCTGCAAGATGGAATTCGCGCCTATTCATCTTTAGGGATAGTAGAGAGGTTGTTCCCTTAAGTACTGATTTCAGGACTTGAACAAGGAACCCCACCCACTCATTGGCCTGAGAGAGAATCAATTTGGTGGTCAAACCACAAACCAATTGTTCATTAGAGGATCAGTGCGACTTAAGGAACGAGATGTAACTTCAGGGGTAAAACGGACATTTGACCCAACTGTAGTTACAAACAACCTGTGAAGGATCGACTTACTGGTTATTGTTATATTGTGTGGTTGGGTTTTATGTCCTAAAACTCGTAGATAGTGAATGATTAACGAATTATACACTTGTATCAATAAAGTGTTATTGAGGTTTATGCAATAAAGTGTTATTGTCATATTAAGTCTAGAATTTCACAATATGACCCAAATCCAATAAATTAAGATCCAAGGGTATTTACATGTAACTTGAACTAGTATGTGGGGACATACGGGGATTGGTGTTCAAGTTGTTGGGTTTTATGCCCTAAAACTCGTAGATAGTAAATGAAACAAATTAATCGATCTCAATAAAGTGTTATTTGAGTAATTCAGTAATTTGATTATTGAATAATCGAGTTTGCATTAATAAACCCTAAATCCAATAAACTAAGATCCAAGGTTGTTTAAATGAAACTTGGACTAGTATGTGGGGACATACGGGGATCAGTGTTCAAGTAACAACTTAAAAGGTCTATAGTATAGGGATAAGGTTGGGTACCTTATCCTGGTGACACTATGTGATATGGCCCACCTTGTATTCGATACAGATGCAATGATCCAAAGCATCCATGTAGGAGACATGCGGGTGGGGGTATCCTATGCAATGAGTTTGCATAAGACCGGACCACGAAATAGTAACCACTAGATGTAACGCCGTTAACTAGTTTAGGTTTCTATTTCAATAGGATGACCTAGGTAACTCAATCTCAATTCTGAGTCTGTTATGAACCCCTTTTAGGAGGGATTGTCCTTAGATTTGTATGGGTGAGAGTGGCCAGTTCGCCGACTCAATAATCCTACCATTTCAGGGGCAAGACCGAATGGGGGCTGGGAACATAACAGTACAAGATGGAATTCACTTCTTCCCATATTGGGGTAAGTAGATGTGTGTTCCCTTAAAAGCTAATTTCGGGGCTTGAACAAAGGCGCGCCGTCCTCTCTTGGCCCGAGAGGAACTCCTGTTTAGTGGTTGGACCCTAAACAACTTGTTCATTAGAGGAATCAGTGGTACTTAAGGAACCAGAGGTAACCCAGGGGTAAAATGGTAATTTGACCCAACTGGTGTTACGAACACACGTGAAGGATTGACTTACTGCTTGGTCAATATCCGTGGACACAGAAATATTCTACAGTGAGAAGAGTGCAGCTGTGGGTCTTTAGTGGAGTGACCCACAGTTAATGAATGTTGACTAACTTGGTTAATGAGTTTGGCCAATTAGTCTTGTATCGTTGGAGCTTCTGATCTGTAGGTCCATTAGGTCCCACTGGTAGCTCGTAAAGAGACTTGAGGAAATTAAGTATAAATTATAAATTGAAAGTGTTCAATTTATTTGGGGAATCGTATAATGTATATTGATGCATTATAATATAAAGTTTATGAAACTTTATAATATAATTTTTGAATTAATTTCAAAAATTAGTTCTTGAGAGAAAATATTTGAAAGAGTTCAAATAAATTTAATATGAATTAGATTCATATTAATTTTAATAAAATCTCTAAGATTAAATATATGATATTTAATTGGGTAAATAATTAATTATGGAATTAATTAATTATTTATTTATTAAAATTAGAGACCTTTTCCTATTAGGAAAGAAAATATTTGAAAGAGTTCAAATAAATTTAATATGAATTGGATTCATATTAATTTTAATTTTAATAAAATCCCTAAGATTAAATATATGATATTTAATTGGGAAATTAATTAATTATGGAATTAATTAATTATTTATTAAAATTAGAGACTTTTTCCTATTAGGAAAAGGTCTTCCTTTTCCTATGAGGAAAAAGGTCTTGGCCTTTACCTATAAATAGGACCCCTGGGATGGGGTGAAAGGCATCTCATTCATTCTCCTACTCTCAGGGAATTCTCCCTCTGGACTCCCACCAGTCTCCTGCCTCTAGAAGTCTCAGAGTCATACCAGTGTAGCCATAGTGGTGGTGTTCGCACTAGTTTGTGATTAATTCACAAGCAGTTGGTGAATTTAATCTGAGTCGTCAACGAGAGTAAGTAATTTGTTACTTTATAAATTAGATTTAGATCTAATATTTTTGTATGCTTAACCTTAATATATATTTAGAATAGTTATAATATTATTGCCAATGTATTGGTATTTTAGATTAAACAAAAATTAATTACGAATCGGTCCCAATCACGCTTCCGCTTTACGAAATTACGAAATTCTAATCCTTCAATTGGTATCAGAGCCGATCGAAGATCTAATTTTGTTTCTCTAAAATTTACATTGGCTATTGGTGGGATTGATTTATGCATTATGAATGTTATGGTTTGCGTATAAATGGTTTCGATTAATTTGGCCATAGATTTACGCTTTCTTGAATGGTTCAATGTAAAGGCCCTTGCGTTTTTGGGCATATTTTGTAAATCTATTATCCTCTGTAAGTCCGGGTCTAGATTAGGGTGTTTCATGATGAAGATCATTGAAAATCACGTCCAAAATCGAAGCCAAACACGAAGAACAGTAGCTGGAATTTCCGAATTTTGCCTCCAGACGCAACAACGTCGCGACGCGGGCCATCAAGCGTCGCGACGCTATCGCGATTTCACGAAAACGGTGGAATTGCACGGAACGAATGAATTTTTTTAATATATATATATATATATATATATATATATATGTAAAACCGGTAGATGACACAAAAGCATGCAGTTGCTGTGTTGGTTTAAGCAATTTCTTTGAAACCAAAGGTTTGGTGTTCCAGCTTAGCTTGATGCAATTTTGGCAAATTATTTTTATTTTCCCACGGTTTTTCAGTTTTTGACCGGTTCGTGATATGTTTGACTGGTTCAAGGAGTTTTGACCCGGTTCATGCATTATTTGCACGATTCAAGCATGTTTTGGCATTTTGGGGTCCGGTTCGAAGTAGTTCGGGTCCGTTCGTGCGGTCTAGTCCGGTTCTGAAGCGAATGATGTTTTTAGGATAAAATAGCTTAAATTATTGTAATTTATGTGCTTTATTTTCATTAATTGATACTTTGAAAAGGATTTATCCGGTTCATGCATGAATTATGCATGAATTTAAATTTCATGAGTTATTTAGTGTAATTGTTATATTAAATATATGAAATTGGAAAAGCATGATGCATGACATTAATTAGATAAATATAATTGTTATATTTTATTAATGTAGCATGCATGCTTAGGATTATTTTCATGAGAATTAATATAATTAGTTATATTATGAATGAAAATAATCAATATATATCAATGCTTGTTTTCATGTATGATTTAATATAAAATGTTATATTAATTAAATGAAAATGGAATAACATTGAGCATGACATTAATCAGATTAATATAAGAGTTATATTATATTAATGTCAAATTTCATGTAATTTAATTTCGTGGATGTTTAAATAATCGATATTAATTAAATGAAATTGAAATTGCATGAAGGATGACACCACCTTAGATTAATATAATCGTTATATTATCGTTATCGGCGTCATAATAATATGGTGTTTAATAATTAGAACATGATTGTTATTTTTCCAACACCATAGAAGCATGTTATAGGGCTAATCATTAAAATTTTATAATAAGTTATAAAATTGATTAGAAACTGTCAACCTATAACAAAGAGTTGCATGCAAACATAGGACCTTAGGTTAAAATGAATTAATTTTAAAATGTTTAAAATTAATTAGACCTAAGCTCATTATAATTCTAATAGGATTAGAATTATTTTCTTACTTAGAATTTAAAATAGTTTTAATTGACTAAGTAGGAAAAACATTACTATGATTATAAGAGAACTCTATCGGTTAAGTTCTGTCTAAGGCTGGGGGTACTTAAGATGACGGTTTACGGAACACCTCCTACCTGGGAACTAACCCGGAATACCGGAGTTGAATTAATCATAGTTAAATGTTAGCATGCAATATCACTAGGTCAATTAAAAGAGTTTAATTCACCTAGATCTTTAGAGTAAAGATTTATCATAACTATTGGTTATAAGGGAACTCTACCGGTAAAGTTCTGTCTAAGGCTGGAGGTACTTAAGATGACGGTTTACGGAACACCTGCTACCTGGGAACTGAGCTGGAACTTGAGTTGAATTAACCATAGTTATATTAGCATGCAATGTCTCTAGGTTATTAAAAGTGTTTAATCCACCTAGACATTAGAGAAAAGACCTATATATATAAAAGTTATATACAGGCATAGACTTAGATAGATTCACTTAGCCGGAATTTACCTAAGTAATAGACCTTATAATTATAAAAATACTTAGTGGGAGGAAATATATCAAAACAAGATTTTCATAAATCAAGTTTTGCTCTCACGTCCTCAAAAGTTCACAACGTGACGTTCATGCTTGGCCTCGAGTCACCCTGGGAGTGACCCCCTACGGATGGTGTTTGCATGGATCAATATCAAGGTGAATGAGGGAGTATTTTATAGTAAGTGGGAGCAGGACACGTGTCAACGTATCCTACGGTCTCCTCCATTAGGTTGCACCTTGAGATCCCAATGATCTGCCTGCGAGTCGCCCTGGGAGCGATCACCCTACGGAGGGCTTGATCATGGGAGTCGGAACAACGCAAACTCCAGAAATGGATAGGGTTTCTTAGGTCCATTTCCAACTTTGACTTTCCCTACGGTAGCATTGTTGGGGCCGACCTCTGAAATCTGAAAAATGGAGGGTCACACTTATGGGAAATTGTTAAGGTGTTAATAATTTCTTGACCGAAAAAACGGTAGCTAAGAACTATTGGAATATGAGTTATTCCGGGAATAGGGATTGGTTGAGATTGTCTCAATTTAGAGGAGGAGTAGCTGACTACCCTACGGTAGCTGTTGTTCTAAACCTCTGAAGTATCGTTGCAAAATGAATGTTTATTCTATGGGTCGATCATTACTTTTGCTAAATTGATTGGATTAAAATAATATTATTATTTTGTGTAATGGGTTAATGCAACAATACTTATTAAGTCAATTTGTTTGTTCTCAGCAATGAAACGTTCTTTGTATGCCTCGAATAACGCCAACTACAAAACTGATATTTCTAATACAACTAAGAAAATGAACTTAAACATTAATTACGTGGAATTGGTCTTAACTGAGGACGGTCCTCAAGCCCACATGTCTAATTCATCTGAAATTGTTCATGATGAATATGACATAGACTGCTTAGCACATCTCAATGAAAATAAATTTGATTTATTGGTCATTGAAACGTGTATAGTGGAAAATGATGATACAACCTGGATCCTTGATTCAGGTGCCACTCATCACGTATGCTCTTCCTTTGAGGGAATGAGCTCCTGGCAACAGTTAGATGCTGGGGAAATGACTCTCAGAGTTGGGACTGGAGAGCTCATTTCAGCTAAAGCAGTGGGAGACATTAAAATGTTCTTCTCCAGGGAACGCTATATGTTATTAGATAACGTATATATAGTTCCCAAAATAAAAAGAAATTTGATTTCTATTTCTTGTTTGCTAGAACAAGGGTATTTAGTGTCCTTTTCTGTGAATGAAGCTTTCATTACTAAAAGGGGTGCTGATATATGTTCTGCAAAAATGAAGAACAATTTGTATGTCTTAAGACCAATAGAGTCTAGGGCTATTTTGAACAATGAAATGTTTAAAACAGTTGAGACTCAACCAAAAAGGCAAAAAGTTTCTCAAAGTATCTATCTTTGGCACTTGAGACTTGGCCACATAAATCTCAATAGGATTGGGAGATTGGTTAAGAACGGACTTCTAAGCCAGTTAGAAGATGGTACTTTACCTCCATGTGAGTCATGTCTCGAAGGTAAGATGACCAAACGACCTTTTACTGGAAAAGGTTATCGTGCCAAGGAGCCCTTAGAACTCGTACATACGGATCTCTGTGGTCCAATGAATGTAAGAGCTCGAGGAGGGTATGAATATTTCATCTCTTTTATAGATGATTATTCAAGGTATGGTTATTTATACCTAATGAGTCATAAGTCTGAAGCCCTTGAAAAGTTCAAAGAGTACAGGACTGAAGTTGAGAACTTGTTAGGTAAGACCATTAAAACACTTCGATCTGATCGAGGTGGAGAGTATTTGGACTTAAAATTCCAAAACTATTTGATAGAACATGGAATATCGTCCCAACTCTTAGCACCAGGTACACCTCAGCAGAATGGTGTATCTGAAAGGAGAAACAGAACCTTGTTAGACATGGTTCGATCTATGATGAGCTATGCTCAGTTGCCTAGTTCTTTTTGGGGTTATGCAGTAGAGACTGCAGTTTATATTTTGAATGTTGTTACCTCAAAGAGTGTTTCTGAAACACCATTTGAGCTTTGGAAAGGGCGTAAAGCTAGTTTACGTCATTTCAAAATTTGGGGCTGCCCTACACATGTGTTGGTAGCAAACCCAAAGAAATTGGATTCACGTTCAAAATTATGCACATTCGTAGGCTACCCAAAAGAAACAAGAGGTGGATACTTCTTCGATCCAAAAGAAAATAAAGTGTTTGTATCGACAAATGCTACTTTCTTGGAAGAAGACCACGTTAAAGAACACATACCACGCAGTAAAATTGTGTTAAGTGAACTTTCTAGAAAAGCTACAAATGAATCAACAAGAGTTGTTGATGAGGCTGGACCTTCAACAAGAGTTGTTGATGAGCCCAGTTCAGAGGCTGGACCTTCAACAAGAGTTATTGATGAGCCCAGTACATTTGGTCAAGCCCATCCTTCTCAAGAGTTGAGAATGTCTCGACGTAGTGGGAGGGTTGTTATTCAACCTGAACGCTATCTGGGTTTAGTAGAAACTCCAACTGTCATACCTGATGATGGGGTTGAGGATCCATTGACCTTTAGACAGGCAATGAATGATGTGGACCATGACCAGTGGGTCAAAGCTATGGACCTAGAGATGGAGTCTATGTACTTCAATCAAGTCTGGGATCTTGTAGACCTACCTGAAGGGGTTAAACCCATAGGGTGCAAATGGATCTACAAGAGAAAACGAGACGCAGCTGGGAAAGTACAGACTTTCAAAGCTCGACTTGTGGCAAAGGGTTATACCCAAAAGGAGGGGGTGGACTATGAGGAAACCTTCTCCCTAGTTGCCATGTTAAAGTCGATAAGAATTCTCTTGTCCATTGCTACCTTTTATGATTATGAGATTTGGCAAATGGACGTCAAAACTGCCTTTCTGAATGGCAATCTTGATGAGAACATCTTTATGTCTCAACCAGAGGGGTTCGTTACTCAAGGTCGGGAGCAAAAAGTTTGCAAGCTTAGACGATCCATTTATGGGTTGAAGCAAGCTTCCAGATCTTGGAATATAAAGTTTGACACTGCTGTCAAATCTTATGGCTTTGACCAGAACGTTGATGAGCCTTGTGTTTACAAAAGGATTATCAACAGTTCAGTAGCTTTTCTGGTGTTGTATGTAGATGATATTCTTCTCATTGGGAATGATGTAGAATATCTAGCTGACATTAAAAAATGGCTATCGACTGAGTTTCAAATGAAAGATTTGGGTGAAGCTCAGTATGTTCTAGGGATTCAAATTATCAGGAATCGTAAGAACAGAACGTTAGCCCTGTCTCAAGCATCATATATAGACAAGATGTTGTCTAGATATAAGATGCAGAATTCCAAGAGGGGTTTACTACCCTTCAGGCATGGAGTTCATTTGTCTAAGGAACAGTGTCCTAAGACACCTCAAGAAATTGAGGATATGAGACGGATCCCTTATGCTTCAGCTGTGGGCAGTCTTATGTATGCCATGTTGTGTACTAGGCCTGACATTTGCTATGCAGTTGGGATAGTCAGCAGGTACCAGTCCAATCCAGGGTTAAACCACTGGACTGCAGTTAAAAACATCCTCAAGTATCTTCGGAGAACGAGGGACTATCAGCTTGTGTATGGCTCTAAGGATATGATCCTTACAGGATACACAGACTCTGACTTTCAAACTGATAAGGATTCTAGGAAATCCACATCAGGGTCAGTATTTACCCTCAACGGGGGAGCTGTAGTCTGGCGTAGCATCAAGCAAGGATGCATTGCAGGCTCCACCATGGAGGCCGAATATGTCGCTGCTTGTGAAGCAGCTAAGGAGGCTGTATGGCTACGGAAGTTCTTGATGGATTTTGAAGTTGTTCCAAATATGAACTTGCCAATCACCCTTTACTGTGATAATAGTGGTGCAGTGGCAAATTCTAAAGAACCTCGCAGTCACAAAAGAGGCAAGCACATAGAGCGCAAATATCATCTCATCAGAGAGATCGTGCAACGAGGGGACGTGATCGTCATGAAGGTAGCCTCTGCGCACAATATTGCTGATCCATTTACGAAGGCTCTCACGGCTAAAGTGTTCGAGGGTCATCTAGAGGGTCTAGGTCTGCGAGATATGTACATAGAATAATCTAGGGCAAGTGGGAGAAATGTCATGGGTATTGTGAATGCCCTAGTTTATTGTATTTATCTGTATTTGTACTTTTCATGTATTATACAGTATTAATACAAACTACTATTCCTACTTCAATGATTATTCATTTAATTTTGATTGTAGATGTACATTGCCCACTAGAGTTTTAGTTCAAGTGGGAGTTGTTGGGTTTTATGCCCTAAAACTCGTAGATAGTAAATGAAACAAATTAATCGATCTCAATAAAGTGTTATTTGAGTAATTCAGTAATTTGATTATTGAATAATCGAGTTTGCATTAATAAACCCTAAATCCAATAAACTAAGATCCAAGGTTGTTTAAATGAAACTTGGACTAGTATGTGGGGACATACGGGGATCAGTGTTCAAGTAACAACCTAAAAGGTCTATAGTATAGGGATAAGGCTGGGTACCTTATCCTGGTGACACTATGTGATATGGCCCACCTTGTATTCGATACAGATGCAATGATCCAAAGCATCCATGTAGGAGACATGCGGGTGGGGGTATCCTATGCAATGAGTTTGCATAAGACCGGACCACGAAATAGTAACCACTAGATGTAACGCCGTTAACTAGTTTAGGTTTCTATTTCAATAGGATGACCTAGGCAACTCAGTCTCAATTCTGAGTCTGTTATGAACCCCTTTTAGGAGGGATTGTCCTTAGATTTGTATGGGTGAGAGTGGCCAGTTCGCCGACTCAATAATCCTACCATTTCAGGGGCAAGACCGAATGGGGGCTGGGAACATAACAATACAAGATGGAATTCACTCCTTCCCCTATTGGGGTAAGTAGATGTGTGTTCCCTTAAGAGCTGATTTCGGGGCTTGAACAAAGGCGCGCCGTCCTCTTTTGGCCCGAGAGGAACTCCTGTTTAGTGGTTGGACCCTAAACAACTTGTTCATTAGAGGAATCAGTGGTACTTAAGGAACCAGAGGTAACCCAGGGGTAAAATGGTAATTTGACCCAACTGGTGTTACGAACACACGTGAAGGATTGACTTACTGCTTGGTCAATATCCGTGGACACAGAAATATTCTGCAGTGAGAAGAGTGCAGCTATGGGTCTTTAGTGGAGTGACCCACAGTTAACGAATGTTGACTAACTTCGTTAATGAGTTTGGCCAATTAGTCTTGTATCGTTGGAGCTTCTGATCTGTAGGTCCATTAGGTCCCACTGGTAGCTCGTAAAGAGACTTGAGAAAATTAAGTATAAATTATAAATTGAAAGTGTTCAATTTATTTGGGGAATCGTATAATGTATATTGATGCATTATAATATAAAGTTTATGAAACTTTATAATATAATTTTTGAATTAATTTCAAAAATTAGTTCTTGAGAGAAAATATTTGAAAGAGTTCAAATAAATTTAATATGAATTAGATTCATATTAATTTTAATAAAATCTCTAAGATTAAATATATGATATTTAATCGGGTAATTAATTAATTATGGAATTAATTAATTATTTATTTATTAAAATTAGAGACCTTTTCCTATTAGGAAAGAAAATATTTGAAAGAGTTCAAATAAATTTAATATGAATTGGATTCATATTAATTTTAATTTTAATAAAATCCCTAAGATTAAATATATGATATTTAATTGGGAAATTAATTAATTATGAAATTAATTAATTATATATTAAAATTAGAGACTTTTTCCTATTAGGAAAAGGTCTTCCTTTTCCTATGAGGAAAAAGGTCTTGGCCTTTACCTATAAATAGGACCCCTGGGATGGGGTGAAAGGCATCTCATTCATTCTCCTACTCTCAGAGAATTCTCCCTCTGGACTCCCACCAGTCTCCTGCCTCTAGAAGTCTCAGAGTCATACCGGTGTAGCCATAGTGGTGGTGTTCGCACTAGTTCGTGATTAATTCACAAGCAGTTGGTGAATTTAATATGAGTCGTCAATGAGAGTAAGTAATTTGTTACTTTATAAATTAGATTTAGATCTAATATTTTTGTATGCTTAACCTTAATATATATTTAGAATAGTTCTAATATTATTGCCAATGTATTGGTATTTTAGATTAAACAAAAATTAATTACGAATCGGTCCCAATCACGCTTCCGCTTTACGGAATTACGGAATTCCAATCCTTCACAAGTAACAAACTAAAAGGTCTATAATACAGGGATAAGGCTGGGTACCTTATCTTGGTAACACTATGTGATACGACCCGCTTTGTATTCGATACAGACGTATTGATCCAAGGTGTCCATGTAGGAGACATGCGAGCGGGGGTATCTTATCCAATGAGTTTGCATAAGACCGTACCACGAAATAGTAAACCAGTAGATGTAACACCGTTAACTAGTTAGGTTACTATTTCAATAGAATGACCTAGGTAACTCAGTCTTAATCTTGAGTGTGTCATGAACTCCTTCTCACGAGGGATTGTCCTTTGATTAGCACGGGTGAGAGTGGTCTGCACGCCGGCTCAATAAGCCTACCTTCTTGGGGACAAGACCGAGTGGGGGGCTGGGGACATGACAATACAAGATGGAATTCACTCCTTCCCCTATTGAGGCAAGTAGATGTGTGTTCCCTTAAGGGCTGATTCCAGGACTTGAACAAAGGCGCACCGTTCTCTCCTGGCCCGAGAGGAACTCCTGTTTAGTGGTTGGACCCTAAACAACTTGTTCATTAGAGGGATCAGTGGTACTTAAGGATCCAGAGGTAACCCAGGGGTAAAACGGTAATTTGACCCAGCTGGTGTTACGAACACACGTGAAGGATTGACTTACTGCATTGGTCGATATCCGTGGACACAGAAATATTCTACAGTGCGAAGAGTGCAGCTGTGGGTCTTTAGTGGCGTGACCCACAGTTAACGAATGTTGATTGACTAGGTTAATGAGTTTAACTGATCAATCTTGTATCGTTGGAGCTTATGATCTGTAGGTCCATTAGGTCCACCTGCTAGCTCATAACGGGTTCTGAGATAATTTAGTCTTGATATTAAAGGGAATTCAGTTATTTGTATTTTGATACAATTAATATAATGTATGGAGATACATTATAGTATAAGTTTAATTAATGAATTAAACTTTATAATAAAATTAATTTTGGATGTGATTTAAAAAATTAATTAATGAGAGAATTATGAATTTAATTAAATATGTGATATTTGATTTATTCATGAATTAATTAATTGGGGAATTAATTAATTTAATTTTAATTTGGTTAAATGTGATTTAATCAAATTAAGACTATAGTTTATATTAATGTACATTTTGATGCACATTAAAACTATAGGTTAAATGAGAGAGTTAAAATTGAATATGATTCAATTATAAAATCAATTAAATATTTGATATTTAATTAACGTGGATTCAATTAATAGAATTAATTGAATGACCAATTTAATTCAATTGAATATGATTCAAATTGAATTAAATATTTTATATTATAATTCATTTAGTTAATATTGATTTAATTACATTAATTATAATTAATTAATTAATTAAATATTTATTATTTAATTAGTTAATGGCCGAGATCGTTTTGATTAAGATCTAATGGTCTAAATCTAGTAGGGTAATAACTCCCTCCCCACTTATCGTACAGGGGAGAGGGAGTTCCCAACTGATCAGATAATTCTCTCATTTTTACGCAAAATACAGAGGAAGAGCGCTCAACTTTTCTCTCTAGTTTTCTCTCAAAATACAACATTTACCTTGCTGAATTTTTCCCTTCCAAGACGAATTTTGGGTTCCCACAAGCCAATCTCAGAGATCCAAGAGATATAGCGGGTGTTCACTATTGGTGGTGTCGATTGGAAGATCAAGAACGAGATTCTTGGAGCATTGTGCTGTGTTCTTCGAAATCCAGTAAGTGTTCTCGATCTTAAATCAATTTTCAGCATGCTTAATCGTTTTATAGAAATTAGTTTCTGTAATTTTTGTTGCCAACGTACTAGTTTTTCTAAAATTGAATTTTAATTCGAGAATGGTCTTGTTTGCTTCCGCTGCCAAAAGGGATTTCAACCCTTCAGTGTGGACAAAAATATATCTACAGTGAGAGGAGTGCAGTTACTGAGCTATAGTGGAGTGTCCCGGTAGTTAACGAATGTTGGTTAACTAGTTTCATGAGTTTAGCCGGTTAATATCGGATCGTTGGAGCCCATGATCTGTAGGTCCATTAGATCCCCTTGCTAGCTCATATAGGAATAAACCTTGGAACAATATGATGGGAGAGTTTGAATCGTTCAAATTCGATTTAGTGAATAAATGTCGGTTATGTTCGATACTATTGACAAATCAGTTTCATTTCGAGTTAAACTAAAATTTAAGAGTTGGGCATATTTAAATATGATTTAAATATTGAACATATGAATAGGGATTCATGTTCGAGAAATTTCGTTTCAAGAATAGTTGGGAAAAGGTGCAAAATATTAATTAATATTTGATGTTAAATTAATATAATTAATTAAATTATTTAATTAATTATTATTTAAAAATAATTATGAATTATTTTTTAAAATTAAAATTCATTTTGAAATTAGAATTTCAAAATAAGAAATAAAATCAATTTCATTTTGAATTTGAGAAATTCAAAATGAAATTAATTTTTTGGAGGTGGAGTGCATGGTGACTAAACTCATGCACTCATCCTCCTTAAGACACCATGTTTTCCCACTAATCAATCTTCTAATTTGTGTCAATCTTTGGTGAATCAAAGATACATGGACTTGCTCTATAAATAGAGGATTAAGAGATGAAGAAAAAAAATGTGATCTTTCATACTGTTATGCTGTTGAAATTTCTCCTCAAACACCAACTCTTCAAACTCACAAAATAGCTTGAACTAACAAGCTTATCCCTTCAATTCCATCACTAAAGGACCCCACAATCCGTTCCAATGGCCTAAGAATAGCAAGGAAGATCTTGTGGTGGTTCGTGATCCGTTGGTGAGAAGAAACAACTAACGAATTGCGTGAATCGGAAGCTCCAAGAGGTTGGTAATCTAGAACTCTGTTTTTCGATTATGAACGACATGATTTGTATGATAAAGTTTATGAAATTAAGTGTCTAAGGTCCTAAATTGCTTCCACATGTGTTATATTAACACCTTCACTAGAGACATCACTTAAGGGAACACTCATCTACTTACCCTAAAGACGGGAAGGAGCGAATTCCATCTTGAGATGTTATGTTCCCAACTCTACACTTGGTCTAATTCTCGAAATGGTAAGCTTATTGAATCGGCGAATCTGACCATTCTCACCCATACAAATCAAAGGACAACCCCTAGCAGACAGAAGTTCATAATGTTGACTTTTATGGCCTAAAATGCCCAAAAACATGGGCCCTTACATAGTTCAAATCAATGAAAATTACAAATCTAATATGCCAAAACCTAAATATCTACCAACAAATGTTGGGTTTTATGTCCTAAAACTCGTGGATAGTAAATGTAACAAAGTCAATTATAATCGATAAAGCGTTATCGAGGTTATTAACTTTCTGGTTGTCATATAGTTGTTTTAATTATATATTAATTAACCCAAATCCAATAAACTAGAATCCTTGGCTATGATATGAACACTTGAACTTTATGTAGTGACATAAAAGTGGATCAAGTTCAAGTAAATAGCCTAAACGGTCTATAGTATAGGGATAAGATTGGGTACCTTATCCTATGAAAAACTATGTGATGCGGCCCACTTTGTTTTAGTACAAACGATGTGATTCTGAATCGTTCATGTAGAGACATGCGAGTGGGGGCGTCCTATGCAAAAGAGTTTGTATAAGACCAGGACCGAGAAATATGTCACTCTTGCTTTATAACGCCGTTTACTGATAAGACTGACTATTTCATGCGATGACCTAGGTAACTCGATCTTAATCCTGAGCTAACTATGAACTCCTGTTTATTCGAGCTTATCCTTAGATCTGCATGGGTGAGAGTGGCTCATCATCGCCGACTCAATAAACCCCCCATTTCAGGGATAGGAACGGGTAGATAGCTTGGGACATAGTCTTGCAAGACGGAATTCACTCCTACCCAATTTGGGATAGTAGAGAGGTTGTTCCCTTAAGTGCTGACTCCGAGACATGAACAAAGGGATCCCACCCTCTCATTGGCCCAAGGGGTTTTAGGTTTAGTGGTGGGACCACAAACCAAGTGTTCATTAGGGACTCGGTGGAGACTTAAGGAACAAGATGTAACTTCAGGGGTAAAACGGACATTCGATCCAACTTTAGTTACAGATAACCTGTGGAGGGTCGACTTACTAATCATGGTTATATCGAGTGGACAGAAATATATCTACAGTGAGGGGAGTTCAGCTATCGGGCTATAGTGGAGTGTCCCGATAGTTAACGAATGTTGGTTAACTAGGATTAAAAGGGTTTAACCAGTTAATCTCGAATCGTTGGAGCTCATGATCTATGGTCCATTAGGTCCCCTACTAGCTCATACGAAATGAACCTTAGAACATATGAGATGAGGATGTTTTGAAACGTTCAAATACATTATTGGGAGTTATCGTTAAATTATGTTCGATAAATTTACCGTTAAAGTTTAATTATGAATTAAACTATATTAGAGAGAGTCGAGAATATTTAAATAAGGTTTAAATATTAGAATTGTGTATTTGATACACATTTCGTTTTAAATATGAATAGGGATTCATATAGCGGTTTTGAGAAAAGTCGGCATTAGGTACAAATGGTTAATTTAATATATTGATATTAAATTACTTAAATTGTTTAAATTATAAATTAATTTTAAAATTTAGTTATTGGAATTAAATTTTGATTAATTTATAAATATAAGAAATTCAATTGAACTATAGAAATTCAATTGAATTTCAAGAGGTGGTGCATTTTGACAAAGCAAAAGGAGAACCCCACCATCTTGACACCTAAATTGAGCTTCAATTTGTCGTCTTCCTCTCTTTTAAACACTTACATTCAGATGCTTCATATATATATGACTAGATTTTTTGAAACTAATTATGAAATTATGTATTATTATATGATTAGACATTAGATGTATATATATTTCATTCAAATTAATATTCAAATTAACAAAAATGTTGGGATATAATGATATATATATTTTTTTGAAAATAGATATAATGATATATTTATAAAAGTTCTCTAATCATGTCTTTACTCATTTTACAAATTGTTTAAATTATGTTTATATATATATATATTGATAAACAATGTTTACATTCTCTTCTTGAATTGCCACCAAAATCACAAAAGATTTATCCCTAAAATTTTGTATCATTTTATTTGCTATCCCATACCTATTTTAAAATTTTAAAACTTATTAGATTTACTTATTTAATGTATTTTATTTTTAAAAATAAAAAATGAAAAAAAAACCTTTGAAACTCCACAAACTTCAAAAATCATTCCATGAGTAATTTTCTTCAATAAGGCTCAAACGATATAGAAATTAAATATAAAATATTCTTTTTTTTTTCTTTTTTTGCTTTTTCATGAGTCGAAGGATCTTCTCGTATAAAAAGTTTTTTTGCTTTTTCATGAGTCGAAAGATCTTCTCGTATAAAAAGTCTATTTGAATTCGATTATAGTTCAATCTATATCACATTGCATCCAAATAACTTTCGCCACCTCGTAAAAAAAAGACCATTGAAAATCTTAGTTGCTTCAAATGAATTTATTGGAGTGAGTCTTCATATTTAAATACTATGCAATTAAGTGTTATAAAAAAGTCTCTATAATTAGATAAATAAATTTAAAAGAATGAATATTTGATCATAAAATAAATTGAGATGGGAGGTAATATTGTCAAACGCTTAAGGAGAAATAACTTTGAGAGATTTGTGCTTCTTTATGCTATATACAAGGCAATATTTCATATGGATCATCCTTTTTTTTAGTACTCATAATAATGTCATCTCCTCCTTCATTTTAATCTTCTTGGTTGCAAACAAAGAAGTGATAGAGAAAGAGCGTGGAGTTAGAAGCTAAAACTCTAACTTTTTCAGTTTTATTTTACCATGTAAAAAATAAAGTTTCCATGGATTTAATTAATATATCGTAAATGAAAGAAAAAAAAACAAAATTAAAGTTTAACAAAAAAAATTAAGCTTAAAAAAAAAACAAAAGAAAAATAAATAAATATGATAAATGTATTTAAAAAGGGAGAAATAGATTATATTCCTATGCTGGACACTTATTATTTGGTTGATCTTAAAAGTTCCCATAAAACCCATTCTGATTTTTTAAAAAAAAATAGACAAATAAAGGAACTTTGGAACCCTAATTTCCAAAAAATTGCTTTATTCTTTTTCTAAGTAATCCTGCCCCTCATGGATGAAGTTGGTTAGGACAGGTGATGATATGAATCCTACCATGCTATTCAAAACTAAAGAAAAGCTTCAAAATGGAGATTCATTAAATGCACTCAAGCTTCATTGAAGACAAGTCAAAGTGTCATTTATGGAACATGGACTTCAAGATACTTCAAGTGAGGTTTCAAGCATGGGAGGTTACAAATATTAATTGGCTGATTGCAAACTCCTATTCACGGATTTATGGACCCTTTTGAATGTATTTTCAGTTTTATGTCATTTTAGTTACTTTTTAGGTTACATTTAGTTAATGGCTGATTATGGTCATAAAGTTGGAATGTTACAACTCTTGAAATGCCTCATGGAAGGTCTAGGGTTCAATTTTAAGGCTATATAATGCCATGTAATTCCATTGTAAAAAAGAAGACTTGGAAATGTAGTAAAATAAGCCTTTGTGCTTTTCCTTTAGCCTAGAGCTAAGTTTCTTTGCAATTCTATGTAGTTTAGGTTGCATGCTGAGAATCATTCAAGCTTGACTTGATCAATCATGCTTGTGGAGTGATTCGAATCTCAAGCAAGTTTCTTGCCTTGAGATATTTGATCTACAAGGTAATCCGATTTTTACTTTCCTTGGGTTGATTTTCAAATCGGTTTTGGGGTTTTCAGATTTGAGATCTAAAGGTCTTGTTTTTCAGCAAGGTTGTTAGATACATTTCCTGGGAGTTTCATAACATTTGGTATCAGAGATGCTTTGATTCATAACATTTGGTATCAGAGCTGCTTTGATTCACAACATTTGGTATCAGAGCTGCTTTGATTCTCAACATTTGGTATCAGAGCTGCTTTGATTCATAACATTTGGTATCAGAGCTGCTTTGATTCATAACATTTTGGTATCAGAGCTTTAGGCTCAAGATCGGATATATGTGTTCCTTTGTGTTTCTGTTGAATTTGTTTTTACTTCTCTGGTTATTTTTTTAATCTGTCCAGTTTCGTAGTCTGCCTAAACGCTCCAAAAACTCATATTTTCGTAGGTCTTTTCATCTTAATGTCTTCTATGATATTGTAGATCTTTGTTTAAGCTACAACTTTTCCTTCTTCATGGATTTCTAATTCAAATTTCTTGAGGGTGAAACGTCTGAAGTTTTGAAATCTGTTCTGGAAAAACTGCTATACCCGAGAATGTGTGTTCTTGTTTTGTTCTTGTCATTTTTGCCTCCAAAGCCTTATAGATCCGAATTGCATTGCTATAAATTCATCAATTGTGTTTTAATATGGCTTTTCACTTGCTGATTATATCAGTTGCACATTCAATATAAGCAAGAGTTGGCTGTTATGCATTAAATATGGACAGTTACATTTCTGCTCATTGAATTTTCCAGCCATTAGTTTCAGATTGTAACTCCTTTGTTTAAAGTCTAGCCAATGGTCTTAAATTCGGTCTTCCACTTTCCAAAGTGTTATAAATCAACCATACACTTGCATTCAATATTGACAGAATTCCATCCTCCATATTATCACATTCTGTCCATTTATTTCTCTCATTTCATAATTTAGTTTTGGAATCCTTCTAGGTTTAGCTTGTTTGATATATGCTTTCAATTACAAGAATTGCAAATTATCATTGGCTTTTCCACTTCCAATATTGAGAGATGAGAATGCGAGTTCATACCGAGTGATTTGTGAAAACAGTGCAAACACAACTGGCCTAAATTTTCATGAGTGTGAGCACATAAAAGAGTGTTGTGAGGTCCTTTGTGTTTTCTTTTCTTAACATATTTTTACAGCAATGTCTCACAACAAGATTCGAGGACGAATCCTCTTGAAGAAGGGGAGGATGATATGAACCAAGAGGTCTTGTGTTATGCCAAAAACGGATTGAAATTACGTTGCATTAAATGAAGTCAAATATCATTTAATATGGAGTCAACTAGCATTGAAGGAACTCAAATTGTATTGAATGAACTCAACTACATGTCAAGTTCATTTAGTGCAAGTCAAGCATCAATGATGGAACCACACTTCAAGCTACTTCAAACTACATCAAGTAGAGCTTCATTTAAACTTTGGGAGGTTACAAGACATAGTTGGTTGATGGGGTTTTCAATTCTCGGATTTAAGGGAGTTTCTATGTAATTTTCAGTTTTTAAGTTTTGTTATCAATGTTTTAGGTTACAATTTGGGTAGTGGTCATTATAGTATTAATGAGGATGAGAGTTACAACTCTTCAAATGACCATAGGTTACTCTAGAGTTTAATTTTGAGGCTATAAAAAGCCATGTATGTTGTATTTGAAAAAAAAAAGACTTGGAAATGTAGTAAAATAAGCCTTTGTGCTTTTCCTTTAGCCTAGAGCTAAGTTTCTTTGCAATTCTATGTAGTTTAGGTTGCATGCTGAGAATCATTCAAGCTCGACTTGATCAATCATGCTTGTGGAGTGATTCGAATCTCAAACAAGTTTCCTTGCCTTGAGATATTTGATTGACAAGGTAATCCAGTTTTTACTTTCCTTGGGTTGATTTTCAAATCGGTTTTGGGGTTTTCAGATTTGAGATCTAAAGGTCTTGTTTTTCAGCAAGGTTGTTAGATACATTTCCTGGGAGTTTCACAACATTTGGTATCAGAGCTGCTTTGATTCATATCATTTGGTATCAGAGCTTTAGGCTCAAGATCGGATATATGTTTCCTTTGCATTTCTCTTGAATTTGTTTCTCATTTTCTGGTTATTTTTTTTAATCTGTTCAGTTTTTGTAGTCTGTCTAAACGCTCCGAAAACTCATATTTCCGTAGGGTTTTTCATCTTAATGTCTTCTATGATATTTTAGATCAAGATCTAAGCTAAAACTTTGTCTTCTATGATATTCTCAAATTAGTCTTTAGTGAGGGAGAAAATTGTGCGTTTTCATAATCTGTTCTGGAAAACTGTTTTACCCGAGGGCATGTGTTCTAAATTTGTTCTTCTTGTTTTTGCTTCCAGAACATGCCAAATCCGAAATTTTCCCTCTTTGATCTGATCTTGGTGTTTTAATCTGACCTTAGGCATCCAATCTAAGCTGTTACAGTTTGAAATTTGCAAAAGTTGGCTGTTACATAATTAATTTTGACAGTTATATTTCAGCAAGTTAAATTTTTAACCATTGGAAGTTATAACTCTTTATGTTTGACTTTTGCAACTCATGTGTGTTATAAAGGCTATTTTCAACTCCATAATATCTGACATAGCCGTTGGACTTCATTGTTTCAAAATTTGAGAGGTGAGAAAGAGAGCTTATAAAGAGTGATATGTGAAAATGAGTGAAAACTAGAGTGGCCCCAAATTTCCATGAGTGTGAACAGCGTAAGAGAGTGTTGTGAGGTTCTTTGTGTTTTCTTAACTTGTTTTTGCAGCAATGATTCACAAAAAAAATTCGAGGACGAATTCTCTTGAAGAAGGGGAGGATGATATGAATCCTACCATGGTATCTAAAAGTAAAGAAAAGCTTCAAAATGGAGATTCATTAAATGCACTCAAGCTTCATTGAAGACAAGTCAAAGAGTCATTTATGGAACATGGACTTCAAGATACTTCAAGTGAGGCTTCATTTATGCATGGGAGGTTACAAACATTAAGTTGGCTGATTAAAAACTTCAAATCTCGGATTTATGGACCCTTTTGAATGTATTTTCAGTTTTATGTCATTTTATTTACTTTTTAGGTTACATTTAGTTAATGGTTGATTATGGTCATAAAGTTGGAATGTTACAACTCTTGAAATGCCTCATGGAAGGTCTAGGGTTCAATTTTAAGGCTATATAATGCCATGTAATTCCATTGTAAAAAAAAAAAAGACTTGGAAATGTAGTAAAAAGAGCCTTTGAGCTTTTCCTTTAGCCTAGAGCTAAGTTTCTTTGCAATTCTATGTAGTTTAGGTTGCATGCTGAGAATCATTCAAGCTCGACTTGATCAATCATGCTTGTGGAGTGATTCGAATCTCAAACAAGTTTCCTTGCCTTGAGATAATTGATCGACAAGGTAATCCGGTTTTTACTTTCCTTGGGTTGATTTTCAAATCGGTTTTGGGGTTTTCAGATTTGAGATCTAAAGGTCTTGTTTTTCAGCAAGGTTGTTAGATACATTTCCTGGGAGTTTCATATCATTTGGTATCAGAGCTGCTTTGATTCACAACATTAAAACGGATTGAAATTACGTTGCATTAAATGAAGTCAAATATCATTTAATATGGAGTCAACTAGCATTGAAGGAACTCAAATTGTATTGAATGAACTCAACTACATGTCAAGTTCATTTAGTGCAAGTCAAGCATCAATGATGGAACCACACTTCAAGCTACTTCAAACTACATCAAGTAGAGCTTCATTTAAACTTTGGGAGGTTACAAGACATAGTTGGTTGATGGGGTTTTCAATTCTCGGATTTAAGGGAGTTTCTATGTAATTTTCAGTTTTTAAGTTTTGTTATCAATGTTTTAGGTTACAATTTAGGTAGTGGTCATTATAGTATTAATGAGGATGAGAGTTACAACTCTTCAAATGACCATAGGTTACTCTAGAGTTTAATTTTGAGGCTATAAAAAGCCATGTATGTTGTATTTGAAAAAAAAAGACTTGGAAATGTAGTAAAAAGAGCCTTTGAGCTTTTCCTTTAGCCTAGAGCTAAGTTTCTTTGCAATTCTATGTAGTTTAGGTTGCATGCTGAGAATCATTCAAGCTCGACTTGATCAATCATGCTTGTGGAGTGATTCGAATCTCAAGCAAGTTTCTTGCCTTGAGATATTTGATCGACAAGGTAATCCGATTTTTACTTTCCTTGGGTTGATTTTCAAATCGGTTTTGGGGTTTTCAGATTTGAGATCTAAAGGTCTTGTTTTTCAGCAAGGTTGTTAGATACATTTCCTGGGAGTTTCACAACATTTGGTATCAGAGCTGCTTTGATTCATAACAGGTGAAATAGACAGATTCCATTTATTTGCAATAAATAAATTAATAAATTGTATAATTAATGAGATATATTTATTGACAGGGGAGGTTACGTGGAAAACATATGTTTAAGGGTAGTTATGGTATTATGTGAAAAGACAAGGATAATATTGTCCAAAAAAAAGTTTCTTCCACATTCGTACTATAGATTATAAATATAGATATGTGTGTTCAAAGTGAGGGAGTTAGCTGTTGGCTTTCATCAATTTTGGATGCAAAATTCTTTCTCAAAACCACAAACACAGAAACTCTCTCAAGTTAATTTTCTTTCTTGATTCCTTCACAAATTCATCCCAAATCCGAGTCCCACAACTCGTTTTAAGGCCGGAGATTAACGGGGAAGGCTTACGTGGTAGTCTACAACCGTTTCGTGATCCAAAAACACCGAAGGAGGAGCTTGATTTTGTCCAAAAAGGTTGGTATTTTTCATACTATGTTTTGCCATGCTTTTCATTTGAGAAATTAAAGAAATTAAAGTTCAATCGATCCAAATCGCTTCCGCTAGAGTGTTTTTCACTCCTTCAGCAAACTCATTCATACATCAAATGTAATAAGCCACCCACCAAAAACCAATGAAAATTTTAGAAAAAACAAAATCAAAACTACGACTTTGATACCAATTGAAGGAGTTGGAATTCCCAATTCCTAACGGAAGCGTATTATAGAACCTTTTGCATTTAACTATTCTGGCGTGTAGGGAGGTTAATACCGTAACCATCTGATAACCACTCCCCATTATGGGGAGTTGATTAATTAATTTAATTAATTTATAATTAAAATTAAAATAATGTAATTTTAATTAATTAATCATATAATTAAATATCTTATATTTAATTATATGTGCATTAAATCATATATAAATGCACATCCCCACATAATATATATTTTTAAGTAAATTTAATTAAATCATATTTAATTAAATTAATTAAACTCATTAATTAATTAAAAATTAATTAATCCAATGATTAAATATCACATATTTAACTAACCAAACATTTGAATCATATTCAAATGTGCATCTCTCTTATAACCTATGGTTTTTAATATGAATCTAATTCACATTAAAATTAATATGTGGATTTAGATTAATTAAATCATATTTAACTAAATTCAATTTATCAATTAATTAATTAAAAATAATTAATTTTATAATTATTTAAACATCACATATTTAATTAATTACATATTAGAATCAAATTCTAATTTAATCTCTCATTTATTATAGTTTAATTAAATCACATTTAATTGAACTAAATTGAATAATTAATTAATTCATAACTAATTAATTTATTCACTAATTAAATATCATATATTTGAACACTTTCAAATATATTATTCTCTCAATTAAAAAAGTTTAATCTCACATCAAACTTTATATTATAATGTATCACCATACATTATATTAATTGCATCACATGCAATTAACTTAATTCTCATGATGAACTTGAACTATTCAAATTCTTTTCAAGATTAATTGCTCCTAATTACTCTTTACGAGCTAGTAGGAGGACCTAATGGACCTACAGATCAGAAGCTCCAATGATATGAGGTTAATTGACTAAACTCATTAATCAGGTTAACCAATATTCATTAACTTTGGGTCACTCCACTAAAGACCCACAATTGCACTATACTCACCGTAGAATGTTTCTGTGTCCACGAATATAGACCAATACCGATAAGTCAATCCTTCATGAGTGTTCGTAACTACAACTAGGTCAAATTACCGTTCTACCCCTGTGTTACATCTGTCTTCTTAAGTACTAGTACTTCTCTAATGAACAACCTATTTATGCTCCAACCATTAAACAGAAAGTCCCTCGCGGACCAATGAGAGGGTGGGATCCCTTTGTTCAAGACCCGGAGTCACCACTTAAGGGAACACTCATCTACTTCTCCTAGAAGCGGGAAGGAGAGAATTCCTTCTTGTGTTATTATGTTCTCATCCCCCCACTCGGTCTTGTCCCCAAAATGGTAGGCTTATTGAGTCGGCGAATCTGACCAATCTCATCCATACAAATCAAAGGACAATCCTGAAAGGGATGAAAGCCCTTGGCAGCGGAAACGATCACAAAACCACACTGTATTTTCTTTAGATTAAAATACCGATACAATTTGCAAGCGATTAATTTACAGCAATTTAAACTAATTTAAATCATGCTGAAAAATATATATAAAACATGCTGAACAAGGATGAAAAATTCTAGTTCTAATCTAGAATTGGATCCTATCGATCCTAGATCAAGAACACTTACTTTGTATGACGTTCTTGATGTGTTTCGCCATTTCCCTTGGTGTTTGCAGAAAATTCCAGCAACTGAAGATCTCCTTTTTCGCTGCAAAAACTCTTGTGAACACCACCACGAAGTTACACCGGTATTCTCCTTGGAATTAGTGTTGAGTGGCTTGTGGGAACCAAAAAATTCTAAGATAAAACGGGAGAATTTTGGCCTCTGCAAATTCTTAGGAACCCAGAGAATTTTTCAGAGAGTCAGAGAGTAATCTTGTTTGAGAGAGAAGGAGAGAGTTAATGAGAGAGCGTTTGAAGAATAACCTCCCACTCCCTTAAAACCCTCCCATTCACGCGTGTAGGGTTAGAGGAGTGGTTGACTGATCAGTTCTTTAACTGATCAATTAATTAAATTAAATAATAATTAAAAAAATATTTAATTTAATTATTGTCACATGAACACTTTCATGCACATATCCCTCATAACCCAAAGTTTTAATATACCTTAATTAAATCATAATTTAATTAAAATAAATTAAAACATCAATATTAATTAATTCACCAATTAATTAATATTTTAATTAAATATCATATATTTAATCATGTTTCACTCAAATAAACTATAGAATTAATATTCATCATATGAGCATTAATTATAACCTATAGTTTTTTATTATGAATCATATTCATACTTTAATAAGATATTTGAACCCCTTCAAATATATAACTCCCCTTAGAAATTTTACTCAACACCCCAATGGAGCTACCGGTGGGACCTAATGGACCTACAGATCAGAAGCTCCAACGATATAAGATTAATTGGCTAAACTCATTAACCAAATTAACCAGTGTTCGTTAACTGTGGTTCACTCCACTAAAGAACCACAGCTGCACTCTTCTCACTGCAGATATATTTCTGTGTCCACGGATATTGACCATCAACAGCAAGTTAGCCCTTCACGTGTGTTCGTACCCCAGCTAGGTCAAATTACCGTTTTACCCCTGGGCTACCTCTTGGTCCTTAAGTACCAGTGCTCCTCTAATGAACAACCTGTTTGAGGTCCAACCAACAAACAGAAGTCCCTCTCGTGCCATAAAGAGGGTAGGGCCCTTTGTTCAAGACCCGGAGACACCACTTAAGGGAACACACCTCTACTTACCCTAATATCGGGAAGGAGTGAATTCCATCTTGTAAGACTATGTTCCCAGCTCTCCACTCGGTCTTGTCCCCAAAATGGTAGGCTTATTGAGTCGGGGAACAGGCCACTCTCACCTGTACAAATCAAAGGACAATCCCTCATGGACAGGAGTCCATAATCCACTCAGGATTGAGGCCAAGTTGTCTAGGTCATCCTAGTGAAATAGAAACCGAGCTAACTAACGGTGTTACAGTTAGTGGTTAACTATTTCGCGGTCCGGTCTTTGTGCAAACTCATTGCACAGGATACCCCCACTCGCATGTCAACTACATGAACGCATTGGATCACTACGTTTGTATCAATATACAAAGCGGGCTGTATCCATAGTGTCACCAGGATAAGGTACCCAGCCTTATCCCTATACTATAGACCCTTTAGGCTAAAACTTGAACATTGATCCCCGTATGTCTCTACATACTAGTTCAAGCCTCATTCTATTAGCCTTGAATGTTTAGTTTATTGGATTAGGGTTAATAAGACAAGATATAATACAAACATTGAATAATACATCACTTTTATTAATATTCGGTCAAAAGTACATTTACTATCTACGAGTTTTAGGGCATAAAACCCAACAAACTCCCACTTGAACTAAAATTCAAGTTACAGGGAAAGTATATACAATATAATCCAAAGCTGGAAATGGTACATGTATGTTGTACATTACATGAAAAGTAAATATACAAAATACAATAAACTAGGGCATCCTTACACCCATTACACATCTCCCACTTGCCCTAGATTACGCTATATACATGTCTCGCAGACTTAGACTTTCTAGATGACCCTCGAAGACTTTAGCCGAGAGGGCCTTCGTAAATGGATCAGCAATGTTGTGCTCGGAAGCGATCTTGGTCACGACCACATCTCCTCTTTGCACAATCTCACGAATCAGATGATACTTCCTCTCTATGTGTTTACCTCGTTTGTGGCTGCGAGGTTCCTTTGAATTGGCTACAGCCCCACTGTTGTCACAGTATAACGTAATGGGCAAGTTCATATTTGGAACTACTTCCAAATCTGTCAAGAACTTCCTTAGCCAAACAGCTTCCTTAGCTGCTTCACAAGCAGCTACATACTCAGCCTCCATCGTGGAGTCTGCTATGCATCCTTGTTTTATACTTCTCCAAACAACAGCTCCACCGTTAAGGGTGAAAACTGACCCTGGCGTGGATTTCCTAGAATCCTTGTCAGTTTGGAAATCAGAGTCGGTGTATCCAGTGAGAACTAACTCTTTAGCCCCAAACACCAGCATGTAGTCCCTCGTTCTCCTAAGATATTTGAGGATTCCTTTAACGGCGGTCTAGTGGTCTAACCCTGGATTTGACTGATATCTGCTGACAATCCCTACAGCATAACAGATGTCAAGCCTCGTGCATAGCATAGCATACATTAAGCTACCTACTGTAGAGGCGTAGGGAATTCGTCTCATATCCTCAACTTCTTGAGGTGTCTTAGGAGACTGTTCCTTAGACAAGTGAACCCCATGCCTGAAAGGCAATAAGCCCTTCTTTGAGTTCTGCATAGAATATTGAGCCAACATCTTGTCGATATACGTTGCCTGAGACAGAGCTAGCGTTTTGTTCTTTCTATCCCGAATAATCTGGATGGCAAGAACATACCGAGCCTCACCCAAATCTTTCATTTGGAATTGAGCTGCTAGCCATTCTTTTACGTCAGACAGATACCCTACATCATTCCCAATGAGTAGGATGTCGTCAACATAAAGTACGAGGAAAGCTACTTTATTCTTGTTGATTTTCTTGTATACACAAGGCTCATCAACATTCTGGTCAAAGCCAAAAGATTTGATCGCAGTATCAAATCTAATATTCCAAGATCGGGAGGCATGTTTCAACCCATAAATGGATCGATTCAGTTTACAAACCTTTTGCTCCTGACCTTGGGTTATGAACCCTTCGGGTTGAGACATAAAAATACTCTCGTCAAGGTTGCCATTCAAAAAAGCTGTCTTGACATCCATTTGCCAAATTTCATAGTCATAAAACGTGGCAATGGATAAGAGAATTCTTATGGACTTAAGCATAGCAACTGAAGAAAAGGTTTCTTCATAGTCCACCCCTTCTCGTTGGGTATAACCCTTTGCTACAAGTCGCGCTTTGAAAGTCTGTACTTTCCCAATGGCATCTCTTTTCCTCTTATAGATCCATTTACACCCAATGGGTCTAACCCCTTCAGGTGGATCTACAAGTTCCCAAACTTGATTGAAGTACATAGACTCCATCTCAAGGTCCATAGCTTTGACCCACTCGTCCTTATCTACGTCATTCATTTCCTGACGATAAGACAATGGATCTTCTACGCCGTCATCAGGTATGACTACTTGTGTTTCCGTTAAACCTAAGTAGCGGTTAGGTTGTATCACAACCCTCCCACTACGTCGAAGCTCTCCCA
Source organism: Luffa aegyptiaca (assembly GCA_017139565.1). NCBI lineage: Eukaryota > Viridiplantae > Streptophyta > Magnoliopsida > Cucurbitales > Cucurbitaceae > Luffa > Luffa aegyptiaca. The sequence continues at coordinate 10,824,519 of CM029396.1, forward strand.
CTACTTGAGGAGGACTAGATTGACAAGAGGAACTGGATTCTCCAACACCTCTTGTTGAAGGACCAGATTCATCAACAACTCTTGTTGATCCGTCTGTAGCTTCTCCTAATACTAACTTACTTCGTGGTTTATGATCTCGAATGTGGTCTTCCTCCAAGAAAGTTGCATTTGTCGATACAAATACTTTATTATCTTGAGGGTCATAGAAAAGACCACCTCTCGTTTCTTTCGGGTATCCAACAAATTGGCACATTCTCGTACGTGGTTCCAATTTCTTAGGATTAGTCACTAACACATGTGCAGGACAACCCCAGGTACGGAAGTAACGCAAACTAGGTTTACGTCCTTTCCATAACTCAAAAGGAGTTTCAGAAACACTCTTTGAGGGAACATTGTTAAGAATGTGTACTGCAGTCGCTACTGCATACCCCCAAAACGAGCTAGGCAACTGAGCATAGCTCATCATAGATCGAACCATGTCTAACAAGGTTCTATTTCTCCTTTCTGATACACCATTCTGCTGAGGTGTACCAGGTGTTGAGAGTTGGGATTGGATTCCATGTTCTATCATATAGTCTTGGAATCGCTGATCTAGATACTCTCCACCTCGATCTGATCGAAGTGTTTTAATCGTTTTACCTAACAGGTTTTCTACCTCAGCCTTAAACTCTTTGAACTTTTCAAGAGCCTCAGACTTATGGCCCATCAGGTACAAGTAACCGTATAGAGAATAATCATCTATGAAAGAGATGAAATATTCATAACCACCTCGAGCCTTTACATTCATTGGACCACAAAGATCCGAATGTATCAGTTCAAGCGATTCTTTGGCCCTATAACCTTTTCCAGTAAAAGGCCTCTTGGTCATTTTACCCTCGAGACACGATTCACAGGGTGGTAAAGATGTATCTTCTACATCATTTAGAAGTCCATTTTTAACCAAACGATCGATCCGATCGATGTTAATATGACCAAGTCGAAGGTGCCAAAGATACGTGTTGTTACTTAAATGAGACATCTTTTGCCTTTTGTTTTGCGTTTCGGCTGTTTTAAACAATTCATGACTTAAAATAGCCTTAGCATCGGTAGGTCTTAACACAAACAAATTATTCTCACGCTGAGCAGAACATATAAAAATACCATTTCTTGAAATAATTGCTTCATTAAGCTGAAAAGAAATAGAATATTCTTGTTCTAACAAAGCAGATACAGAAATAAGGTTCCTTTTAATTCTAGGAACCAAAAACAAGTTCTCTAAAATTAAAAACTTATTTCTAAAGAATAATTTTGCAGCTCCCACTGCACGAGCTGAAACGACCTCTCCTGTTCCAACCTTGAGAGTCATTTCACCATCTGCCAGCTGCTGGAAATCATTTCCCTGAAAAGAAGAGCAAACATGATTAGTGGCTCCCGAATCCAGTATCCAGGCAAACTCATCATGTTCAACGAGACAAGTCTCTAGTACCAGTAAATCGAATTTACCTTCTTTTTCTCTCTTCTTCTTTGCGAGGTAACGGGGACAGTTGCGCTTCCAATGACCATCTGCGTTGCAGTGGAAGCACTTGCCTTTGTCGGCCACGACCTTGGCCTTGCCCTTACCTTGCACAGCTTGTGTGGGAGCCTTCCCCTTGTCTCCCTTCCTCTTCTGGATTTGCTTCGATGAAGAAGCTTGAGGTACAGATTTAGTCCCTGAGGATGAACCCTTCAGGAACTTCTTTTTGGAATGGGGCCACATTGGCCTCTCCTTTTACCACATTTTTGCCCTTGCTTTTCTGCAAGGACTCATAAATCTGTAACTCCGAGAGGAGGGTAGTCAGGTTGAACTGAATCTTATTCATGCTCGCGTTCGTTCTGAAAGACAGATAGCTCGCTGGAAGCGAGTAAAGAATGAATGCAACCTGACTTCTCTCGCAGACTACCCCACCATTTGCCTCAGCAATATTGAACTGGTTAATCATGTCCAGGACGTGTTCCCGAACAGACTGACCTTCCTGCATTTTGGCATTGAAGACGTTCTTCAAGGCGTCGTGGTGGAGCTGGTAGGACGGGAGTCCAAACATCTCCTGCAGGGAATTCATAATCTCCCTGGCAGTTTCCACGTTCTCGTAACACTTGGCCAAGACTTTAGACAAGCCGACCAGTATATAGACTTTGACCTTTTCATTGGCCTTAGTCCAGCGTTCATAGGCGTCTTTTACTGCCTGAGTGGCAGTGCGAGGGGGAACGGGAGGACATTCCTCCGTTAAGACGAACCTAAGATCTTCTACCACGAGAATGGTATTTAGATTCGATTTCCATTGAGGAAAATTCTCGCCCGTTAATCGTTCATTTTTAAGCAAGGAGATAATGGAGGAAGACATTGCTGAAAAAACAAACAATTGACCGTATTAATTATCTTTGCCTTAACCCATCACACACGCAATACAAACAATTGCATTCATCCAATCAATTTTGCAAACAAACAATCAAAGAACCCTAATAAAACTATGATTGTGTTTCGCAACGATGCTTTAGAGGTTTAGAAGAACAGCCACCGAAGGGTGATCAGTTGTTCCTCCTCTAAAATGAGACTCTTCTCAGTCAATTTCTAATACCAGAATAACTCATATTCCATTAGATATTAACCACCGTTGTTCGGTCAAGGATTTGTTAACAATTAACTCCTCCCCGTAAGTGTAACCCTCCCACTTTCAGATCTCAGAGGCACGGACCAACAGGCTACCGGTAGGAAAGACAACTGTTGGTAATTAGCCTAAGCGACCCTATCCTATTCAGGAGTTCACGGTGTTCCGAATCCTATGATCAGGCCCTCCGAAGGGATGGTTGCTCCAGGGCAACACGCAGGCGGATCATAGGACTCTCACGGTGTGACCTAGGGGTGGAGACCGAAGGATACGTTGACACGCGTCCCGCTCCCACTTACTATAGTCACTTTCCCCATTCACCTTGGTATTGACCCATGCAAACACTCTCCGAAGGGAGGCCGCTCTACGACGACACGAAGCCGAGCATGGATCTCACGGTGTGAACTATACAGGGACGCAGGAGCAAAACTCGATTTAAATCAAGTTTTGTAATTTTCCTCCCACTAAAGTAACCTATCGGATATTTTAGGGTTTGATTAGACCTAGATAAATCCGGCTAAGTCATTTATCTAAGTCTAGTCCTATTATAACTATTATAATAAGACCTAATGTCTAGGTGTATTAAACAAATTTAATTTACCTAGTGACATTATTCTGACATTAACCTGAGATTAATTCAACTCCGGTGATCCAGATCAGTTCCCAGGATGGAGGTGTTCCGTATACCGTCAACTTAAATACCCCCAATCCTTAGACAGAACTTCACTGGTAGAGTTCCTTTATAATCACAGGAATGTTGTCCTACATAGTTCATTAAAACTATTTTAAAACTAAGTAAGAATTTCTAATCCTATTAGAAAATGATCTTAGGTCTAATTAATTTTAACTCATTAACATTAATTCATATTAACCTAAGATCCTATGTGAGCATGCATATCTTGATTATAGATTGACGGTCTCTAATCATAAATTTTAAACTATTTCAAAATTTTAATGATTAGCCCTATAATCATGCATACTATAGTTTAAATCAATTAACAATCATATTCTAATTAATCAAATTTAAACTATTTCACTATGCATTGCATGATAATTAATATAACTCTTATATTAACCTATGGATGTATCATGCTCAATGCAACTTCATTTCCATTTTTAATAAATTAACAATTAATTATTGCCAAAAATGGTAAATCAAAGTAGCATGCTGCAAACAATTTATTTTTAATATAACTCTTATATTAAAACTACGTAATTGCATGCATCATACTTCTCAATTTTCATGAATTTAATATAACTCAACTATATATTAAATCAATCATGAAAATCCATGCATTATTCCATACATCATAATCATATTATAACATACAGAATGCATGAGCATGCTTTATATCCTAAGGTGGGATTTTAATTTAAATGACATCCATAAAGCATTTAAACAGCGAATAAACCGATTTAATTGGCCCCTAGGATAATTAAAGCAAAAATTACTCTAATTAAAGCTTTAAAACTATCCTATTACATAAAAAACAGCTCCACAATTGGTCTAGAATCCACGAACCGACCCGAACCGCTTCGAACCGGCCTTGAAAATCTCGAACCGCCCAAACACCGGGTTGAACCGGACCAAACCGGTCCCATCTCAATCCAAACCGCACGAACCGGACCGCCCATTAGGGTTTCAGCACACGTCTCCACGAAGGCTGAACTGCCGCATTAACCAGTGTTCGTTAACTGTGGTTCACTCCACTAAAGAACCACAGCTGCACTCTTCTCACTGCAGATATGTTTCTGTGTCCACGGATATTGACCATCAACAGCAAGTTAGCCCTTCACGTGTGTTCGTACCCCAGCTAGGTCAAATTACCGTTTTACCCCTGGGCTACCTCTTGGTCCTTAAGTACCAGTGCTCCTCTAATGAACAACCTGTTTGAGGTCCAACCAACAAACAGAAGTCCCTCTCGTGCCATAAAGAGGGTAGGGCCCTTTGTTCAAGACCCGGAGACACCACTTAAGGGAACACACCTCTACTTACCCTAATATCGGGAAGGAGTGAATTCCATCTTGTAAGACTATGTTCCCAGCTGCCCACTCGGTCTTATCCCCAAAATGGTAGGCTTATTGAGTCGGCGAACAGGCCACTCTCACCCGTACAAATCAAAGGACAATCCCTCATGGACAGGAGTCCATAATCCACTCAGGATTGAGGCCAAGTTGCCTAGGTCATCCTAGTGAAATAGAAACCGAGCTAACTAACGGTGTTACAGTTAGTGGTTAACTATTTCGCGGTCCGGTCTTTGTGCAAACTCATTGCACAGGATACCCCCACTCGCATGTCAACTACATGAACGCGTTGGATCACTACGTTTGTATCAATATACAAAGCGGGCCGTATCCATAGTGTCACCAGGATAAGGTACCCAGCCTTATCCCTATACTACAGACCCTTTAGGCTAAAACTTGAACATTGATCCCTGTATGTCGCTACATACTAGTTCAAGCCTCATTCTATTAGCCTTGGATGTTTAGTTTATTGGATTAGGGTTAATAAGACAAGATATAATACAAACATTGAATAATACATCACTTTTATTAATGTTCGGTCAAAAGTACATTTACTATCTACGAGTTTTAGGGCATAAAACCCAACAAATCCCTCTTGAAAAGGAGTTCATAACACACTCAGGATTAAAATTCAGTTACCTAGGTCATCCTATTGAAATAGAAACCTAACTAGTCAACGTTGTTACATCTAGTGGTTTACTATTTCGTGGTCCTGTCTTATGCAAACTCATTGCATAGGATATTGTTGCCTTCTGGAGTGGTTAAAAATATGATATGATTTAACTCCAAAGTACTATACAAGTGCACATAATCCGCAACAAGTAATAAATATTTTATCGTATCCACGAGGTCTTGAATAGTCTCACTTTACCTATTTTGTTTTAGTCTTTTAGTGATTTCAAGGTTGATAATTGATTGGGTTTTGAATAATGCTGGAACAAAAGAAATGATAAAACATAAATGTAAACGGATAAAGAAGATAGATTGGAAACAGACATTGGTTAAGACGTCTGTAATTGTTAAAAAGATGTTCTAGCCATTCTATTGATCAGGCAATCCCTTGTAGTCTTATCAGTAGGATCCTCCCGGAACTCTGGATTTTTTGGAATAGGTTTCAACTCCAATGAAGTTCTACCGATCAAGCATTAGGCAACTGGCTATCCCTAGCTCAATTGCTGGCGTTCACCAACTACAAAGGTCTAATGTGATTACAAGCCACACAACCCTTAAATCATCCCTGAAACTAAGAGAAGTTATTCATACCGGCTGGCCAAGCGGGCAAAAAATGAAATTAAGATCAACAAATAATCAAGATGCTCAAAGATCAATAAGAATAGCTAGATTATAAAGAAATGACAATTACATTATTCTCAACCAATGCCTAAAGTAAATTAGTTCATGAAAATAGAAATAACACACGCTACAATCTGATTAAGCACATCCATAACTACAAACTGTACAAGAAAGAGTAATCCTCCTTGAGGAAATCCATAGAAAATGGTCTTCTAAGGTCTCCAATCGATTCTCCTCTATTCGGCCTCCAAAGATGGAATTAATTTTGAATCCCCCTGACTTGAGACAACTACTTCCTTTTATAGAGTGAAGTCAACCCTAATTAGGTCGAATAATACACGTGGAACTCTTTTCAAGCTTCTTAAATCCGAGATCATTGCTGGAAACGACACCTCAGTAATGAATCACGTGTAGCTCATGTGGCCAGTTTTGCTCACAGCTTTGCTGGATCATGGATTTTGCTCCCTCAACTCGATCAACGTTAATTTCTTTGCAAAAGAACTTCCAAAGCATCAATTCCTATAATTAGGATAAAACACATTATATTCCTCTAATAACACACCTATTTGACACAAATATCATATAAATAATCACAAAATAAGACACAAATAACTCCCTTTTGGAGAGTTATCATACCCCCAAACTTGAACTATTGCGCGTCCCGAGCAATATAAACTCATTTTCTAAGAAATTTCAACAACATTGATCATAGTACAACTCAACTAAAACAGATTTTCCAACACTACCTTCAACCTTTACCTGAGCAACCTGCAAAACCATGCATTGCTGTAGCAAAATAGTTCTTTCAGCATTGAACAAAAAATTACCACCTTTAACTCAATCCTAAGAACACCACAACTTAACTATATTATCAGACATTTTTAACAAACTTCTAGGGGCTTATTCTTTTGTTCTTCAGACTTAAAGTCGCCCTATAGTCATAAGCTCTTGAGCATGAGATGACCCATTTTATGATGCAGTATACCCTTGTCTCAAGCTTATCACCAACTAGGCTAAACACTCATTACTAAACCCAAAAGTCTTTTAGTTATCTATCCCTTGCTTCTCAGAATGACGACATGTTATGATGAAGCTCACCTAAGCCCTGGGAGATAGAAAACTGCTAGACTATCATTCATCCTTCAAAAGTTTTGCTCTATCAATTTTTTTCAGCAAAATTTTCACTTTTCTTTCTCAGCATATGAATATCATCATTTTTTCACAATATTCCCTAGGCCATCTTTTGACACAAAGACAAACTAGGGGAGTCACAAATGTCGGATTGGAATTCCCCAATTCCGTTAGCGGAAGCGCAATTGGACCGTTTCGTAGTTAATTTTGTTTTCACCAAAATACCAATACATTGGCAAAATTTAGAAAACTATTCTAAATCAATTATTAAGGCCAATCATACAACCTTAGAACTAATTCTAAAGGGAAGAAGCAAACATACCGTCGTTGTCGTCTCTAAATTCTTCAAGAACGCCTTTCTTGATTTGCGTCAACAATTGGGACACCACCATTTGATCTTCCCCGCTATAACTCTGAGATTAGGAACGTAGTTGTGGGACTACCTAATCTTGAATAGGAAAAACTCTAGAGAGAAAATTCTCCCTAGAGTTCTTGAGTTGAGTGAATATGAGAGGGCCTTATGGTGGCCATATGTTGTATTCCCTAAACCCTAGGGTTAGTGTTCTATTTATAGGAGAAAGACCATGAATAAAATATTCTTTTAAAATCAATTATTTCCATAACTGATTTAATCTTTTCCATAATTAATGAATTCCATAACCAATCAATTCCATAATTGATTAATCTTTTCCATAAATGATTAGTCACTTCCATAAGTGATTAAATCATTTCTATAAATGATTAATTACTTCCATAAGTGATTAATCATTTCCATAATTGATTAATTTCCAATTAATTAATCACCAATTAAATATCATATATTTAATTTTAGACCTTCTATTAGTTAATTAATTAATTACCCAATTAAATATCATATATTTAATTTTAGGCCTTTAATTAATTAATTCTATAATATGAATAAATTCATATTAAAATAGGAACTCCTTCCAGTTCTCTTATATCCTATAAATTTAATATGAATCAAATTCATATTAATATTTGAACTTCTTCAAATATTTATTTCTCTCATAATAATAAAGTTTAATTTCAAATTAGACTTTACATTTTAATGTATCATTATACATTATATTAATTTGTATCTCATACAATTAACTTAATTTCCAATATGAATTTGAACTATTCAAATTCTCTCAAGATATAATTGTTCCTAATTACTCTTTACGAGCTAGTAGGGGGACCTAATGGACCTACAGATCAGAAGCTCCAATGATATGAGGTTAACCGATTAAACTCATTAATCAGGTTAACCAATATTCATTAACTGTGGGTCATTCCACTAAAGTACCAGCGCTCCTCTAATGAACAACCTGTTTATGGTCCAACCATTAAACAGAAAGTCCCTCTAGGGGGCGGGATCCCTTTGTTCAAGTCCCGGAGTCATCACTTAAATGAACACTCATTTACTTCTTCTAGAAGTGGGAAGGAGTGAATTCCATCTTGTGTTGTCATGTCCCCAGCCCCCCACTCGGTCTCGTCCCCAAGAAGGTAGGCTTATTGAGTCGGCGTGCAGGCCATTCTCACTGATACTAATCAAAGGACAATCCCTCGTGAGAAGGAGTTCATGACACACTCAAGATTAAGACTGAGTTACCTAGGTCATCCTATTGAAACAGTAACCTAATTGGTTAACGGTGTTACATCTAGTGGTTTACTATTTCGTGATCCGGTCTTATGCAAACTCTTTGCATAGGATACCCCGCTCGCATGTCTCCTACATGGACGCCTTGGATCAATACACGTCTGTATCGAATACAAAGCGGGCCGTATCACATAGTGTTACCAGGATAAGGTACCCAGCCTTATCCCTGTACTATAGACCTTTTAGGTTGTTACTTGAACACCGATCCCCGTATGTCCCCACATACTAGTTTAAGTCACATGTAAACAACCTTGGATCTTAGTTTATTGGATTTGGGTCAAATTGTGCAATATTTAATAATAACACTTTATTGTAGAAACTCAATAACACTTTATTGAAACAAGTATACAATTTGTTTACATTCACTATCAACGAGTTTTAGGGCATAAAACCCAACAAACTCCCACTTGGACTAAAACTCTAGTTTAGTGGGATGTATAATAATCTATACAGCAGCAGGTGTATAAATACATGTATAAAACATATACAATGTACAAATACAATAAACTAGGGCATCACTATACCCATTACATTTCTCCCACTTGCCCTAGATTTCATCTTTGTACATTACTCGTAAATCTAGACCTTCTAGATGACCCTCAAACACTTTAGCCGAGAGAGTCTTTGTAAATGAATCAACAATATTTCATTCAATTTAATGTGCCTGCTTGTCTTGGGCTGCGATGTTCTTTTGAATTTGCCACAACACCACTATATCACTATAAAGTGTGATGGGCAAGTTCACATTTGGAACACATTCCAAATCAATCAAGAACTTCCTAAGTCATACAGTCTTTATCGCTGCTTCACAAGCAGCTATGCTTTCTGCCTATACGGTCAAGGCTGTAACTATGTCATTCTATAGCTCCATCGTAAAAAGTGACCACAAATACTAATGTAGATTTCCTCAAATCCTTATTAGTCTTAAAATCCGTGTCAGTGTATCCTGTAAGGATCAAATCCTTAGTCTCATACATGAGCATATAGTTCCTCTTTCTCTTCAAATACTTGAGGATATTCTTAACGGTTTTCCAGTGATCAAATCTTGGATTAGATTGATACTTACTGACAATCCCTACTGCATAGGGCATTCGTCTCATGCCCTTAACCTCTTGAGGTGTCTTAGGAAACAGTTTCTTAGACAAAAGAATTTCATGTCTGAAAGGTAGAGAACCCTTATTGGAATTCTGCATCTTATATCTAACTAACATTTTGTAGATATAAGATATTTGAGACAAGACTAGCTTTTTGTTCTTACGGTTCCTAACAATTTGGATCTTAAGAACAAACTCAGCTTCTCCCAAATTTTCATTTGGAAATTGAGCTGCTAGCTTCTTTTACTAGTCAGTAAGATAACCTACATCATTCCCAATGATTAGGATATCAATCATTTACAACACTAATAAAGCTACTGAACCATTGACGATATTCTTGTTAAGACAAGATTCATCAATGTTCTTATCAAAGCCAAAAGATTTAATCACAGTATCAAATCTTATATTCCAAGATCGAATTGCTTAGGTCAATCCATGAATGGATCACTTAAGCTTGCAAACCCTTTTGCTTTTGATCTTGATAAATGAACCATTCTGGTTGAGACATGTAGATACTCTTAACGTCTCATTTTCTCTTGTAGATCCATTTGCAACCTATAGGTTTTACCCCATAAGGTTGATCAACAAGGTCCCAGATAGAATTGAAACACATAATTTTCATTTCCTGGTGCATGGCTTTAATCCACTGGTCCTAGTTAATATCATTCATTGCCTTGCTTTAAGATAATGGATCCTCAATGCCATCATCAGGTATGATGATCTGGGCTTCTGTTAAGCCCATGTAACGGTCAGGTTGTAGAATAACTCTCCCACTACATCGAGGCACTCTCAACTCTTGAGATAGATGTAACTAACCAATTGTATTGACCCTATCAACAACTCTTGTTAAAGGTTCAACATCATCAACAACCTTTGTTGACTTATCAAAAACTCTTGTTAATATTTATGTAGCTTCATCAGTTAATTTACTTAAAACGACCTTACTTTGTGCTTATTATTTCTCATGTGGTCTTCTTCTGAGAATGTAGACCACAAAACGAGTCAGGCAAATGATCATAGCTCATAATGAATCGAACCATATCTAATAGGGTTCTATTTCTCCTATCTAATACACCGTTCTCCTAAGGTGTTCCAGGGGTTGGGAGTTGGGATGTAATTCCATGTTCTATTAAATAGTCTTGGAATCTCAAGTCCCACATACTCTACACCTCGATCAGATCGAAGTGTTTTTATCATCTCATCTAACAAGTTTCCAACTTTAGTCTCAAGCCCCTTCGAATTTCTCAAGAGCTTTAGACTTAAGTATCATTAGGTTGCGATACCCATACCTTGAATAATTATCTATAATATAGATGAATTATTCATGCCCTCCCACTACTTTAAGATATTGAACCACAAGGATCCAAATGTACAAGCTCCAAGGGCTCTTTGGCTCTTAGATCTTTTCCAGTAAAAGACCTATCAGTCATATTGCCCACAAGGCATGACTTGCAAGGTAGTAGAGAGTCATCTTCTAACTCGCTTAGAAGTTCACTCTTGACCAATCTCCCAATCAAATTGAGATTAATATGGTCTACCTTAAAACCAAAGAAAGGTATTTTCCTTTAGGAGAAATCCTTTGCCTCTTTTCAAATTGAGTAGTAACAGTCTTAAACAACCCAGTGTTCATGACTGCTTTACTCTTGATTAGTCTTAAAACATTTATGTTACTTTCCAGTAAAGCTAAACAAATGTCAACTCCCTTTCTTGAAACAAAACTACGTTAGCATAGAAAGGTAAAGAGTAACATTGTTCCAACAAATAAGACACAGAAATCAAATTTCTTTTGATCTTAGGAATTACATACACATTATCTAATAATATGTATTTTCTCCCATTGAGAAAAATAACTTAATGTTCCCCACTGATATAGCCAAAATAACATCTCTAATTCTAACTTTGAGAGTTATTACACAAGCAGCAAGCTCTTGCCAGGAACTTATTCCTTTAAAAGAAGAACACACGTGATTTGTGGCCCCTGAATCAAGTATTCAGGGAGAATCACTATTCTTCACTAATCACGTTTTCAAGACAGGTAAATGAAAATTACGGTCTTGAACAAGTTCTCTTTTTGCTAAGTAGGGTTCTATGTCATATTCACCAAAAACAATTCTTAATGAATTAAACATATGGGGCATGAGGACATTCCTCAGTTAAGAATAATCCTAGACTTATTTACCACAATTTTTCGTTTAAGCTTGTTGTATTACCGTTATTTATAAAATGACCTAAGACAATACACATAAAATTATTATATAATTGCTAAAGTAACAAATTACTTGTATTATTAATTGCACTAACCCATTACAAATAATCAAATCAAATTTTGCAGAAACAAATAAGCAATCAAAGAAACCCTATACAACTATTGATTTAGTTTTTGCAACGATACTTCAAAGGTTTAGAACAACAACCACCGAAGGGTGGTCAGCTACTCCTCTGAATTGAGACAATAATCTATACAAGTGGTTGGATCCAAAAACGATACTTCATGTATCTCATGAGGCCTTTTGGGGTGGATCCAAAAATAAAGCCATGAGGGCTTATGCCCAAAGTGGACAATATCATACCATTGTGGAGATATGTGGTTGTCCGGTAGTCCCTTACAATTGGTATTGGAGCCGATCGTAGATCTAATCTTGTTTCTCTGAAATTTGCATTGGTTTTTGGTGGGATCAATTTGCATTATGAATGTTTGGTTTGCTTAAAGACTGTTTAGGTGTTTTGGCATTAGATTTACAATTTTTGTATGATTTGATCATGTAAGGGCCCATGTTTTTGGGGCAAAATTATTGTAAATCGAGTCTTGTAAGTATGTGTCTAGAAATTTGGAATCAATTTGTTGATCGGTGTTCGAATCAGGGTTGAAATCGGAGAACGGCTTTTGGAATCAAAGACAGTATGCTCCCCAGAGGCGTAGCGTCATGACCCTGCTCAACGGAGTCGCGACGCTGAGGAACAGGCGCTGGAAAAATTGGGACAGCGTCGAGACGCTTTGCCTTCAGCGTCACGACGCTGACGGTAGTTTCCGAATTCGCGGGACGTTGAGCGAGACGTGTGGTGTGAAGCGATTACTTCAGGCGGTTACGAATATATATATTTTGCGTTCATTAAAGTTTGAACTCTGGTGGTTGGAGTAGTTGGTGTGCGTTCATGCCTGCTTTCCGTGAGGGCGCGAGTTCGAGACAAGTTTTTTTTCTCCGTGCGCGCCCCATGATATGGGCGGTTCAGAGTTCGGTTTGGTCCGGTTCACTTAGTGTTTGGTCCGGTTCAAAGCTGGTTGGTCCGGTTCACTGAGTGTTTGGTCCAGTTCAAAGCTGGTTGGTCCGGTTCAGGGAGAATTTGGACCGGTTTGAGAAATTTGGGTTCGGTTTGGACGATTCTAACACGGTTCGGGCTGGTTCTGAGCGGATGGAGGCGGTTCAGACCATTTTCAAGGTGGTTTAGGGCTAGATTTTGATTAATTAATGTATTTTTTCATTATTTTTGCCCTAGGATGCCAAAATACCGGTCTTTATAGCTATTTAATTGCTTTATGGATATCATATAGCTTAAAGTCCCACCACTGGTTAAGCAAATTCATGCATATTTATTATTATAAATGTTATAATGTATGAAATATGTATGATTTTTTTTTTCATGGATGTTTAATATAAAGTGTTATATTAAATAAATGAAAATTGAGAAGCATTGAGCATGAAATTACTTTAGTTTAAAAATATAAGAGTTATATTTATATAAGTAATTTATATGCTTATTTATTTTCATGAGCTATTAATATAAATGTTATGTTAATGTATGAAAATGGTAATGCTTAATTTTAATTTTCTTGGGTAATTAATTTAAGAGTTAGGTTAATTAAAAGGAAATTAAATTGCATTGAGCATGACATTGCCTTAGATTAATATAATTGTTATATTTATGGTATGTCATGTATGCTAATGTATGGTTTTATAAATTAATTAGAATTTGATTGTTAATTTATTCACTATGGTAGCATGTTATAGGGTTAATTCATTAAAATTTATAATAGTTATAAAATTAATGAATAGAAACCGTTAACCTATAACAAAGAATTGCATGCAAACATAGGATCTTAGGATAAATGAATTAATTTTAAAATGTTTAAAATTAATTAGACCTAAGATCACATTTCTAATAGGATTAGAATTATTCTTACTTAGAATTAAAATTAGTTTTAATTGACTAAGTAGGGAAAACATTGCTATGATTATAAGGGAACTCCACCGTTAAAGTTCTGTCTAAGGCTGGGGGCATTTGAGTTGACGGTTTACGGAACACCTCCTACCTGGGAACTGACCCGGAATACCAGAGTTGAATTAATCATAGTTAAATGTTAGCATGCAATGCCACTAGGTTTGTTAAAAGTATTTAATACACCTAGATCTTTAGAGTAAAGACCTTACATTACTGTGGTTATAAGGGAACTCTCTCGGTAAAGTACTGTCTAAGGCTGGGGGTACTTAAGATGACGGTTTACGGAACACCTCCTATCTGGGAACTGACCCGAACCTTGAGTTGAATTAACCATAGTAATGTTGACTTGCAATGTTGGGTTTATTAAAAGAAGTTTAATTCACCTAAAACATTGCGGTTGAATCCTTTCCATAATTGTTATAATAGGATCAGACTTAGATAGATTGACTTAGTCGAATTTTATCTAAGTTAAACAACCCTAAATTAACCTTAGGACATTTTCAGTGGGAGGAAAATTACAAAACGAGATTTAACTCAAGTTTTGCTCCTACGTCCCTATATTCACAACGTGAGGTTCATGCTTGGCTTCGAGTCGCCTTAGGAGCGGCCTCCCTTCGAAAAGTGTTGGCATGAATCAATAACAAGGTGAATGGGAAAAATGTCTAGAGTTAGTGGGAGCGGGACATGTGTCAACATATCCATTGGTCTCCGCCCCTAGTTCACACCGTGAGAGTCCTATGATCCTCCTGCAGGTTTTCCTGGCACAACCATCCCTTCGGAGGTCCCGATCATAGGATTCGGAACACCGTGAACTCCTGAATAGGATAGGGTCACTTAGGCTAATCACCAACAGTTGTCTTTCCTTTCTATAGCCTGTTGGTGCGTGCCTCTGAGATCTGAATGTGGGAGGGTTACACTTACGGGGATGAGTTAAATGTGTTAACTAACCCTTGACCGAACAACGGTAACTAAACGCTAACGGAATATGAGTTATTTTGGTGTTAGAGTTTGGTTGAGATTGTCTCAATTCAGAGGAGGAGTAGCTGACCACCCTTCGGTGGCTGTTGTTCTAAACCTTTGAAGTATCGTTGCAAAACTAAATCAATAGTTTTATAGGGTTTCTTTTATTGCTTATTTGTTTTTGCAGAATTTGATTGGATTATTTGTGATGGGTTAGTGCAATTAATAATACAAGTAATTTGTTACTTCAACAATTATATAATAATTTTATGTGTATTGTCTTACGTCATTTTATAAATAACGGTAATACAACAAGCTTAAACGACAAGTTGTGGTAAATAAGTCTAGGATTATTCTTAACTGAGGAATGTCCTCATGCCCCATATGTTTAATTCATTAAGAATTGTTCTTGGTGTATAGTTCATAAAACCCTGCTTAGCAAAGAGAGAACTTGTTCAAAACCGTAATTTTCATTTACTTGTCTTGAAAACGTGATTAGTGAAGAATAGTGATTCTCCCTGAATACTTGATTCAGGGGCCACAAATCACATGTGCTCTTCTTTTAAAGTAATAAGTTCTTGGCAACAGCTTGCTGCTTGTGTAATAACTCTCAAAGTTAGAATTAGAGAGGTTATTTTTTCTATAGCAGTGGGGAGCATTAAGTTATTTTTCTCAGTGAAAAAAATACATATTATTAGATAATGTGTATGTAATTCCTAAGATCAAAAGAAATTTGATTTCTGTGTCTTATTTGCTGGAACAATGTTACTCTTTACCTTTCTCTGCTAACGCAGTTTTGTTTCAAGAAAGGGAGTTGACATTTGTTTAGCTTTACTGGAAAGTAACATAAATGTTTTAAGACTAATCAAGAGTAAAGCAGTCATGAACACTGGGTTGTTTAAGACTGTTACTACTCAATGTGAAAAGAGGCAAAAGATTTCTCCTAAAGAAAAATACCTTTCTTTGGTTTTAAGGTAGACCATATTAATCTCAGTTTGATTGGGAGACTGGTCAAGAGTGAACTTCTAAGCAAGTTAGAAGATGACTTTTTACTACCTTGTAAGTCATGCCTTGTGGGCAATATGACTGATAGGTCTTTTACTGGAAAAGATCTAAGAGCCAAAGAGCCCTTGGAGCTTGTACATTAGGATCGTTGTGGTTCAATATGTTAAAGCAGTGGGAGGGAATGAATAAATCATCTCTTTTGGATGATTATTCAAAGGTATGAGTATCTTTACCTAATGCAACTTAAGTCTGAAGATCTTGAGATATTCGAAGGGGCTTAGGACTGGAGTTGAAAACTTGTTAGGTGAGATGATAAAAACACTTCGATCTGATCAAAGTGTTGAGTATAGGGATTTGAGATTTTAGGACTATTTGATAGTACATGGGATCACACCCTAAATCTCATTTATGAGAAATAGAACCCTATTGGATATGGTTCATTCCATGTTGAGCTATGCTCAATTGTCTAGCTCGTTTTGGGGTCATGTAGTGTTGACTGCATTGCATACTGCAGTAGGCAACCCCAAAGGAAACGAGAAGTGGATACTTCTTCAATTCACAAGAGAATAAATAATTTGTATCGACAAATGCTAAATTCTCAAAAGAAGCCTACATCAAAAATCATAAACCACAGAATAAAGTCGGTTTAAGTAAGTTAACTAATGAAGCTAAAGTAACATCCACAAGAGTTGTTGATGAGGCTGGTTGTTCAACAAGAGTTGTTGATGGGCCAGTGCATCTGGTCAAACACATCCATCTCAATAGTTGAGAGTGTCTCGATGTAGTGGGAGAGTTAGTTTTATAACCTGAACGTTACATGGGCTTGATTGAAGCCTAGGTTATTGTTGCAATTCTGAAGTGGTTAAAAATATTAGATAAATTAACTCCAGATTACTGTGCAAGTATACACAATCTAGCAGCAAGTGATAAGTATTTATCGTATCCACAGGGTCTTGAAATTGCCTAACTCTATTGATTTAATTTGCCTTTTTAGTGATTTCAAAATGTTGGTTAAATTGATTGGGTTTTTAAAATGCTGAAACAAAAGATATGCGAAAGCAGTAAATGATTACGACAGAGAAAACAGAATGGAAACAGACACATGTTAAGACTTCTGTAATTGTTTATAAAGATGCTCCAGCAATTCTTTTGATCCGTCAATCTCATGCAGTATTATCAGCGGGATTTTCCCGGAACTCCGAATTTTTCGGAATATGTTTCAAAACCAATGAAGCTCTACCGATCAAGCACTAGGCAACTGGCTATCCCTAACTCAGTCACTGGCGTTCACCAATACACAATGATCTAGCGTGAATTATTGCCACACAACTCCTAAATCATCCCTGAAACTAGGAGAAGCTATACATACCGGCTAGCTAGGCGGGCACATAATGGAATTAAAGATCAACAATAATTCAAGATGATCATGATCAAATAGAATTTCCAGATTTTATAAATATAACAATCACATAATTCTTAACCTATGCCTACAAAGCAATTAGTTCATGATTGAAAACATAAAATACGTTACAATCTCGATAAGCACATCCATAATACGAAATACACAAGAAATACTAATCCTTTTCAGCAAATGGGGATGAAACGGCTGCTCCAAACCACCAAGAAAATGGAAGAACTTTGTCTTCTTGAGTGGAATCGCAAATGGTCTTCTTAGATCTCCATTATGTCATCAATTCGGCCTCCGGCCGATTGATTCGGTCTCCGAGTCGTGAATCCTTGTATCTTTGACGGCTCATCCTTTTATAAGATGAGGTTTAACCTAATTAGGTTAAATTGGACACATGGCAGGCTTTCCAAGCTTCTTAGTTCCGAAAATAATTCAGCTAACGCCCCTTTATTAAAATGGATAACGAGCTGTGACGTGGCAGTTTTGCTCACAGCTTTGCTACAACACAGAATTTGCTCCTTCAAGTCGCTCAGCAATATTTTCTGCACAAAATAACTTCTAAAGCCTCCATTCTTCCAAATGGGTTAAAACATATAATATTCATCTAAAAGCAACCCTATTTAGCACAAATGACACACAAATCATTATAAAACTAAGGCCTAAATAACTCCCTTTTGGAGAGTTATCAGTTATCATACCTGATGATGGCATGGAGGATTCATTGTCTTTTAGAAAGAAAATGAATGATGTTGACAACGATCAGAGGATTAAAGCCATGGACCTAGAAATGAAGTCTTTCGTATTTCACTTCCATCTGGGATCTTGTAGATCTGCTTGATGGGTAACACCTATTAGTTACAAGTGGATTTACAAGAAGAAACGAGATCAAAAGCAACAAGATCAAAAGCAAAAGGGTTTGCAAGCTTAAGTGATCCATTCATGGATTGACCTAAGCATTTGGATCTTGAAATATAAGATTTGATATAGTGACCAAATCTTTTGGCTTTAATCAGAACATTGATGAGTCTTGTGTTTACAAGTAATCATCAATAGTTAAGTAGCTTACTTAGTGTTGTATATGGTTGATATCCTAATCATTGGGAATGATGTAGGTTATCTTACTGACTAGTAAAAGTGGCTAGCAGTTCATTTCCAAATGGAAATTTGCGAGAAGCCGAGTTTGTTCTTGGGATCCAAATTGTTAGGAATCGTAAGAACAAAAAGCTAGCCTTGTCTCAAGTGACTTATGTCTACAAGATGTCAGTTAGATATAAGATGCAGAATTCCAAGAAGGGTGCACTACCTTTCAGGCGTGGAATTCTTTTTTGTCTAAGAAACTGTTTCCTAAGACACCTCAAGAAGTTGAGGAGATGAGACGAATGCCCTATGCAATAGGGATTGTCACTAAGTATCAATCTAATCCAAGATTTAATCATTGGAAAACCGTTAATAATATCCTCAAGTATTCAAGGAGAACGAGAAACTATATGCTCGTGTATGGGACTAAGGATTTGATCCTTACAGGATACACTGACATAGATTTTAGTTCTGATAAGGATTTGAGAAAATCTACATCAGTATCTGTGGTCACTCTTTACGATGGAGCTATAGTATGGCATAGTTACAGTCTTGACCGTATAGGCTGAAAACATAGCTGTTGTGAAGCAGCGATAGAGATTGTATGACTTAGGATGTTCTTGATTGATTTGGAATGTGTTCCAAATGTGAACTTACCCATCACACTTTATAGTGATATAGTGGTGTTGTGGCAAATTCAAAAGAATATCACAGCCTAAGACAAGCAGACACATTAAATTGAATGAAATATTGCTGATTCATTTACAAAGACTCTCTCAGCTAAAGTGTTTGAGGGTCATCTAGAAGGTCTAGATCTACGAGATATGTACAAAGATGAAATCTAGGGCAAGTGGGAGAAATGTAATAGGTATAGTGATACCATTATGCAATGGGTATAGTGATGCCCTAGTTTATTGTATTTGTACATTGTATTGCTTTATACATGTATTTATACATCCTCTGCTGTTAGATTATTTTACATTCCACTAAACTAGAGTTTTAGTTCAAGTGGGAGTTTGTTGGGTTTTATGCCCTAAAACTCGTAGATAGTGAATTGTTGCCTTGTGCAATGTGATTTACAATATGCAAGAGTTCTTCACAATTAGCTCAAAAACGTGCAAGTATACACATCATGACAGCAAGTGATAAGTATTTTTATATCGTTCTCCACAGGGATTGATTAGGGAAATTTACTACTTCTAAGCGTGATTTTCGGCAAAATTCAAGTAACCAAGGGCAAAATATCATGTACTAACTAAAGTGCACAAATGCAAATAAATTTGGGTAAATTTAAAGAGTATTAAAATCAAATAACACAAGAAAAACAGCTGAAAGCAGAGGAGAAGTAAGGCTCGGATTAGGGATGTTCTGTATTGTTTCCAGGGATTGCTATAGCAAAAACTGTGCTAATTCATCTCACCCAGATTTTCAACGGGAATTTTCCAATTTTCCAAAGATTAAAGCGATTAAACTCCCATTTAACCCCTTATTTTTAGCTAAATTTGATTAGTGCCCTAGGTGGTGATTTATCCCTAAATACCCACTCATTTTCATGATCATAAAAGACTAAGGTAAAGCAAAGCAATTGGTTACTAAATGTTTTCCCAAACACCCAATAACAATACTAGAAAATAGATGGCCAATCGAAATTCCAGCTTAAACAATAAAGAACACTTTGCTTTAAGATGAAAATAGCACGGTTCAACTACAAACAACCCCTTGTTACAATATAGGCTCCCTAATCCTCACCTAAAGAGGATTAGTTCATGTTCAAAGAGAAAATAAGTTCAATACAGCAGAAAATGCTCATACAGAACATGTTTTCAGCTTCTACCACAACTAATACCACTAGGAAGATAAAAGAAGAGAAGAAAAGACTAAAGAAGAAGCTCCCAAGATCAAATCCAGCTTTCTCAAGCTGAATATTGGCTCCACGGCAGCGTCCCTCAGCTTCCTCCTCTGTTTTTCTCTGGTTCTCAGCTCCCAATCGCAGAAATCTCCTTGCTCCAGCTTCTCTTTCCAAATTAGGGCCTCTTTTCTTTTATACCCAGCCATATTTGTGGGATTCAAGGCTGATTAGACAAGCCTTGCCCACTTGGAAATCATTCTAATGGCTGAAAATAGCTTCAGCCTCCAGCTGGGAATGCCACATCAATTAATGAAGCCTTCCAAGTGTAAATCAGCTCCAGCTGCAATTCTACTTTTTCCAGCTCATGCTACAGCATAGTCTGCAAAGAAAACTAGAGCTCCAAGTCAGCTTAAATACGAAATTAACGTGAAATTAAAGCCCAAAGCCTCTAATCAGCACTCTCACTTAATAACATTAAAATTCAACTAATTCCAGCTCAAATAACAATTTCCTAAGGCAAAATTAAGCCTTTAAGCCCCAAAATCATGGCTAATAACTCTTATTAGAGTTATCACACCCCCAAACTTAGCTCATTGCTCGTCCCCGAGCAATGCTAGGCCAAAAGCTCAACTAAACCGGAAAAGATCAGCTAGCTACTCCACTAGAGCCTCCCATAAGCCACACTGCTACTTCTCGCTCACAACTTCCCTTAACAAACGCTCACAGCTCCAAAAGGAGTTCAACATTTAAAAACAACTAGGCAACAATACTTGGCATCTCCAAATCAACATTATGCTTTTAATCCACGCTCTTAGCCCATCTTAATTAGCTATCAAATCCAATTGCCAACCTACCGGCATCAAACAAGCCACTAGCTTTCTTTCTTTCTTAGCTCAAAACTCTAATCCTCAAGCTTGCTAAGCAAGCCTAAAATCCTATTGCCCAAATTATAAAAACTCTAAGCTCAACCCAAGCTTCTCTCAACTCTTATTCTCTTTTTGGCTTTTACCATCTTAGAAAAATCTCTTAGGTCATAGCCTTTTGGTCCTGGAATGACAACACTTTATGGTGAAACTCACCCAAGCCTCCATGCTCATCACCTAACGAGCACTGCATTCATTTCCCCTAAATTTGTCTAAGATAGCTATCTAGCAACTTTTCCTTGCTTCTCAGGGTGGCGACACTTTTTGGTGAAGCTCACCTAAGCTTTGGGGAAATTGCAACTTTCAAGCTAGCACTCATCCCTTAATCATTCCTTTTGATTTTTCTTCTTCTTTTTCATAGGAACTCATACCTTTCAAGAGCTACTTTTTGACGCAAGGGCAAACTATGGGTATCATAAATCCCCCTGGTTACTAGGCAAGCTCAGGAAAAGAATAAATTCCACTAAGGGAGAGGAGTACATCTTAGGCAAAACTAGGACAAAGAGGAATGCTTTCTAAGATACTTTTTTCTACATTTTTTTTTCATTCATTTTTTTTTTTCGAAAGGGCACCTCACCCCCAAACTTAAACCATTCATTGTCCCCAATGAATGAGAATGAAAGGTAAGAACCCTCAAACTTATTTTCTTTTGAGAGAGAAGCTAAGGCCTATAGCTTAGGGAGGTTATAACCTTGGGCAAAGAATTAGGCACAAGCTTTCCTAAATTTTTGAGCTAAGCGAAAGAAAGGAAATTAGGAAGCTTCTAATCAACCTAAGGATTTACAACACAAAAGGATAATCTAACTAAGCAAGAGGCTAAGATGCTAAGGATCAAAAGACATAATGCTATTTCACATAAAAACAGAATTTTTAGGCTTAAACCAGCATGCAGCTGTTGCAGCATTCATCAAGGGAAATTCAGACAAAAGCACAGCTGTGAGGCATCAAGAAGGCTCTCAAACAATACCCATTTGGGCTTCTGTAACAAAAATGAATCTTGCAATCCTATAACTATAATACGCCTAAGGCCCAAATAATTTGTAAGAAGAGGCTAGCTACTGTCTTCAAAAACAGAGTCATAACCTAAATCAACTATGCAATATTCCAACAAGATTTAAATTATGGGCAAGCTCAACTTATACCCAATTAATCAAGTTTAGATTTCAACCTTTAAATTTGCACCATAAAAGCCCAAGCATTACAACAAGAATCTACTACGCATGAAAGATAAAGAGAGATAGAATTTTCATTACACAACTTTTTCTTAAACACACAATCATGCAGCAGATTTTGTTTTCTTCTTCATCAAGATCACACAAATCATAAACTGATTACAACAAACACACAAGCACCACAACCCACAGACACACATTTTCATTTTTTTTTCTTCTTTTTCAACAAAACAGCCACAAGACCCACAGAAAGCAGAATAACCACTCATAAAAACATAGACAGCAACTACAACTCCCCTTTTTCAGCTGCCATCTTCAGCATCTTCATCATCATGAGCATCAACTTCTTCTTCTTCATTAGAAAACGAATGAGGGCTTCTTGATTCTAGCAAAAGCTGAAAAGATTTCCCATCAAATTAAAGCTTTCCAAAAATGCCTAATCTGCTCCATTTTTTTCTCTGCCACACCATTGAATTCTTCCAAAATTTGCTGAAATTTTCTTCAAAACCAAATCTTAAGAAAAAACAATTAAAGCATTAAGCTAGACAAAAATAAAATAACAAAATAAAGCTATAAATTACCTATTTGAAAATAAATCAACTACCAACGGAAAATACAAAAAATAACAGAAATTGAAATTGACTTTTTCAAAACCACCTCACTGGCCATTTACAAAAATAGAACTTTAAACACACTGCCCCTTTCTAGCTCACAACTCAATTTTCAACTAAAATGCAAGCGGCTGACATCTTTGGAAATTTTCTCTCCAATGATGTTTCAACCTTTGCCCATTTACCTTAAACTCTCTGCCATCATTATCAACACATTGTTTAAACACAAATGAATCATCCCAAAAATAAAACTTCATCTCATGGAAAAAAAATTTCAATTGTTGCTTTGATAAACCATGAGGCAATGTTCCAAAAGCAAGGTAATTGGTGAGGTCAACATACCAAAGTGTTTTCATTTTTATAGTGTGAGCTAATGTAAAAAACAACTCATCAAGGAAATATTTTTCAAACTCAGGTTGTTGAAACAATTCCAATGAACTAAATGGTTGTGTAGGTGGATTTTTCTTATCAATCAAGTCTAAGGATTCAAAAGTCCTTCTAAAACCAAAAACCTCGCCTGCACTACTTTTAACCTCAAGCTCCAATTTGTCTAATTCCAAATCCTCAATTCCAATTTTTCCCAACTGCTGTATGTGATGCTGCAGCAGTTCCTCCTCAACTTGATCATCAACCAACTCATCTTTCACTTGAATGACAGAACACTCTTCAATATCAGTGGGGGACTTTATGGCATCAAAGACACTAAACTTCACCTCTTGGTCATTCACCCTCATAGTTAGCTCACCCTTTTGGACATCTATCAAGGTTCTCTCGGTTGCTAAAAATGGCCTTCCTAGAATTATGGGGACATCCTTGTCCGCTTCATAGTCCAAAATGATAAAATCAGCCGGAAAGATAAACTTATCTACTTGCACCAAAATGTCCTCAATCTTTCCTTCGGGATAAGCGATAGACTTATCGGCAAGTTGTAATGTAACTGTGGTTGGCCTAGCTTCTCCTATGCATAATTTCTTAAAAATGGATAAAGGCATGAGATTTATGCTAGCTCCCAAGTCACAAAGAGCTCTCCCCAACTCCTTACCACCAATAAAAACAGGAATGGTAAAAGTCCCAGGGTCTTTCACTTTGGGTGGAATTTTGTTTGTCAAAATGGCACTACACTCCCTAGTCAAAGACACGGTTGCATACTCACCCAATCTTCTTTTCTTGGTTAAAATATGCTTGAGGAACTTTACATAGTTGGGCATTTGTTCCAAGGCCTCAACTAGTGGTATATTAATATGAAGTTGCTTCAAAACCTCAAGGAATTTCTTAAATTGACCATCTTGATTTTTCTGCTTAAGCCTTTGGGGAAAGGGTGGTGGGGGTGGTTTAAACACTGGGAGAGGTGTGGGTACAGTCTTGGTTGGTGCTACAGGGGCTGTCCTAAGTGTCTCCTCAATTTCCTCGTTTCCAGCCACTTTTTCACTTGGTTTTTCTGCACTTTTCTCACTGTCATTTTGCACATCAACTTGCTGTCCAGCTTCCTTTGGTTGGGTAGGTTCTTTATTTCAACCAATGCCCTACCACTTCTCAATTCTATAGCTTGAACTTGCTCTATGCCTTCTCTTTTCGAACTCTCAGTGTCTGAAGGGAGCTTACCCATCGGTCTTGCCTTCAGCTCACTTTCTATTTGGCCTACTTGAACCTCTAAATTCCACAAAGAAGCTTGTTGAGTCTGAATGACAGCATCTGTTTTGGCCATATATTCCTTGAACATGTTTTCCAAAGAAAACCCAGTAGCTTGCTGATTTAAATGGGCTTTTTGGAATTGACCTTGTTGATTTTGATTTACAAATCCAGTGGGCATCTTCTGTTGAGCTTGCTGATTGTTAGCGTTACTCCCTTGACCTTCCCAAGCAAAATTGGGGTGATTCCTCCACCCAGGATTGTAAGTATTGGAGTAAGGGTTGTGTTCCTAGGGGCATTTTGATTCCCAACATAGCATACTGAAGCTGGATTCCCTAGGCAAAACTCGAAAGTATGGTCCTCTCCACAATACACACAAGAATCTGTGAAATTCTGGTTTATATTGATTGCTGCAGCAGTCTGTTTTGCACCAAAATTCAGCATATTCAAATTTTCAAGCCCCACGGTCAACTTTTTCATCATGCTCTCCATTGAATCAAACCTCGCATTAAAAGATGTAACAGTGTCAACCTCAAGCATACCCTTATTTTTCTTCCCAGCCACACTTCTAGAATTAGACCATTGGCAACTATTTGTGGAAATTCTCTCCAAAATGGCATAAGCTTCATCATAAGTCTTGGATAATAAAGCACCATTAGCTGAAGCATCTACCATATTTTGAGTAGCCCAATTCAACCCATTGTAGAAAGTCTCCATTTGAATGCAATGGGGTAGACCATGGTGAGGGCATTTTCTCAACAACTCTTTGAATCTTTCCCAAGCTTCACTAAAAGATTCATCATCAAATTGTCTAAAAGATACTATGTCTGCTCTGAGCTTGGCGTTCCTTGTGGGAGGGAAGTATTTGATCAGAAACTTCTCGGCTAGCTCATTCCAAGTAGTGATAGAGCCGGGGGCAAAGTTATTCAACCAAGCCTTAGCTCAAAAAACTTGTTGCCTTGTGCAATGTGATTTACAATATGCAAGAGCTCTTCACAATTAGCTCAAAAACGTGCAAGTATACACATCATGACAGCAAGTGATAAGTATTTTTATATCGTTCTCCACAGGGATTGATTAGGGAAATTTACTACTTCTAAGCGTGATTTTTGGCAAAATTCAAGTAACCAAGGGCAAAATATCATGTACTAACTAAAGTGCACAAATGCAAATAAATTTGGGTAAATTTAAAGAGTATTAAAATCAAATAACACAAGAAAAACGGCTGAAAGCAGAGGAGAAGTAAGGCTCGGATTAGGGATGTTCTGTATTGTTTCCAGGGATTGCTATAGCAAAAACTGTGCCAATTCATCTCACCCAGATTTTCAACAGGAATTTTCCAATTCTCCAAAGATTAAAGCGATTAAACTCCCATTTAACCCCTTATTTTTAGCTAAATCTGATTAGTGCCCTAGGTGGTGATTTATCCCTAAATACCCACTCATTTTCATGATCATAAAAGACTAAGGTAAAGCAAAGCAATCGGTTACTAAATGTTTTCCCAAACACCCAATAACAATACTAGAAAATGGATGGCCAATCGAAATTCCAGCTTAAACAATAAAGAACACTTTGCTTTAAGATGAAAATAGCACGGTTCAACTACAAACAACCCCTTGTTACAATATAGGCTCCCTAATCCTCACCTAAAGAGGATTAGTTCATGTTCAAAGAAGAAACAAGTTCAATACAGCAGAAAATGCTCATACACAACATGTTTTCAGCTTCTACCACAACTAATACCACTAGGAAGATAAAAGAAGAGAAGAAAAGACTAAAGAAGAAGCTCCCAAGATCAAATCCAGCTTTCTCAAGCTGAATATTGGCTCCACGGCAGCTTCCCTCAGCTTCCTCCTCTGTTTTTCTCTGGTTCTCAGCTCCCAATCGCAGAAATCTCCTTGTTCCAGCTTTTTCTTCCAAATTTGGTCCTCTTTCCTTATATACCCACAAGAATCTGCTGCATTCTGATTTATGTTAATTGCTGCAGCATTCTGGACTGCACCAGAATTTGCTAATTGCAAACTTTCAAATCCCGAATTCAATTTCTTCATCATGCTCTCCATGGAATCAAATCTTGCATTGAAAGATGTCACTGTGTCCACTTCTAGCATACCCTTGTTCTTCTTTCCACCCATGCTTCTTGAATCCGACCACTGACAACTATTTGTAGCAATCCTCTCCAAAATAGCATAAGCTTCGTCATAGGTCTTGGACAACAAAGCTCCATTGGCTGAAGCGTCTACCATATTCTTAGTAGCCATATTCAGCCCATTATAAAAAGACTCCATTTGAATGCAATGGGGGAGTCCATGGTGGGGGCATTTTCTCAACAATTCCTTAAATCTTTCCCACGCTTCACTAAAGGAATCATCATCAAATTGCCTAAAAGACACTATATCCGCTCTAAGCTTGGCATTCCTAGTGGGAGGGAAATACTTAATAAGGAACTTCTCGGCTAACTCATTCCATGTAGTGATGGAACCGGGGGCAAAGTTATTCAACCAAGCCTTAGCTCCATCTCTCAAAGAATAAGGGAATAAAGTTAGCCTCAAAGCATCTTGGGAAACTCCTTGAATTCTAAATGAGTCACTCACTCCCAAAAAGGATTTAAGGTGAAGGTGTGGGTCTTCTGAAGGTAACCCATGAAACTGACCCACTGTTTGCAACATTTGGAACATCACAGGCTTCATCTCAAAATTCCGAGCCTGAATCTCTGGGCTTGCTATCCCCGGATATAACTCATTGAAAGTAGGGACGGCATAAGCTCTGATAGCTTTTCCCCTATCATCGGCTATTAAGACAGGGTTCTCAGCTCGATTTTCTACCCCTTGTTGCCGATTTATCTCAGGATTGAGCGGCTGATTTCCCAGAGGTAAAAGAGGCGGTGGATCCATCCTATTGTTCCTTTCTCGTTGCTCCCTTCTCCTCCTATGAAAAGTTCTTTCGATCTCAGGATCAAAATTGAATTCCAAATCAGGGAACTCGTTCATACACAGGTACCCGTACCTGCAAAATCAATTAACAAAGTTTAGATTCTATTTTAGCACCAATCTCACCGAAATTTAGCTAAAAAATAGCGAAAATCTACTAAATCCCCGGCAACGGCACCAAAAACTTGTTGCCTTGTGCAATGTGATTTACAATATGCAAGAGTTCTTCACAATTAGCTCAAAAACGTGCAAATATACACATCATGACAGCAAGTGATAAGTATTTTTATATCGTTCTCCACAGGGATTGATTAGGGAAATTTACTACTTCTAAGCGTGATTTTTGGCAAAATTCAAGTAACCAAGGGCAAAATATCATGTACTAACTAAAGTGCACAAATGCAAATAAATTTGGGTAAATTTAAAGAGTATTAAAATCAAATAACACAAGAAAAACGGCTGAAAGCAGAGGAGAAGTAAGGCTCGGATTAGGGATGTTCTGTATTGTTTCCAGGGATTGTTATAGCAAAAACTGTGCTAATTCATCTCACCCAGATTTTCAACGGGAATTTTCCAATTCTCCAAAGATTAAAGCGATTAAACTCCCATTTAACCCCTTATTTTTAGCTAAATCTGATTAGTGCCCTAGGTGGTGATTTATCCCTAAATACCCACTCATTTTCATGATCATAAAAGACTAAGGTAAAGCAAAGCAATCGGTTACTAAATGTTTTCCCAAACACCCAATAACAATACTAGAAAATGGATGGCCAATCGAAATTCTAGCTTAAACAATAAAGAACACTTTGCTTTAAGATGAAAATAGCACGGTTCAACTACAAACAACCCCTTGTTACAATATAGGCTCCCTAATCCTCACCTAAAGAGGATTAGTTCATGTTCAAAGAAGAAACAAGTTCAATACAGCAGAAAATGCTCATACACAACATGTTTTCAGCTTCTACCACAACTAATACCACTAGGAAGATAAAAGAAGAGAAGAAAAGAATAAAGAAGAAGCTCCCAAGATCAAATCCAGCTTTCTCAAGCTGAATATTGGCTCCACGGCAGCGTCCCTCAGCTTCCTCCTCTGTTTTTCTCTGGTTCTCAGCTCCCAAACGCAGAAATCTCCTTGCTCCAGCTTCTCTTTCCAAATTAGGGCCTCTTTTCTTTTATACCCAGCCATATTTGTGGGATTCAGGGCTGATTAGACAAGCCTTGCCCACTTGGAAATCATTCTAATGGCTGAAAATAGCTTCAGCCTCCAGCTGGGAATGCCACATCAATTAATGAAGCCTTCCACCTGTAAATCAGCTCCAGCTGCAATTCTGCCTTTCCAGCTCATGCTACAGCATAGTCTGCAAAGAAAACTAGAGCTCCAAGTCAGCTTAAATACGAAATTAACGTGAAATTAAAGCCCAAAGTCTCTAATCAGCACTCTCACTTAATAACATTAAAATTCAACTAATTCCAGCTCAAATAACAATCTCCTAAGGCAAAATTAAGCCTTTAAGCCCCAAAATCATGGCTAATAACTCTGATTTCTAAGAGTTATCATGAATGTAAACAAATTGTATACTTGTTTCAATAAATTGTTATTGAGTTTCTACAATAAAGTGTTATTGTTAAATATTGCACAATTTGACCCAAATCCAATAAACTAAGATCCAAGGTTGTTTACATGTGACTTGAACTAGTATTTGGGAACATACGGGGATCGGTGTTCAAGTAACAACCTAAAAGGTCTATAGTACAGGGATAAGGCTGGGTACCTTATCCTGGTAACACTATGTGATACGACCCGCTTTGTATTCGATACAGATGCATTGATCCAAGGTGTCCATGTAGGAGACATGCGAGCGGGGGTATCCTATGCAATGAGTTTGCATAAGACCGGACCACGAAATAGTAAGCCACTGAATGTAACACCGTTAACTAGTTAGGTTATTGTTTCAATAAGATGACCTAGGTAACTCAGTCTTAATCCTGAGTGTGTCATGAACTCCTTCTCACGAGGGATTGTCCTTTTATTAGTATGGGTGAGAGTGGCCTACACGCCGACTCAATAAGCCTACCTTCTTGGGGACGAGACCGAGAGGGGGGCTGGGGACATGACAACACAAGATGAAATTCACTCCTTCCCACTTCTAGGAGAAGTAGATGAGTGTTCCCTTAAGTGGTGACTCCGGGACTTGAAAAAAGGGATTCTGCCCTCTCACTGGCCCGAAAAGGACTTTCTGTTGAATGGTTGGACCATAAACAGGTTGTTCATTAGAGGAGCACTGGTACTTAAGGAGACAGATGTAACACAGGGGTAAAACGGTAATTTGACCCAGTCATGATTACGAACACTCGTGAAGGATTGACTTACCAGTATAGGTCTATATCCATGGACACAGAAATGTTCTACAGTGAGAAGAGTTCAGCTGTGGGTCTTTAGTGGAATGACTCACAGTTAATGAATATTGGTTAACCTGATTAATGAGTTTAATCGGTTAACCTCATATCATTGGAGCTTCTGATCTGTAGGTCCATTAGGTCCCCCTTCTAGCTCCTAAAGAGTAATTAGGAACAATTATATCTTGAGAGAATTTGAATAGTTCAAATTCATATTGGGAATTAGGTTAATAGTATGAGATACAAATTAATATAATGTATAATGATACATTAAAATGTAATGTCTAATTTGAAATTAAACTTTATTATTATGAGAGAAATAAATATTTGAAGAAGTTCAAATATTAATATGAATTTCATTCATATTAAATTTATAGGATATAAGAGAATTGGAAGGAGTTCCAATTTTAATATGAATTTGATTCATATTATAGAATTAATTAATTGAAGGCTTGAAATTAAACATATGGTATTTAATTGGGTAATTAATTAATTAACTAATAGAAGGTCTGAAATTAAATATATGATATTTAATTGGTGATTAATTAATTTGAAGAATTAATTAATTGGAAATTAATCAATTATGGAAATGATTAATCACTTATGGAAGTGATTAATCATTTATGGAAAAGATTAATCAATTATGGAATTGATTGGTTATGAAATTGATTAATTATGGAAAAGATTAAATCAGTTATGGAAATAATTGATTTTAAATGACTATTTTATTCATGGCCTTTCTCCTATAAATAGAGCACTAACCCTAGGGTTTAGGTACGACAACATATGGCCACCATAAGGCCCTCTCATATTCTCTCAACTCAAGAACTCTAGGGAGAATTTTCTCTCTAGAGTTTTTCCCATTCAAGATTAGGTAGTCCCACAACTACGTTCCTAATCTTAGAGTTATAGCGAGGAAGATCAAATGGTGGTGTTCGTTGAAGTATTTAGAGTCGTCAACGGAGGTATGTTTTTCACCGCTTAACTTTTTGCCAATGTATTGGTATTTTGTAGAAAAAAATTAATTTACGAACGGTCCAATTGCTTCCACTGTAACGGAATTGAGAATTCCAATCCTTCACCTGGTTACTTAATAACCTAGAAAAAGTTATGAAGGGGAGGAATGCTCGGGCAAAACAAGAGGAGTGCTCAAAGTCTCCCAAACTTAAATTATTCATTGTCCCCGATGAATTAGCAACATATAATTATTTCCCCCAAACTTAGTTTTTACACTCTGAATTTAAAACTAAGCGTAGGACTAAGACTAAGCTTAAGGTGGATCAAATAACACAATGCTACCTCAGAACTTCTTGCCGCAACGATGACCAGGCTAGAAGGAATGCTCAAGCAAAAGGTTTCTGGAGATTAGAATACCTTGATCCAATTAAGCTAACTGGTCCAAGCTTAAAAAATTCAGAAGAAAAGTAAGGTAGGAATGCTCAGGTGTGTCATGAAACAAAAAAAAAACTTCTAGAATTTCATTAAAAGAAAAGATAAAATTTACATCAGCAGAGATAATAATTTTTTTTAAGCCAGCAAAATAAAAAAAAAAAAAGCAAATTTTCCTAAAAGTAGAAAAATAAAGGCAGGCAAACAAGTGAGCAACAAAAATGATCATACAAAATAAATGCTCACTGGATTATTCTTCCCTTTTCAATCCTCTTGGCCAGCTTCTTCTTCATCTTCTTCTCGCTCAATTGGCGGGGGTGGGATCCAGGGGTTTATAAGATCATCGGGGAATATGGGGAAGGCTTGATAAGGTTTAGAGAAATTTTCTTGTAAAGCCTTCTTGGTGGTGGCATCCCTTCTCTTAGCATAGCTCCAGTAAGTTTGGTTCTGCCTTTCAGAGAACTTTAAACGACTGGGCACCAGTTGCAGTTGCTCCTGAATACTATGGATGCAACACACCAACTCACCTTGGCGTGCCTCTTGATTCCTTTGAAGCCTTGCCAGATTCGGTGTGTCGATTATCCCTTTGTCCATTAAAATAATATCTTCATTGCTTGCTGGAACGTCGACCCTTTGACACGACATAGTAATTGTGTTGGGGAAGAATAATTTGCCAACATTTTCCCTCCAGCAATTATGAATTTCGCTGCAGATGATTTTTCTGACATCGATACTGAGAGATCTGAGAATTGCAAAAACTGGGAGAACCTGATCACGAGATATCGTTGAATCATGAATAGTTGGAAGCAAGCGCTGCTTGACGAATCCTAGCCATGTGTTTGCCTCGCTCTTAAGATAGGGAACTTGAAAAGTCCTCTTCTTCGTCTTCGAGAGCCTCCACTGAGCCCCTTCTATGCCCACTTCTCGCACAGCCGCATTCAGCTGCTCATTAGATGGCGCTGCTGCCATCTCATTGTATCCAGCGTGGGGGAAATCCTACAGATTGAGTAACGAATTTATTACCCTAGGGCTCCAGTCTACTGCTACTCCACGAACAATCACTTGAAAACCCTATTCTTCATCAATGTTTGCGTAAAACTCGCACACCATCTGCGAGTTTGCAGGCTCTGGCTTAACACAAAACTGCTCCCAGCTATGGTTCGTGATCCTAGCTCTCAAGAAGTGAGGAAGGTCTGCGCGAAAACCCTGCTTGAACAGAAAGTCGCGTTTGAGCATGTCGCGATATTTTGCTCGCGCAAGATTGTTGACAAAGCGCTCGTAGGGTGATGCGCAATTTGCTAACCGCAAGTGTACGGGTCAAGTAATAATATAGTGTTTTCGTGTAAAACGAGTGTCGTCCTCTGGATTGGATTTCTAGCAAATTAAGTACCGTGGATACTTTTGTTCAATTTTATTTAGGGAGCAAAACTCAAAGATAAAGATAAAAGTAAAGACAAAAAGCATAAAATAAAGATGGAGACTCAAATGGAAAGACTCTTAGGGAATTGATTTCATTGTTGAGATTGAGGATAAATTAATGGGATGAATTTAGCTTGCAATTATTCTACCAAGTCTAGGAACCTTTTATCACAACTATCTCTCTCGAGCATAATTGATTCTCATGCATGCAACCAACTTGATATCCCTATCTAAGTTCATTAACATGCAAGACTTTGAGTTTAGTTCTTCAAGCAACTTCTAAAGTTATTCCAAATCCCGTCACAAACTTAGAATTTCTACTTTAGTCATGCATTAAATAAAGTAAGTCTTAGGCCAAATCCCCTCTCCCAAGCAAGATTCAACACTCAAATCATTCAACTAGTGATCAAGTAATTGAAAGCATTTAACCATAATTGCATAGGTAAAATATATGCATATTCATACCACAAACCAATCCAACAACCTAAGACAACTACATCAATCCTTAAGACAAACAACTAGCAATTCATAGTCTTTAAACTACAAACACTAATTGAAAGAAAAACCATAAAAACTACAAGAGTTAAGGGAAAGAGAAAGGAAAACTCGAATCCGCCGACACCGCACGTCCACATCACGATCTCTACGTCTTCTCGCTTGATTCCCGCTCCTTGGCCTTGCCTTTAGCTCCCACAAAAGGTCTCTAGTCGAAATTAGGGCTAAAATCTCACCAATTGGACTCCCCCAATCTGTAGCTGAAAAGAGAAATTTATAGAAAATCTGTTGATAGCGTCGCGACGCTGTCAGCGTCGAGACGCTAAGGAGACAACGTCTCGACGCTGTCTCTGTTGCCCCCAAAATCAGAAAAGGAAAAAGGTAGCGTCGAGACGCTCCAAGAGTAGCGTTCCGACGCTGGTCTACATAATGCCCTCTCTTGGCTCCTTCTAACTTGAATCTTTTCGGTTCTCTAACATCTTTTTGCGTCCCGAACACCCGATCAACTCCAAATTATCGTTTTAGCTCCAATAAACTAATTTCTACAAAATAAACATTAAAGTGCATAATTTTGGCCATATAATCATAAAAGACTAGCTTAATTAATTAGGAAGAATAGCTAGCTATGCTCGCTATCATAAGGTAGGCGTTGCTCTTTTGGTTCCTCTTCCTTTGCTTCCGCCTCTGCTTTAGCAACTCTTTTGCCCCTATCCTCGTTTCCTTTCTCTACAACCTCATCTTCTTCAGCCTTTTTCTCGGCTTCCACATTTTCTTGAACTTTTGCTTCAGTGTTTTCTTTCTAAGATTCTGTGGTAGGAGGAGATGGAGTGTCAGTTCTTACCTGCTTAATTTGCCCAGCCTTCTGCTTACGGTGGTGGCGCGGTGGCTGTATCAGAATGACCTCCTCTTGTACCTCTGCTTGCTGTTCTTGAACTTCTTGCTGAACTTCAACCCGCGGTCCAGTCGGCTCCGAAACTTTCTCTACTTCAGGGGTTTTTGGTGGATCTTCTCCAACCACTTCTTCTACAATATCTTTGATAACCTTTTGCAGAACTTTAGTGACCGGAGATTGTTGTTGTCTCCTCAACCGTCGAGCCTCTTTCTCTTGTGGCATTCTCTTCCTCTTGGTTTTCTTCTTTGGTGCCTCGGGTGTTATAGGCACTTCCTCTTCCTCGACCTCTCTTTCTCTCTTTCCTCTTGTTTTAGCCATTTGGAAACTCAGAGAAATTTCACCAAACACTAAGGAATAAAATTTGAAGAAGAAGACGTAATGAACGAAAACGTACTAGGGAATTAGGTATATATATAGGCTCCCACAATTAAGATCCTAATCGAAAGATCTTCCTTCAATAAATAAAATATTACCGTTTGGGTTTGCATGTAATCATCAAAATTAATGCCCCAACAACGGAAAAATAAAATGTGGTAAATGCTTGATGCGTTGGCTAACGACTAGCCCATTGGATCCACACTGCGTGACACGTGGAAGCTCCAGATGCTCCACGTGTTTTACCTGCCCACAGATACATTAAATCCAAACGGTAAAAATAAATTAAATCATAACAACCCCGTTACATTATGGCAAAAATATTTTGATCCTAACCAAAAGATTACAAAAACAAACTCATCTTCAAAATTGATTCTTCTAGAAGGATCTTTTATCTGGAAAATTCAAATTAAAATACAAAGCGCCAAAAATCAAATCAAATCTTTATGCCGAATAATTTAAAAAATACTTTATTATTTATTCTCAGCAGAAATTAAAATCGAAATACAACCGACTAAAACAATAAATTAATTTGATAAAAATAAAAATCAAATCGGCCAAATGTAACACCCCCAAAATTTTACCTATACTAGGAGACATTACTAAATAGTTACCGTAATGCCAACTTAATGCCCCGAAAATTTCGGCAGCATAACGACAGAACTATAATCTACCCCAAATTTTTAACACACCTGATAGACAATATATATATGCATTTCTAAAACCATATTAAGCAGACAACCAATCTCGCTCCATAACATCCATACCCAATCCAACTCAACACAACAAAATATAAATGCGAGTCACGTCTCATATAAAGGACTACCTAAATACGTCAGAAAATTCATAACTCGTAAAAGACAAGACTATTAAGTTCTGAAAACTACACTTAAAACATTACAACCAAATTAACATCAACCCTCGCTCATTCAATCAACTAGAAGAAGATATTAACATCTTAGGCCACAACCTAACTCGAACTCAAAACTAAGGACAAGTAACAAGGAAAGCATGAACAGGACAGGCTAGCTATGGTCTTTCTTTCGTCACGTCTCCTCTACATCACCAAGCTAAAATATGATTGCAGAACCTGCAAAACTTGGTGGTGGGTCAGTACAAAACCACGGTACTGAGTAAGTGGCTCACACCTGAAGAGCCATCAAATAACATACATATACAAGACAATTATCATGCTTGTCAACCACAATATCGTGCCTCAAATACAAGACAAACAATCAACACAACAAAACATACTCAACTAATGCAGTCGTGCAACAACCATGCACCTAACACATGAATTTCGGCACCATGCCATGCATACTCGATTTTCTCTCAAGATCCACGAGCTCGCCCAACCCTCATAGCCCTCACAAAGCTCTCTGAGACTGACTCCTTCGAGTCACGCTGACCCCTGACCATATTACCCAATGCCTCGACGTTTCTCTATGGCGCTCAGCGTTTGACCCTTGACGATATTACCCAAGGCCTCGAACTGTGCATCGCCCCTTGGCCATATTACCCAAGGCACTCGATGACTTTACAATCAAACTGTACATCGTCCCTTGGCCATATTACCCAAGGCACCCGATGACTTTCACAATATATAGACTCATCACATCGCCCCTTGGCCATATTACCCAAGGCACCCGATGCTCCTCTTAATCCATTAGTGACATACCACTCCTCGACCATTTTTACCCGAGGCACCTAGTATTCACCTAACTTTCCTTTTCAACACACAAGGTCCTCGACCTCACAATCTCACTAGAATGCATGAATCCTACTCATCATGCTCCTAGACCATGTTTTATGCCAATGACATGCAACCCATAATGCACATACCAAACATGTTTTCTATGAAGGTAATAAAAGTTCCCACGCAGCAGAAGCGCATCGAAAGGACCTTTCGCCGTATATTAATTAACATTAAAATACCATTACGAAAAACTCAAAAAAACTTTAAACATACTTTAAAGTTGCTGCAAATAGCTATAAACATGCTTGAAAATTGAATCTAATTTATTTTCATGCTTTTCTAAAGAAAAGAGGAAAAACCGTTACAAACCTTCGTTGTAGACTTGACCGTTCTTCGCCAACGACGCTTCAACGAACGAAAATGTAGCGATCCCTCCTTGATTTCTTCGCTGGAAATTTCTTCTTGAAAGACACAATAACCACAGAGGTTACACTGGTATGTCTCTAAGTCTAGGAGGCAAAAGACTTGTGGGAGTCTTTCTCTAAGAGGGAGGCTAGAGAGAATTCTAGGTCTTGTCTTGTGATTCTAAAAGCAAGAGGAGAGTACTAAACCAATTAGGTCTAGTGTTCTATTTATAGAAGAGAGACCATAAATAAAATATTCAATTAAATCAAATTTTTCCAAAATTGATTCAATCTTATTCCTTATTTAATCAATCCATGATCAATCAATTCCACAATTGATTAATCTTTTCCATAAAAGACTAATTACTTCCATAAGTGATTAGATCATTTCCATAAATGATTAATCACTTCCTTAAGTGATTAATTATTTCCATAATTGATTAATTCCCGGTTAATGAATTCTTTAATTAATTAACCACCAATTAAATATCACATATTTAATTTCCGGCCTTGAATTAATTAATTTGCCCAAATAGATTTTAGGCCTTAAAATTAATTAATTCATTATTTGAACTCTTTCAAACTTCCATAAATTTAATGTGACTCAAATTTATATTAATATTTGAATTTCTTCTAATATTAATTTCTCTCATAATAATATACCAATATATATTATATTGTTTCCCTTAGTAAATTGAACATTTTCAATTTACATTTATTACTTAGTTGCCTCAAATTATTTTATGAGCTACCAGTGGGACCTAATGGACCTGCAGATCAGAAGCTCCAACGATGTGAGATTAATTGGTCAAACTCATTGACCAAATTAATCAATATTTGTTAACTGTGTGTACATTCCACTATAGACTCACAGTTGCACTCTTCTCACTGCAGACATATTTTCTGTGTCCATGGATATAGACCAATATCGACTAGTTAGTCCTTCACGAGTGTCCGTAACACCAGCTAGGTCAAATTATCGTTTTACCCCTGGGTTATTTCTATTTTCTTAAGTACCAGTTCTCCTCTAATGAACAACCTGTATGTGGTCCAACCAACAAACAGAAAACCCTCTCGTGCCATTGAGAGGGTAGGGCCCTTTGTTCAAGACTCGGAGTCACCACTTAAGGGAACACTCATCTGCTTCCCTAAAGTCGGGAAGAAGTGAATTCCATTTTGTACGATTATGTTCCCAGCTCCCTATTCGGTCTTGTCCCCAAAATGGTAGGCTTATTGAGTCAACGTATTGGCCACTCTCACCCATGCAAATCAAAGGACAATCCCTCATGAGCAGGAGTCCATAATCAACTCAGGATTAAGACTAAGTTGTCTAGGTCGTCCTAGTGAAATAGAAAACCAACTAGTTAACGGTGTTATAACCAGTGGTTACTATTTCGCTGTCCGGTCTTATGTAAACTCATTGCATAGGATACCCCCACTCGCATGTCTCCTACATGAACGTGTTGGATCATAGCGTTTGTATCAAATACAAAGTGGGTCGTATCCATAGTGTCACCAGGATAAGGCACCCAGTCTTATCCCTATACTATAGACCCTTTAGGCTGTTTCTTGAACAGTGATCCCCATATGTTGCTACATATAGTTCAAGACTCATATTACAGCCTAGGATGTCTAGTTTATTTGATTAGGGTTATTTTAGGCAAAGACAAATATAAAATAACTAATAACATTTAATGGAAAAATATATCAATATTATTTCATTAATATCCGGTCAACGGTTATATTCATTATCTACGAGTTTTAGGGCATAAAACCCAACATTCTAAACCATGCATTAAGTCATAAAACACATAACATGAACCACACGTTCTCACTTTTCAATAAATCACAATGAAACAACAATCTTAGTACAATAGTTTCACCATATAAGCTCAACACAGCAACTCAACGTATTCAAAACTCGTTACGAACACATAAGACATACATATCTATACAGTATATGATAAAACCAAACAAGTAAAGCACACATCATGCTAGCATACAAGCAAACAGACCCAATAGGTAGAATTCCACTTACTATCGCTCTAAAGTTCTCCTAAGCAGTTCTAACGCTTCCTGAAATAAGAAAGACAAGGCCTAGAAGTTATAACTTATTTTCACGACCTTAAACTAAGTTGAGGACTAGGAAGAACCTTCTTAGCCCAAAACAAACCTTAAACTCAATTCGAACACTCCAATATTTGTTTGAATTTAGTTATAAGAGAGTTCCATGGTTAGAAACATGCTTTGAACATTCCAAAATCAAATTAAACCTACAAGAAGGTACCCAATGCTTAGAGACTAATTTACAGCACATACATGAGTCCGAAAAAGAACATAACAGTGTTGTCCCTTACCGAAAACTAACCAAAAACCACCCTTAGCCTTATTTGAACACTCTAATATCGTCCTGAATCTAAGACAAATGATACCCAAAGGTTAAGGACTAATTTATGGTATGCAATCGAGTTCAAAAGTATCTCGAATCCTTGATGTTTCACGGTCATAAGAGCCTAAAATCGCATAAACAAGGTCGTTAGAGGGTGAGTAAATCCAAACCGATAATGATTATCAATGGGTGGTTGTTAGACTTACCGAATGGAGGAAGAATCGATATTGTAATCAGCTGGAAATCCAAACCACACGCAAGGAAGGCTGGAGAGACGCGATTCAATGTGATTCCTTGTCGAGCTCGCGTGGGTCGATCTGCAAGCTATACAACAACGCGGGTAAATGGCTGAATCAAGGAAGGATATTTCGAAGAGACCAAGACTCACCAGAAAATGCACAAGAGACCACGGTTTGCTTGCGCTTGGCCGAATATGCATCGGAGAGCTCAAGTGCGTGCACGTTGTTGCCATGGTTGTAAGCAAGAGAAGGGAAGGGGAGGTTGTTGGCGCGCACGAAAGAGGAAGAAACGAGAGGGAGTCCCTGGTGCGGCTGTGCGAAAATGAGAGAAGGGGATGGACGACGACACAACTGTGCGAAAATGAGAGGAAGGAAATGGAGGGCGGTGGCGTGAACAAGGAAGGGGTTGATGGCTGGTTACACGAGTGGGAGAGAAAGGAAGAGATGCTAGGTTTTTCTCCTTTTTTTTTATTCCCTCTAACTAGCACAAGATACCCAATTAAAAAGGGGAAAAACTACGCTTTCTATAATTCTAAACCAAACTATTTTTACAAATTGAAAACCCAAATTAGAACTCTTAAATAATTGAGTAATCATAAATAAAAAACGATTTGGATTTTCTTTAAATATTGGGGATACAAACCAAAACTAAATTCCTAAATTATCAAGACTTAACTCATTGGTTTAGGAACTAAACTGAACCATCCTAAACCGAACTTTCTCATTTTCCAAAATAGAACTTGAGCGAACATGCTTGATTATGCAAAAAAGACTTAATTCTAAAACGCGGGACGTTACACCAAATACAAATTAATCTAACCGAAAATAAAATCCAATTTATGCTAAAATTAAAATAACCAACGAATTAAAATAAATCAGATAAAAATAAACAAAATCTAATTCAGAATAATTCAAACCAAAATAAAATCAAATCTCAGAAAATCAAATAAAACAAAATCGCAACAACTACTGGAAGCTTCTAAAAAAAAATATTGCTCAACACATTGCTCCCTCAAAACCTTCGCTCGCTCACTCTTCAACCAACCTCAGAGAAGGATATTTCGAACGAAACTCCTCTCCCTAGTAATGCTTCACTCGCTGTCCATTAACCTTGAACACTCGCCCATCTTTTTCATCTCTCAAGGTAATTGCTCCATGAGGAAAAACTTCAATCACAACAAATGGTCCAGACCATTTACATTTTAATTTTCCTGGAAACTTGGTGATCCTTTACAATTTCCTTAGGTTTCAACTTCTTATCATGCCAACTTTTTGTTTTCTCTTTATACATTTTCGCATTTTCATATGAAAACTGCCGAAACTCCTCTAATTCATTAAGCTGCAACATTCTAATTGGTCATACATTACGCAAATCAAAATTCA
Organism: Luffa aegyptiaca; assembly: GCA_017139565.1. Taxonomy (NCBI): domain Eukaryota; kingdom Viridiplantae; phylum Streptophyta; class Magnoliopsida; order Cucurbitales; family Cucurbitaceae; genus Luffa; species Luffa aegyptiaca. The sequence continues at coordinate 10,865,206 of CM029396.1, forward strand.
ACTTCTTCAGGGCCTAAAATGTTTTATGCTCAAGCTCTAACGGTAAATGGCAAGCCTTTCCATACACTAACCTATAGGGAGACATAACTAATGGAGTCTTATAGGTTGTCCTGTAAGCCCAAAGAGCCTCATCTAACCAAAAAAACCAATCTTTCCGAGATGGATGGACTACCTTCTCCATATAGAGTTGATTTCCCTATTACTAACTTCAGCCTGCCCATTTTCTTGTGGGTGATAAGGGGTAGCTATCCTATGCTTAACTCCATATTTAGCTAAAAGCTTAGCTAATACATTATTCACAAAGTGTGTACCCTCATCGCTCACAATAGCCCTAGGTGTCCCAAACCGTGCAAAAATGTGCGATTGAAGAAACCTTGACACTGTCTTAGCATCGCTCTGATGGCATGCAATGACCTCCACCCACTTGGACACATAGTCACCTCCGAACAAAATAAACACATTACCATTAGAAGGGGGAAATGACCCCATAAAATCGATACCCCATACATCGAATAATTCTAATTTTAAAACATAAGTAAGAGGCATTTCATCTCTAGGTTCTAAATTTCCTCTCCTTTGGCAAGTATCACATTGTTTGCAAAACCAGTAGGCATCCTTAAATAAAGAAGGCCAGAAAAAATCCACATTGTAAAATCCTCATAGCTGTCCTCTGACCGCTGAAATGACCTCCATACGGGGAAGAGTGACATTGCTCCATGATTTCCTTTGCTTCATCACCTGAAACACATCTCCGAATAATACCATCAGAACATTGTTTATACATAATGACTCATCCCAATAAAAAAACTTTGCATCATGTAGAAATTTTTGCATTTGCCTCCTGTCCATATTAGTAGGAGTTACTCCACTTACCAGAAAATTAGCTATATCTACGTACCAAGGAGTACTATGCACTACCTTTACATCAACAGAAAAGAGTTTCTCATCTGGAAACGAATTTGAGATCACAGATTGCTCGAGAAAAGATGATGATGGGTCAAGACGAGACAAATGATATGCAATAACATTTTCCGATCCCTTCTTGTCCTTTATCTCTAAGTCAAACTTCTGCAATAAAAAAACCCAACGAATTAATCTAGGCTTCACGTATTTCTTTGACATTAAATACCTTATTGCTGCATGATCCGTAAACCCTGTGACTTTGGATCCCACTAAGTATGGGTAGAATTTTTCAAAGGCAAACACAATTGCTAACAAATCATTTTCAGTAGTTGTATAATTGATTTGTTCCTCATTCAAAACCCTGCTTGCGTAATAAATAGGATGGATAACTTTGCCCTTCTTTTACCCCAGCATAGCACCTGCTTCCACATCGCTGGCATCGCATATCACCTCGAACGACAAACTCCAGTTTGGTGCACAGAGAATGGGTGCTAAAATCAAAGCAACCTTTAAAGTCTCAAAAGCCTTCCTCCAATCTGCATCAAAATCAAAAACACTATCAACACACATCAATTTACAAAGAGGCTTACTAATGTTAGAAAAATCTTTTATGAACCTTCTATAAAATCCAGCATGACCTAAAAAGCTATGAATCCCTTTGACTAAATTCGATGGTTCTAATCTCTCAATAACCTCTATTTTTGCTCGATCATCTTCTAGACCTCTCTCCGAAATTTTATGACCTAACACTATGCCCTCCTTCACCATGAAGTGGCATTTCTCCCAATTAAGAACTAGATGGGTATCCTCACATCTTTTTAGAACCTTACCTAAATTATTCAAACATTGCTGAAAAGACCATCCAAAAACTGAAAAATCGTCCATAAATACCTCAACAGAGGACTCAATCATATCAGAAAAATGGCTAACATATACCGCTGAAATGTTGCTGGAGCATTGCACAGACCGAAAGGCATTCACCTAAAAGCAAATGTCCCATAAGGACAGGTAAAAGTTTTTTTTTCTAGTCCTTAGGAGCAATGGTAATCTGGTTATACCTAGAATAACCATCCAAGAAACAGAGTAAGCCTGACCAACTAACCCGTCCAACATCTGGTTAATAAATGGTAGAGGGAAATGGTCCGTACGGGTAGCTTTGTTAAGCCTCCTGTAATCCATACAAATCCTCCAACCAGTCACTATCCTGGTGGGGATCAACTCATTATCCTTATTAGTTACCACCGTCACACCTCCTTTCTTAGGAATACACTGGACAGGGCTCACCCAATTGCTATCTGCAATTGGATAAATAATCCCAACATCCAACCATTTAATCACCTCCTTCTTAACAACTTCTTTCATTGCAGAGTTAAGCCTTCTCTGCAGCTCAATACTCTTAAAGGATCCTTCCTCTAGAGTGATTTTATGCATACAGGTAGATGGGCTAAATCCCTGAATATCAGCTAATGTCCAACCTATTGCCTTGCAGTATTGCTGCGACAACTTAACTAAGGCCTTTTCATCCTCCAGCACTAAATAAGATGCAACTATAATCAAATGCCTCAATTATGGATGGCTTAATAGGAGAAGCCTTCCTTTCATCCAAATCTAACGACTCAAAAACACTATCTAATCTAGACACTTCTTTTTCGTTTTTCCTCTCTAAAGTACAAACTGCTAGATCCTCTATACTAATCTTTCCATAATCCTCAAAATGTTGATCCGTCAAATCCTCCATTGCTGTCTCAACAATTGTGTTCTCCAGAAGCCGAATGAAAGAGCAATCTTCCACTTCATCTGGATACTTCATGGCTTTAAAAACATTAAACTTCACTTCCTCATTATGAACCCTCATCATTAATTCCTCTTTCTAAACATCTATCAATGCCCTACCAGTAGCCAAAAATGGACGACCAAGAATAATTGGGACATCTTTATCTGCCTCATAATCTAAGATAATAAAATCAGCAGGAAATATGAATTTATCTACTTTAACTAAGACATCCTCAATCTTACCCTCAGGATATGTGATAGACCTATTAGCTAGTTGAAGTGTGACTGTGGTAGGCCTAGCTTCACCAATACCTAGCTTTTGATAAACTGAAAGAGGCATAAGGTTAATGCTCGCGCCTAAATCACAAAGTGTTCTACCCAACTCTTTTCCACCTATAGAGACCGAAATAGTAAATGACCCTAGATCCTTAGCCTTGGTTGGTAGCCCATTCTTAAGAATAACATACATTCCTCAGTAAGAGATACAGTTTCAAATTCTCTTAACCTCTTCTTTTTAGTCAAAATATCCTTAAGAAATTTTGCATAGTTTGACATTTGCTCTATAGCCTCTACTAATGGAATATTAATATGAAACTACTTAAGAATCTCTAAAAAACTTCTTAAATTAACCATCTTGGTTCTTAGGCTTCTGCCTTTGTAGAAAAGGTAGAGGTGATACATAAGGTGGAGGCGGTACATAAGGGGGTTCTACATCTGGAATATAACTAGATGCTCTAGCATTGTTACTGCTGCCTCATCATTTTTACCAGTCTCTAACTCCTTCTCAACAACATCATTTTTATCACTACTCTTCTCTACATCCTAGGGTTTACTAGGCTCTCTTCTCTCTTCTAGTGGCTTACCACTCCTTAGAGTCACTGCCTGCACCTGCTCTTTACCTTCCCTTCTAGGGTGTTCAGTATCTGAAGGAAGTTTCCCTTGAGGTCGTGCCTTCAGCTCATTAGCTAGCTGACCCACTTACAACTCCAGGGCTCTCAATGAAGCCTAATTACTTTGAACTGTGGCATCATTATGAGCCATATATATTCTTTCATCAACGACTCCAGAGAACTCTTTGAATTTTGTTGGGGTATTGCCTTCTGATTTTGTTGGGGCAATACCTGCTGTTTAGCAAATCAGGACTGGTTCACCACCTTTTGTTGTGCTTGGGGGGCTTGCGATTTACTTCCTTGCCCTCCCCATGCAAAGTTAGGGTGGTTACACCAACCTAGATTATAAAAATTCGAATATGGTTATTCATTTGATTACCTACAAAAAACACAGAAGCTGGATTGTTGGGGCAACACTCATAATTATGCTCTTCACCACAATAAACACATGATTCGACTGCCACTTGGTTTACAACTGTAGCCAGCTCCATCACTGGCGTCTGCTGAACATTGCTTACCACAGTTATGCCTTTAAGAGTGTTAGCTAATGCTGCTATATCGGCCCTAATGGTAGACACACTATCTGTTGGGAGTGCGACCAAAGTCCCACATTGGCTAGATAAGGGAGGACAAGTATTCTCCATTGGTATGAGGCCTTTTGGGGTAAACCAAAAGCAAAGCCATGAGGGTTTATGCCCAAAGTGGACAATATCATACCATTGTGTGGAGATCTGTGTGTGTCCGGTAGTCCCTTACAAGTGGTATCAGAGCAAGGTTTATTTTTAAACATCAATTTGGGATTTGCGATTGGCTTTGTATGGTGGGATTTTTATTGCATTATGAATGTAATTTTGCTATGAATTGTTTAGGTTTAATTTGGCCATAGATTTACAGTTTTTTTTATTGATTTGATCATGTAAAGGTCCCTGCGTTTTTGGGCATTATTCTGTAAATAAAGTCTTGTAAGTCCGGGTCTAGAATTAGGGTGTTTTCTGATGAAGATCGCGGCCAAACAAAGCCAAAATTCAGAAGAACAGTGCTGTTTCCATCCAGATTCTGCCTCCAAACGTAACAGCGTCGGGACGCTGTTCTTACAGCGTCTCGACGCTATTGCGATTTCATGCAGCGTGCGGCTAGGGTTACGTAGTGCGTTGAAGACGTCTGAACCGTTTTGGTTTGCCGGTTTGGGCTGGGCTGGGACCTATTTGGTTCGGTTCAACCCAATTAAGGAGCAGTTCAGGTTTTTGGCGTCCGATTCGGGTCGGTTCGGGTGGTCCAGCTTAATTCTAAAGCGGTAGAAGACTGTAATAGGATAGATTATTTGCTTTTTTAATGTAATTAAGCTTTAATTTATCCTAGGGGCCAATTAAACCGGTTCATTAGCTATTTAAATGCTTTATGGATGTCATTTAGATTTAAATCCCACCTTACGTTATAAAGCATGCTCATGCATTATGTATGTTATAATTTGATTATAATATATGATTGAAATGCATGGATTATTTTCATGGGTGTTTTAATATATATGAGTTATATTAAAAATCATGAAAAAGGAAAAGCATGATGCATGAAATTACTTAGTTAAATATAATATGTTATATTTAATAAGTTGTTTGCAGCATGCCACTTTGATTTACCTTGATTGGCAATGATGTAAATGTTATATTTATTAATAAGGGAATCAAAGTTGCATTGGGCATGAAACATCCATAGTATTAATATAATTGTTATATTATATTCATGTAATGCAATTCAATATAGTTTAATTTATTAATTCGAATTTGATTGTTAATTAAATTAAACTATAATATGCATGATTATAGGGATAATCTTTAAAATTTGAATAGTTTAAAATTAATGATTTGAAACCGTCAATCTATAATCAAGATATGCATGCTCACATAGGACCATAAGTTAAAATTGATTAATTTTAATGAGTTAAAATTAATTAGACCTAAGGTCATATTCTAATAGGATTAGAATTATTTCTTACTTAGTTTAAAATAGTATTAATTAACTAAGTAGGACCAACATTACTATGATTATAAGGGAACTCTACCAGTGATGTTCTGTCTAAGGTTGGAAGTATTTAAGTTGACGGTATACGGAACACCTCCTACCTGGGAACTGACTTGGAACACTGGAGTTGAATTAATCATAGTTTAATGTTAGATAAAGGTCACTAGGTTTATTAAATATGTTTAATTCACCTAGACTTTAGATCTTATTATAATAGTTATAATAGGATTAGACTTAGATAAATGACTTAGCCGGATTTATCTAGGTTTAAACAAAACCTATAATATACGATAGGTCACTTTAGTGGGAGGAAAATTACAAAACTTGATTTAAATCGAGTTTTGCTCCCACGCCCCTATATTCACAACGTGAGATCCATGCTCGGCTTCTTGTCATTTTAGCGCGGCCTCCCTTCGGAACGTGTTTGCATGGATCAATAACAAGGTGAATGGGGAAAGTGTCCATAGTAAGTGGGAGCGGGACACGTGCCAACGTATCCCTCGCTCTCCACCCCTAGGTCACATCGTGAGATTCCTATGATCTGCTTGCGTGTTGCCCTGGAGCAACCATCCCTTCGAAGGGCCTGATCATAGGATTCAGAACACCGTGAACTCCTGAAAAGGATAGGGTCACTTAGGCTAATTACCAACAGTTTTATTTCCTAACGGTAGCCTGTTGGTGCGTGCCTCTAAGATCTGAAAGTGGGAGGGTTACACTTACAGGGATAAGTTAATTTGTTAACGAGTCATTGACCGAACAACGGTGGTTAACGTCTATAGGAATATGAGTTATTCTGGAATTAGAGTTGATTGAGAATTGTCTCATTTTAGAGGAGTAGTAGTTGATCACCCCTCGATGGCTGTTCCTCTAAACCTTTAAAACACCGTTGCTAAACACAATCAATAGTTTTATTAGGGTTCTTTGATTGATTGTTTGCAAAATTTATTGATTGGATTTGTGCAATTGTTTGTATTGCTTGTGTGATGGGTTAAGACATAGATAACTAATACTGTCAATGTTTGTTTTTTCAGCAATGTCTTCCTCAATCATCGCTTTACTTAAAAATGAAAAATTAACTAGTGAGAATTTCCCTACGTGGAAATCCAACTTGAATATGATTCTGGTTGTTGAGAATCTCCGGTTTGTCTTAACGGAGTAGTGTCCTCCAGTTCCCCCTCGCACTACAGCTCAGGCTGTGAAAGACGCCCACGACCGCTGGACTAAGGCCAACGAAAAGGCCCGTGTCTATATCTTGGCTAGCCTAACTGAAGTCTTGGCCAAGAGATACGAGATCGTGGAAACTGCAAGGGAAATTATGAATTCCCTTCAGGAGATGTTTGGACTTCCGTCCTATCAACTCCACCACGATACTGTGAAAAATGTTTTCAATGCCCGCATGGAAGAGGGGCATCCTATTCAAGAACACGTTCTCGACATGATGAACCAATTCAACATCGCGGAGGCTAATGGCGGAGTCGTCTACGAAAGGAGTCAGGTTGCGTTCATACTGCATTCGTTTCCACTAAGCTTCATGCAGTTTCGAATGAACGCGAGCATGAATAAGATTCAGTTCAACCTGACCACCCTTCTAAATGAGTTACAGCCTTATGAGTCCATGCTGAAAAGCAAAGGAAAAAATGTGGTGAAAGGAGAGGCCAATGTGGCCCATTCCAAAAAGAAGTTCCTGAAGGGTTCATCCTTAGGAACAAAACCTGTACCTCAAGCTTCTTCATCGAAGCAAATTCAGAAGAAGAAGGGTGACAAGGGGAAGACTCCTGCAAAGGCTGTACAGGGCAAGGGAAAGGGCAATGTCGTGGCTGATAAGGACAAGTGCTTCCACTGCAATGTGGATGGTCACTGGAAGAGGAATTGCCCTCGTTACCTTGCTGAGAAAAAGAGAGAAAAGGAAGGTAAATATGATTTACTTGTTTTAGAAACTTGCTTTATTGAACATGATGAGTATACCTGGATATTAGATTCGGGAGCAACTAATCATGTCTGTTCTTCTTTTCAGGGAAATGATTTCCAGCAGCTTAAAGATGGTGAGATGACACTCAAGGTTGGAACAGGAGATTTCATTTCAACAAGAGCAGTGGGAGCTGCTAAGTTTGTTTTTCAGAAATAGGTTTTTAATATTAGACAAATTGTATATTGTTCCTAAAATTAAAAAGAACCTTATTTCTGTTTCTGAATTGTTAGAACAAAATTATTCTATTTCTTTTGAGTTGAATGAAGCGTTCATTTTACGAAATGGAGTACTTATATGTTATGCCAAACGTGAAAACAACTTATATGTGTTAAGACCAACCAATACTAAAGCAATTTTAAATCATGAGATGTTTAAAACAGCTAAAACACAACATAAAAGGCAAAGGATTTTCCTAAAAGTAACAACACATATCTTTGGCATTTATGTATTGGTCATATTAACATCGACCGGATCGGTCGTTTGGTAAAGAATGGACTTCTAACCGATTTGGAAGATGATTTTTTACCACCCTGTGAATCGTGTCTCGAGGGTAAAATGACTAAGAGGCCTTTTACTGGAAAAGGTTATCGTGCCAAAGAACCTCTAGAGTTGATACATTCGGATCTTTGTGGTCCAATGAATGTAAAAGCTCGAGGAGGTTATGAATATTTCATCTCTTTCATAGATGATTATTCTCGATATGATTACTTATATCTAATGGGGTCATAAGTCTGAAGCTCTTGAAAAGTTTAAAGAGTTTAAGACTGAAGTAGAAAACCTATTAGGTAAAACAATTAAAACAGTTCGATCAGATCGAGGTGGAGAGTATATGGATCAAAGATTCCAAGATTATATGATAGAACATAGAATCCAATCCCAACTCTCAGCACCTGGCACACCTCAACAAAATGGTGTATCAGAAAGGAGAAATAGAACCTTGTTAGACATGGTTCGTTCAATGACGAGCTATGCTCAATTGCCTAGCTCGTTTTTGGGGTATGCAGTAGAGACTGCAGTACATATTCTAAACAATGTTCCCTCGAAGAGTGTTTCTGAAACACCTTTCGAGCTATGGAGGGGCGTAAACCTAGTTTGCATTACTTCCGTATTTGGGATTGTCCTGCACACGTGCTTGTGACAAATCCTAAGAAATTGGAACCCTGTTCTAGAGTATGCCAATTTGTTGGTTACCCTAAAGAAACAGAGGTGGTCTTTTCTACGACCCTCAAGAAAACAAAGTCTTTGTATCAACGAACGCTACTTTCTTGGAGGAAGACCACATTAGAGATCACAAACCACGTAGTAAACTAGTGTTAGGTGTCTCCGGGTCTTGAACAAAGGGCCCTACCCTCTCACTGGCCCGAGAGGGGTTTCTGTTTGATGGTTGGACCACAAACAGGTTGTTCATTAGAGGAGGACTGGTACTCAAGGAGGTAGAGGTAACTCAGGGGTAAAACGGTAATTTGACCCAGCTGGAGTTACGAACACTCGTGAAGGACTAACTTGCCGTTATTGGTCAATATCCGTGGACACAGAAATATTCTGCATTGAGAAGAGTGCAGTTGTGGGTCTTTAGTGGAGTGACCCACAGTTAACGAATGGAGACTAACTTGGTTAATGAGTTTAGCCAATTAGTCTCGTATCATTGGAGCTTCTGATCTGTAGGTCCATTAGGTTCCACTGGTAGCTCGTAAAGAGACTTGAAGCAATTAAATATAAATTGTAAATTGAAAGTGTTCAATTTATTTGGGGAATCGTATAATGTATGTTGATACATTATAATATAAAGTTTATGAAACTTTATAATATAATTTTTGAATTAATTTCAAAAATTAATTCTTGAGAGAAAATATTTGAAAGAGTTCAAATAAATTTAAATATGAATTGGATTCATATTAATTTTAATTTTAATAAAATCCCTAAGAATTAAATATGTGATATTTAATTGGGTAATTAATCAATTATGGAATTAATTAATTATTTATTAAAATTAGATATTGTTCAGATAATAGATTTGAACTTATTCATAGACATTTTCCTATTTGAAAAAGGTCTTGGCCTTTACCTATATATAGGACCCCTAGGGTGGGGTGAAAGACATCTCATTCATTCTCCTTCTCTCAGAGATCTCTCCTAAAAGACTCCCACCAGTCTCCTGCTTTAAGAAGTCTTAGAGATATACTGGTGTAACCGAGTGGTGGTGTTCGCACAAGAGGGTTGCTGCGTTTTCAACCTTACTAGCAAGAAAAGGCGAATCGATCAAGACTTTCTACAAAAGTAAGTTTTCTTTGAAATCCTTGATCACTAGGATCATCTAGATTAGATCTAGTTAATTATTTAGCATGTTTATAGCCACTGTACAACCCCTTAAATATAGATTTATTGTTGTAATATTTTGCAAATTGTATTGGTATTTCAATTAAAAAAATCAAAGACTATGAGTAGGTTCGGTAATTCTTTCCACTGCATAGGGCTTTTATCCCTTCAGCTTCATCATACGTTTTTCTTAACAGCACACCATTCGGAGATGAGTCCACCAGGATTTAGGAATTTTTATTCAGCCCAACATAGAATGTCTCCAACTGAATACAGTGGGGCAATCCATGATGAGAGCATCTTTGCAATAGACTTTTAAAAAGGTTCCATGCATCGCTAAGTGTTTCATCTTCCATCGGAGCAAACGTCATAATCTCCTTTCTGAGCCTGGAATTTGCTATTGGTGGGAAATATTTTTCCAAGAACTTTTCAGCTAAATCATTCTACGTGGCTATAGAGTTTGTCGGCTGCTGATTCAACCAGACTTTAGCAACATCTCTCAGAGAATAGGGGAAAAGAATGACTTGCAGCTGCTCCGGGGTCACTCTAGGAATAATAAACTTGTTGCATATATCTAGAAATGATTTGAGATGTGAGTGTGGGTCCTCGCTACACTTCCTCCAAATTGTCCTGCAGCAGTTAACATTTGAAACATAACAGGTTTGAGCTCAAACCTTTCAGTCTCCAATGTTGGGCGCACTATTCCTGGATTGAAGTTGCAGTTTGCAGGGGTTGCATAATCTCTGATTCCTCGTTCTCTGTCATCAGCCATTTGTATTGGATTCATGGGAGGGTTTTGTGGATTTGGCGCAACCATTTCTTCAGGTTGTTCTATAGCTTGTCTTCTGGCACACTTGTTTCTCCTTCTTCTATGGTTCGTTCTATCGATCTCGGGGTCTATCTCGATGTCAGTGCGGCAGGTGGCACACATACAATCTTGCACGCTTAGAGTAAAACTACTTACACAGGCAACAAAGAAAATAGCACCAAACGAAATGTGAGTTAAAAATGAATGTTAAAATCTTAGTTGCCTTCCCCGGCAACGGCGTCAAAAACTTGGTATTTAAAATAAAACGATTGATAGTATGCTAAAGATATCACTGATATGCACTAATCCAAGTATAAATTAAGTATAACCAAGTAATACCTGGAGTACCCCAGTGTAAAAACACAATGAAGGGAAAAGAGATTTTTAACAAACTTACTAACAAACACTCAAACGCATGGTACTACGTAAAAAGGGATAAAATGACGAACGCGTGGATGAGAGTTGCAAATAAGGATACAAACTAAGAGTATGCGATAGAGGTAAAAGACAAATAGATGAGAGAGGCTATCGAGGCTTTTACCGCGACAACCACATGCGTTGATAACTCATTCAGTAGCGCATAGGATGAATGAAATGCTAATGATGCCTAAGCGAGAAATAAACATGTCATTCCCTACTGGTATTACACATGCGTTTGGCGTAGGACTAACAACGTTCTGTTCAATTAGTTAATGTGTTAGTATTGTTCTCTAATTACTTGCAAGTGATTGAGTTATTCCTAAAACAATCTAAACACATTCATGAAATATCTCTCGCGGAGCTAAAGCTAACACAACCTAGACTACATGCAATGCGTTAACTTGTTCTACTTAGATAGTTCCACATGTGTTACCTGTCAAGGATTTATCATGTTGCTACTGCAACCGACTGGCCAGGCGGGAATTAGTAATGAAAATATTAACACATCTAAGTAGAAAACACCAATTTCATTCATTCAAACTTAACGCATACAAAATAATGTTATCGCCGCATGGGCACCTAGGCTGAGCCTTGATAAAGGGAAATTAGCTCATGCTACAAAAAGAAAACATAACGCAATACATAATAAACTCAAGAAGTGTCTTCGTTGGTTCTCGATTTCTTCCTTTCTCCGTGTTCTCTCTCCGTTGTCGTCCCCCTTTACTTCTGGAAAATGAGGGATTTATAAAGGCTAAGGATGCTGACTTCTCCAAGGGATAGGCTTGCGTGCTCCACTCTTCTTTTGCCAGCTTGCAATTCAGCCACATATCAGAATTATCATAAAACAACTGTCGATGTACTTTTCACGTGCTCGGACTGGTGCCTGTGCTGAAAGATAACTTGGGCAAGGGAAACAACTACAGAAAACATGCGTTAGGATATATATAAACATGCGATTTCTCGCCGCACCAAAGAATATGCACTCTAAGATTAAATTACCGCAATTCTTTACTGATATGCGCCTAACCAGCACATCATGATTCTTTTCTAACCTTATTTAATTTAATTTTAGGTGAGAAATAACTTGCTTTTTTCAAGTTAACACTATATAATTTTCAGATATTTTGTATAAGTACTAATCTCATTCACATTTGGATGGGTATACGACGGTTATTGGAATGTGATGAATAATTACATTGATTACCAAGTTTTTTAGATTATTATTTAATGAAGGAATTCCGTTTAGTAATTTGATTGAAGCTATAATGCAAAAGTTGGGCAACGTCGTGTTTGATTCTTATTTGGAGTAACTATAACTTTCACCATTGTCTAGTATGATGACTATGCATAAAAAACAACTATGTTTGGTATATTCGATGAATCTGTGTTATTTAATGTCATACCTAAAATATAAACATGTGATATATACATAACAATTTCATCCTTTGATGTATATATCCTTATATTATATAATATATACCATAAGATGCATGATATTAATTACATAATTGACCAACACAGTATATATACCACGTTTATTCAATATAAATCAATACAATATACATACAAAATCCATAGTGCAATTTGTTTATATACTTATATAACAAAATATATATACTACCCTATTTATTCTCATAAACCATATATATTAACCTATATATATTCATATAACACATTATATATATGATGTTTATATAAAACGCCTAAAATCTCGAATCGCCTTTAACCGTACATTGGAATCTAATCTTTGTTAATGTTGTGGTCGATGGTCGAAAATCACGTCTCAATTGCGTACAAACTCGAAAAAGAGGGCGTAAACGATGGTAAAAAATCGTCTCTTGTGCTCACTACTTGACGATGAGAAGTTTTTTGGTCATTGGTGGGATGCTGGGAAAGTCGTTTACTCGCTTGCAGTCTCTCATCCAAGTTATGGCTGAAAAAGTTTGTGGTGGATACAAACCCTTGATTTCATGGAGGATATTTAGGAAAGTTAGAGTTTTTGGGATATAAATCGTGGATTAATTATTTTGAAGGAATATATGGAAATGACAGATTTTGGGATATTTTGAAATCCATCATGGAAAATACACCTTTTTATTTTATCATTTTTTAATCTAAATTACATAAATGAGAATTACATCCCATGGGCATTTTTGTAAAATCATTGTTCTATTTGGCTCAAATTGGCTAGGCTTAGACAAAGCTGAAAATATTCTTGAAACTTGACATTTGTGTAATTTGAGGCTCAAAAGTGTCTATCTATGTAGTTAACCCTTTAAATTAAACCCAACTCTTAAATTAATTACCCAAGAAAATTAAAATAAGCATTTCCATTTTCATACATTAACATAACATTTATATTAATAGCTCATGAAAATCAATAAGCACATAAATTACTTTCATAAATAAAACTCTATATTTTTTACTAAAGTAATTTCATGCTCAATGCTTCTCAATTTTTATCCATTTAATATAACACTTTATATTAAACATCCATGAAAATAAAAATTCACGCATAATCCATACATCATAAAAATTACAATATAAATATGCATGAATATGCTTAGCCTATGGTGGGATTTTAAACTATATGACATCCATAAAGCAAAATAAATAACTAAGTAGACAGGTTTTGGCATCCTAGGACAAAATACATTAGAAAAATTACAATAATTAATCTAAACTGCTCTATCTAGCCGTGAACCAGCTTCAAATCGAGTCCAAACTTCGAACCATCAAGAATCGGGCTGAAATTGCATAAACCGCTTCAAAAAAACTCCTTGAACCAGCTTAAAATGTGATGAACAAGACCAAAAACCAGCTCAAACCGGTCAAAAACAATAGAACCAGTCAAAACCCGAAGGAAAATGGTCAAATAAATCGAGAACCGAACAAAAACCATTGAAAACAGAAAAAAACCATACAAAGCGGTCAAATTCCACATGATACTAGTCAAGAAAATAAAGAATCGGTCAAGAACCGGACTTGAAACTCGCAAACCGATCAAGAACCACGCTCAACCGGTCAACTTTCAAAGGAATTGATCAAAACTGCTCGAACTGGTTAAGAACCGGTCAAACCTCGTGCGAATTGGGTCGGAAAACGCTGGACTGCGTCAAACCGATGTCGAAGCTGATGGACTGCACCAAACCTTCGCCGAACTTGCTGGACCGCACTGAACCGTCGCCGAACCTGCTGGACCGCACTGAACCTACGATTTAGGGCTGACGTCAGCTATTCTGCCTTATTCGGAATGCTTACGTCAGCGTCGCCTTTTTTTTCGATTGCAGCCTCTGTTTTTCCAGTTTTCTTCTTCTTCTAGCCTTTGTTTTCTTCGATCATTGGCCAATTTTCTTCAATTCCTTGCCGCAAATCATCAAAACACGAACGACACGGACTTACAGACTCGATTGCAATTAAAATGCCCAAAACACCGGGCCCTTACATTGATCAAATCAACGAAAAATTTGCAAAACTAATGCCAAAACCTTAAACATCTACTAGCAAACCTTTTATTCATCAAATGCATAAAGGCTACCCACCAAAAAACCAATGCAAATTTCAGAGAAACAAAATTAGATCTACGATCGGCTCTAATACCAATTATAGGATTGGAATTCCCCAATTCCGTAAAGCAGAAGCGTAATTTGACCGATTCGTAGTTAATTTTGTTTCTACCAAAATCCAATACATTGACAAAAAAAACTTAGAACTATTCTATGATTTATTTATTAAGGCTAACCATACAACCTTAGATCTAATCTAAAGGGGAGAAGCAAACCTATTGTCATCTCTGAAATATCAAGAACGCCTTTCTTGATTTCATAGGGACCAAGCGTCAACAATTGGGACACCACCAATTGATCTTCCTCGCTATGACTCTGAGATTAGGAACGTAGTTGTGGGACTACCTAATCTTGAATGGGAAAAATTATAGAGAGAAAATTCTCCCTAGAGTTCTTGGGTTGAGAGAATATGAGAGGAGGCAAGAATGAGACCTTAGGGTTAGGGTTCTCATAACCTTTTCTTTTATAAGAGAGGAAACCCTAATGTGAGGTTAGGAAACAATCTTGACCGTTAGATCAAGATCAATTAATTAATTAATTAAATCAATTAATTAAAGGTTAATTAATTAATCTCATGCACATTTAAATCTTATTTAAATGTAATTCCTTCACATAATATATAGTTTAATTAAACTTAATTAAATCACATTTAACTAATTCAATTAAACTAATCAATTAATTAATTCCAATAATTAATTAATTTTAGAATTAAATATCACCCATATTTAATTAATTACACATTAGAATCATATTCTAATAATTCCCTCATAGACTATAGTTTAATTAAATCCCATTTAATTTAAACTAAATTGAATAATTAATTAATTCATAATTAATTCATCTTCTAATTAAATATCATATATTTAATTAAGCCATATATTTGAACTATTTCAAATATATCATTCTCTCAATATAATAATGTTTAATCTCAAATTAGACTTTATATTTTAATGTATCACTATACATTATATTAATTTGTATCTCATACAATTAACTTAATTCCCAATATGAATTTGAACTATTCAAATTCTCTTAAGATATAATTGTTCCTAATTACTCTTTATCAGCTAGTAGGGGGACCTAATGGAACTACGGATCAGAAGCTCTGATGATATAAGGTTGACTGATTAAACTCATTAATCAAGTTAACCAATATTCATTAACTGTGGGTCATTCCACTAAAGACCCACAGCTGAACTCTTCTCACTGTAGAACATTTATGTGTCCACGGATATAGACCTATACCGGTAAGTCAATCCTTCACGAGTGTCAAATTACCATTCAAATTACCATGCTTTAAAAGATGCTCTAGCAATACTATTGATCATGCAAAACTCTCGCAGTCTTATTAGCGGATTCCTCCCGGAACTCTGGATTTTTTAGAATGTGTTTCAACTCCAATGAAGCACTACTGATCAAGCACTAGGTAACTGGCTATCCCTAGCTCAGTCATTGGCGTTCACCAATACACAATGATCTAGTGTGATTAAATGTCACACACACCCTAAATCATCCCTGAGCTAGAAAGGGATATTCATACTGGCTGGCCAGGTGGGCAAAAAATGTAAATGAGCACAACAAATAATCAACATGCATCAATCGACATTTATTGCATAGATATTAAGCACGACAACTACATGTTTCCTAACCAAGCCTAAAATTACTTAGTTCATAAAGCGCATAGAGACACACATTACAATATAAGTATATGCATCCATAACTACAAAGTAATACAAGGAAATATTAATTCCCTTGATCAGCTTGCAATTGATGGTCTTCTTGTTGGTCTCCAATCTCTCTCTCCTCTATTCGGCTCCCAAAATGGAAATGAGAAATGATCCCCTTCCAAGAGTGGAATGTTCCTCCCAAGGAAGGAATTTCCTTCCCAAAAAGGAATGAATTTGACTTGGGCGGCTATCTCCTTTTATAGAGTGATAGGAGGCTTGAATTAGGTTGACCTAGACACGTGGATGGCTCTCCTTGCTCCTTTATCCTGAGAATAGCTTAATAGAATTCAGTTCATTAAATTGGCTAACGAATTGTGACGTGGCAGTTTTGCTCCCAGCTATGCTCCAGCACAGCTTTTGCTCCCTCAATTCGCTCAGCAATATATTCTGCACAAAATAACTTCCAAAGCATCCATTCTTCCAAATGGGTTAAAACATATAATATATATCTAAAAGCAACCCTATTTAGCACAAAAGACACACAAATCACTATAGAAATAAGGTCTAAATAACTCCCTTTTAGAGAGTTATCAGTTACATCTGTCTCCTTAAGTACCAGTGCTCCTCTAATGAACAACCTGTTTATGGTCCAACCAATAAACAGAAAGTCCCTCTCGGGCCAGTGAGAGGGTGGGATCCCTTTGTTCAAGCTCTGGAGTCACCATTTAAGGGAACACTCATCTAATTCTCCTAGAAGTGAGAAGGAGTGAATTCCTTCTTATGTTGTCATGTCCCAGCCTCCCACTTGATCTTGTCCCCAAAAAGGAAGACATATTGAGCCGGCGTATTGGCCGCTCACACTCATGCTAATCAAAGGACAATCCCTCATGAGAAGGAGTTCATGACACACTTAGGATTAAGACTGAGTTACCTAGGTCATCCTGTTGAAACAGTTACCTAACTAGTTAACGGTGTTATATCTTGTGGTTTACTATTTCATGGTCCAGTCTTATGCAAACTCATTGCATAGGATACGCCCGCTCGCATGTCTACTACATGGGCGCTTTGGATCAATACGTCTGTATCAAATACAAAGCGGGCCGTATCACATAGTGTTAGCAGGATAAGGTACCCAACCTTATCCTTGTACTATAGACCTTTTAGGTTGTTACTTGAACATCGATCCTCGTATGTCCCCACATACTAGTTCAAGTAACATACAAACAACCTTGGATCTTAGTTTATTGGATTTGGGTCAAATTGTGCAATATTTAACAAACCCTCCAGCCAGTTACTGTCCTGGTTGGGATCAACTCATTGTCTTTATTAGTCACTACCGTGACACATCCTTTCTTAGGAACACATTGGACGTTGCTCACCCAATTGCTATCTGTAATTGGATAAATAATCCCGGCATCCAACCATTTAATCACCTCCTTCTTAACAACCTTTTTCATTGCAGGGTTAAGTCTTCTCTATTGTTCAATACTCCTAAAGGATCCCTCCTCTAGAGTTATTTTATGCATATAGAAAGAAGGGCAAATTCCTTGAATGTCGGCCAATGTCCAACCTATTGCTTTGCGATATTGCTGCAGCAACTTTATTAAGGCCTCTTCATCCTTCGATATTAAGTCTGAAGCAACATTAATGGGCAACGTCTCACCCGCCCCAAGATACACATACTTTAGATGATCCGGCAAGGGCTTCAAATCTAAAGTGGTTGCTTCAATCAGAGATGGCTTAATAGGAGGAGCCTTCCTTTCATCCAAATCCAAAGACTCAAAATCAACCTCACACCTAGACAGTTATTTTTCGACTTTTCTTTCTAAAGAACAAACTTCTAAATCCTCTACACTAATCTCTCCATGATCTTCCAAATGCTTGTTTGTCAAATCCTCCATTGTTGTCTCAACAATTGTGTTCTCCAGAATCCTAATGAAAGAACAATCTTCCTCTTCGTCTGGATACTTCATGGCCTTAAACACATTAAATTTCATTTCCTCATTATAGACCCTCATTGTTAATTCCCCTTTCTGAACATCTATCAATGCCCTACCAGTAGCCAAAAATTGGCGACCAAGAATAATTGGGACATCTTTATCTACCTCATAATCTAAGATAATAAAATCAACAGGGAATATGAATTTATCTACTTTCACTAAGACATCCTCAATTTTACCCTCTGGACATGTGATAGACCTATCAGCTAGTTGGACTGTGATTGTGGTAGGCCTAGCTTCACCAATACCTAGCTTTCGATAGACCAAAAGAGGCATAAGGTTAATGCTAGCGCCTAAATCACAAAGTGCTCTACCCAACTCTTTTCCACCTATTGAGACAAGAATAGTAAATGACGCTGGATCCTTAACCTTGGTTGGTAGCCCATTCTTAAGAATAGCACAACATTCCTCAATAAGAGATACAGTTTCAAACTCACCTAACCTCTTCTTTTTAGTCAAAATATCCTTAAGAAATTTAGCATAATTTGGCATTTGCTCTATAGCTTCTACTAAAGGAATATTTATATGCAGTTGCTTAAGAATCTCCAAAAACTTCTTAAATTGACAATCCTAATTCTTAGGATTCTGCCTTTGTGGAAAAGGTAGAGGTGATACATAAGGTGGGGGTGGTACATAAGGTGGTTGCACATCTGGAACAGAACCAGATGCTCCAGCATTATTATTGTTGCCTCCATCACTCTTACCAGACTCCAACTCTTTCTCAACAACATTTTTATCACCATTCTTCTCTACATCCTGGGGTTTACTAGGCTCTCTTCTCTCTTATAGTGGCTTACCACTCCTTAGAGTCACTGCCTGTACTTGCTCCTTACCTTCCCTTCTAGAGTGCTCAGTATCCGCATGAAGTTTCCCTTGAGGCCTTGCCTTTAGCTCATTAGCTAGCTAACCCATTTGCAACTCCAGAGCTCTCATTGAAGCTTGATTACTTTGAATTATGGCATCTGTACGAGCCATATATTCTTTCATCATTGCCTCAAGAGAACTCTTTGAATTTTGCTGGGGTAAAGCCTGCTTATTTTGCTGGGGCAATACCTGTGATTTAGCAAATCTTAACTGGTTCACCTTTTGCTGTGCTTGCAGATTGCTTCCTTGTCCTCCCCATGCAAAGTTGGGGTAGTTGCGCCAACCTGGATTATAAAAGTTAGAATAAGGGTGTTGTGTGAAAAGATAAGTCAGCTTGCAATACACTTAAAAGTCTAAGGCAAAAAGAGCTACCTCTGCTGTGATCAGTTAGGCCATCCAAGAATAAAATTTGGGATATGGGTCCCTGCAGTAGATGTGTGAAAGCTAGTGCCTGTAAAATAATGCAAGTTTGAGGGATGGCCCATAAATTAGGGCGCCTTAGTAAAGTAGAGCTTGCTAGATTAGTGAGATGGCTAGAAAGCGAACTTTAGGGCCAGTGTAGGGGGAAGATGAATGAAGGAGTGTATAAGTTATTTCGGACTAGTAAAAATTGTGTTAAGGCAAATGATGATTCGTTTTTTGCAAGGGAGGATAGGACTACATTTTAAAAATATCTTGATGGTTGACTGTGCTTGCTTACTTGCTTCAATAAGATGCATTTATGGCTAGTAGCATTGAGGATAGAGTTGTTAGCATGGAAGTTATGATTCATATGCATTACTTTATTTTGCTCGGAACTAGCAAAACCTTAAGTTTGGGGGTATTTGATAGCATGCAAATATGCTATCTTTTTCCTATATATTGTGGCTAGTTTTGTGCTTTAATTGTGAGTTTTAATGTCTTTTTATGTTGATTTTGTAGAAAACCGAGCTCGTGAGGCAAAACCGAGAATTTTGCTAATTTTGAGATTAAAAAGAAGACTTTGGACCATAAAAGAAGAAAAGAAAAACGAATATTTGAAGTGGAGGCCCAAAAAGCCCAAAAGAAAGGAGAAAAGAGGGCCAAATCCGTGTATAAAGCTTCTAGAAGGCCCAACGTTGTGACGCTATCCTTAGAGCATAGCGACGCTTGTTAGTGTAAGTGGCAAGAAAAGACTGACGTCACAACGTCGCGATGCTATGACGTAGCGTCGCGACGCTGTCGACTTGGGCAGCAAGAAAAGTTTTGAATCATCTCCTATAAATAGCCCCCTTCCCCATGGTTCAAATCATCTCATTTTGGGGAGTTTGATGACAGGCAAAAATGTCATCATTTTCCTATTAATTTTAGCTAGTTTTGTGCAAGAATTGTGAGCTTTAATGTATTTTTATGTTGATTTTGTACAAAACCGAGTTCGGGAAGCAAAACTAAGAATTTTACCAATTTTGGGCATAAAAAGAAGACTTTGGGCCATAAAAGGAAAAAAGAAGAAAACAAAGATATTTGAAGTGGAGGCCCAAAAAGCCAAAAAGAATGAAGAAAGGAGGCAAAAATCCGCATATAGGGCTTCTAGAAGGCCTAGCGTCTCGACGCTACGATCAGAGCGTCTCGACGCTAGGTGATCAGTGAAGAAAATTCCAGAATCACGGTAGCATAGCGACGCTGCGACAACTTCTGCTCCAAGAAAACCTGACGTCATAGCGTCTCGACGCTGTGCGTCTTGGGCAGCAAGAAAGGTCCGTCCAACACCTATAAAAAGCCCCCTTCTCCATGGATCAAATTATCCCATTTTGGGGAGCTCTCCCCTAGCTCAATAGAGAGAAAAACTGAGAAGAATTGTGAGGAAAAGGAGGAATTTAGCGAGATTCCAAGGCTCGAGATTCGAGATGCTCGTGATGGGAGCTTGGGATCAACTTATCGGTTATTTCTTCCTTACTTCTTTGTAATTTCTTATTTTAATTTGAGTTAGGCCTATGGATCAAGATCATTTTGGCAAAATTATTCCTATTTGTGAGTAGATCTTAAGACCTATGGTCGTTATTCTAGTTAATTGGATATTGTAGCGCAATTATTTGGATTATGTAATGAATTTCTTCATATTTCATCTATGCAATTTTTGCTTAATGGCTTTAATCTCTTGATCACGAATTAATTGTTATGTTGGTCTAAATTGATACTCGACAGAGAGAAATTAGATTAGATCCTAATTGCATGGCTAACGATTGCTTGGAGCACGAGAGTGAAAGAGAATTGTTAGAAATTGATTATGAAGTCGCTTAATGCCATACTATGATTAACTAAGGAGATGGACACATAAATTAGTTATGTTAGTATGAGTTGTGGAGGAACTTGAAAGAGAAATCCGCTTATAATTACTTCTAGATTTATGAAATTGAAGATTATTAGTTACATATATCCATGTAATTGAGCTACATATCCAAAAAGCTAGTTAACACCCTAGGTCAAGCCCCCTTTGATAGGAAAATTCCCTTTTACTTGCATGTTTCTTTTTATTAGTTTCTTTAATTTTTCGCTTTATCATTTGAGTTGGAATTCTAAATAAAATTGAACATGATGGTTCTTGGTACTTAATGGATATAATTCCAATTCCCTGAGGATTCGATACTCGGTATTACCTACCGTTTTATATTACTTGCGGCCCGTGCACTTTGCGGTCATCAAGTTTTTGGCGCCGTTGCCGGGGAATTTGTAATTTTTCCATTAATATTGAGAATTAAGTGTTTGATTTTAATTTAGAAATTTTATTTTTGCATTTTAAATTTTTAGTTTAAAAAGTCGTGAAAAATTTTGTGGAGCTATAAGGTGGTAATTTATTTCTTGAAGATTTAATCATGGCAGATCAAGAAGACAAAGCAATTCGAGATTATTTCTTGCCTGAATTTCCATTAAATTACTCTAGAATAGCTTATGAGCCAATCTCTGTTGATAATTTTGAGCTCAAAGCTAGTCTCGTTCAAATGGTAAGAGAAAATGCATTCAAAGGCTATCCATCAGAAGATCCACACAATCACCTAAGATCATTTTTGAATATCTGTGGAACGGTAAAGATGGGAGGAGTTAGCCCAGACTCAATTCGTTTGCAGTTATTTCCATTTTCCTTACAAGATAAGGCTAGAGTTTGGTTAGACTCGTTAACCTCAAATAGCATCCTTAGTTGGAATGATTTAGTTAAAGCCTTTCTTGCAAAATTTTTCCCATTAGAAAGGAATACCAAGCTTAGAGCTGAAATTGGAACGTTTAAACAATTAGAGGAAGAGCAACTGCATGAAGCTTGGGAAAGATATAAGGATATGTTAAGAAAATGCCCACAACATGGATACCATGATTGGCTCCAGATACAACTTTTCTACGATGGGTTGGATAGGGATTTAAAGACAATTCTTGACACTACGGCTGGAGGAAACTTTTTAGCCAAAACTGTCAGGGAGGCACGAGCCAAACTTTTTACCCTTAATATCACTCTTCCTTGTACTATTGGTAGTTTGTTTATTAAAAAAGCTTTATGTGATTGGGGGCAAGTATTAACCTAATGCCTTTTAGTGTTTACAGGAAGCTTGGTTTGGGGGAATTAAAGTCAACTACAATTGTTCTGCAATTGGCAGATCGTTCGATGACATACCCCAAGGGTGTGTTAGAGGATGTTCTGGTTAACGTTGACAAATTCATATTCCCTGTAGACTTTGTAGTATTAGACATGGAAGAAGACCCCGAAGTCTAGATCATTCTTGGGAGACCATTTTTGGCAACCGCTCGTGCGCTAATTGAGGTACAGAAGGAACCCTGACTCTCAGAGTGGAAGATGACGAGGTAGTGTTCAACCTTTTTAATGCATTAAAACATCCAGAAGAAGTTAGTTCTTGCTTTTCGATTGATTCAGTTGACACTATCATCAATGCATGTGTAAAGTCAGAGTCTCCTGTTGATCATTATGAAATAAGCATGCCTGACGTGTTTGGAGATGAATTAATAGATGTTAATCAGGAAAATGCTTTAATTGATAGATCTTTAGGAAGGGAAGAAACATTATCATTAGATATTTGTGCTCAAGTTGATACCCCTTCCCCTGAATTAAAACAACTGCCTGCCCACCTACGTTATGCTCTCTTAGGAGACTCTTCTACTTTTCTCGTTATCATTTCTGCTGATTTAAGTAAAGTAGAAGAGGAAAAATTGTTGGATGTTTTGAAAAAGCATAGATCTGCCTTAAGATGGTCTATTAGTGATATTAAGGGTATTAGTCCTTCAATTTTCATGGATAAAATCTTAATGGAAGATGCCTTTAATCCTACAGCAGAACACCAAAGAAGATTAAATCCAGCAATGAAGGAAGTGGTAAAAGCCGAGGTATTAAAATTATTGAATGCAGGAATTATTTATGTTATATCTGACAGCCCTTGGGTGAGTCCTGTTCAAGTAGTGCCTAAGAAAGGGGGGATGACTGTTATTAAAAATGAGAAAGATGAGTCAATATCTACTAGGACAGTCACTGGATGGCGTGTGTGTATTGATTATAGGAAATTAAATAAAGCCACTAGGAAAGATCACTTCCCTCTCCCCTTTGTTGATCAAATGCTTGATAGGCTAGCTGGATATCTGTATTATTGTTTTCTTGATGGTTATTCAGGCTATAATCAAGTTGCGATTGCGCCTGAAGACCAAGAGAAAACAACATTCACGTGTCCTTATGGTACTTATGCTTTCCAGCGTATGCCATTTGGACTGTGTAATGCCCCAGCTACCTTTCAGCGTTGTATGATGGCCATATTTTCAGACTTTGTAGAAGAGATTATGGAAGTATTTATGGATAATTTTTCTGTTTTCGGTTCATCATTTGATAACTGTTTGCATAATCTCTCTCGTGTTTTACAAAGATGCCAAGAGACTAACCTTGTTTTAAATTGGGAAAAATGCCATTTTATGGTAAAATAAGGGATAGTTTTAGGCCACAAGGTGTCAGAAAAAGAGGTTTGGAGGTTGATAAAGCCAAAATTTCCGCTATTGAACAACTTCCTCTGCCCATCAATGTTAAAGGAGTTCGTAGTTTCTTAGGCCATGCAGGGTTTTATAGGCGTTTTATAAAAGATTTTTCAAAAATTGCTAAACCCCTATGCCATTTGCTTGAAAAGGATGCTCCATTTGTGTTTTCAAAAGATTGTTTGCTAGCTTTTAATCTTTTAAAAGAAAAATTGATTTCCGCACCTATCATTGTTGTGCCTGACTGGAGTCAACCATTTGAAATCATGTGTGATGCTAGTGACTATGCTTTAGGAGCTGTCTTAGGGCAACGTCGAGATAGGTTCTTTAAGGTTATATATTATGCAAGTAGAACTCTAGACAGCGCTCAGCAGAATTATACCACTACAAAAAAAGAGATGCTTGCTGTTGTGTTTGCATTTGATAAATTCAGGCCCTATTTACTTGGTACGAAGGTTATAGTGCACACTGACCACTCTGTTATTCGTTATCTGAGTAGTAAAAAGGATTCCAAGCCCAGACTCATAAGATGGATTCTGTTATTGCAAGAGTTCGACTATGAGATCAAGGATAGAAAAGGTTGTGAGAATGTAGTCGCAGACCATTTGTCTAGGATAGAGCATGAAAAGAATATCGCAACCTTTCCTATTAAAGAAGTTTTTCCAGATGAGAGATTATATGCTGTTAAAACTTCTTTTCCTTGGTACGCCGATTTTGTAAACTTTCTTGCAGGAAAAGAAATACCACCAGACTTGAATGCTCAGAAAAGAAAGAAGTTTTTCCATGATGTGAAATCCTACCTGTGGAATGACCCATTTCTCTTTAAGGTATGTTCTGACCAAATAATTCGAAGGTGCATTCCAGCAGAAGAAGTAGGTAAGATTATACATGATTGTCATGCCTCTCCTTATGGTGGTCATTTTGGACCAACTCGTACCGCAGCAAAGGTACTTCAATCTGGTTTTTATTGGCCTGCTTTATTTAAAGATTGTTATACCTTTGTAAAAACATGTGATAGATGCCAAAGGACAGGTAATATTTCTAGACGCCATGAAATGCCCCTAACCCCTATTCTTGAAGTGGAGCTTTTTGATGTGTGGGGCATGGACTTTATGGGCCCCTTTCCCTCTTCCAATGGATACACATACATTTTGGTTGCTGTTGACTACTTTTCTAAATGGGTAGAGGCAGTAGCCACTAAGACTAATGATGCACGTGTTTTACTACGTTTTCTGCATAAAAATATTTTCACTAGATTTGGCACACCACGGGCTATAATTAGTGATGAGGGATCCCATTTTTGCAATAAATTGTTTGAATCATTACTTTTAAAATATGGTGTCAAGCATAAGACCTCTCTCACTTATCATCCTCAGACTAACGGTCAAGCTGAGATTTCTAACAGGGAGATAAAGCAAATCTTGGAGAAGACAGTTCGCATCAACAGGAAGGACTGGGCATATAAGTTAGACGATGTTTTGTGGGCCTATCGGACAACTTTCAAAACTCCAATCGGTACATCCCCGTATCGACTGGTGTACGGTAAAGCCTGTCATCTGCCTATGGAGCTCGAGCACAAAGCATACTGGGCTATCAAGAAGTTGAACTTGGACGCAAAGAAGGCTGGGGAACATTGGCTACTGCATCTCAACGAATTAGAAGAATTCAGGAGCCAGGCATACGAAAACGTTAAGCTCTACAAGGAAAGAACGACAAGATGGCATGATCGACAAGAATTCAGGAGCCAGGCGTACGAAAACGTTCTTTTGAGCCAGGCCAGCAGTTTCTTCTGTTCAATTCTCGATTACGATTATTCCCAGGAAAATTAAAGTCACGATGGTCTGGTCCGTTCATAGTCAAGGAAGTGTCTCCATTTGGACCAATTGAATTGATGGGATAGCAGCGGGTTAACTTTTAAAGTCAATGCTCAAAGAATGAAGCACTATTGTGGATTCGAAGAGAGAAAGGTCGAAAAAATAATTTTAACGGATCTAGGGTGACCGAGCCCCGTCTAGCTTAGGACGTTAAACAAGCGCTTCTTGGGAGGCAACCCAAGTGTTTAAGGTTTTTGTAAATTTTAAATTAGATTCTGTGTTGATCCTAATGCTCCAGCGAGATCGATCCTTGTGCAGAAAGCTCGTCAATTCATGCTTAACCTCTCATTCTCTCCTCGTACGACAATTCAAGACGTTTCAGATTCTCTCGCTTTTTCAGGGCAGTATCGATCTCTCTTTATGTGATTAAATGTTCATACATTGGGGACAATGTATATTTTAAGTTTAGTGGGGAGATATGCTTTGCTTTAGGTTTTGCGTAAAGTAATGTTTATGATGAATTAAATGCATGTTGATGATGATGACGTCTGCTGATTTGCTTTTAGCCGTGATTCTCTCTTATTATTGGCAAATTTGAAAGCATGTCTAAATTCAAGAAAATTTAAAATTTTTTCTTTGATTCCCTTGCAAAGTATGATGATTCACTTATTTTATTATGATTTTGAAAGCCTAGATGAAAGTTATATACTTTGGAAGTTCGTTGTCACTCTGATAGGTGTAAAGTTTGTCAAGATAGCGTTCTTGCGTAATAGTAAGTAATACTGAGCTTTGGAAAAAAGAAATGCTTTGATTTGCCCGAAAAAAAATGCTCCACTTTCTTGAGAGCGTTAGTAACCAAGGGCATTCATGACACCCATCGTTTGCCTTTGCATGAAAGCGCTGGAAAGAAATGAGCATGCCTCGGTAACCTAAAAGATGAGGCTCTCGTGAAGGGATAAAAGCCCCACGCAGCGGAAAGTATTACCAAACCTACTCAGAGTCTTAGATTCTAACTGAAAAACCAATCCAATTTGCAAAATATTACAGCAATAAATCTATATTTAATGGGCTGTACATAAGCTATAAACATGCTAAAAAGATCAACTAGATTCATCCTAGTGATCAAGGATTTCATAGAAAACTTACTTTTGTAGAAAGCCTTGATCAATTCGCCTTTTCTTGCCAATAAGAATGAAAACGCAGCAACCCTCTTGTGCGAACACCACCAATCGGCTACACCGGTATATCTCTAAGACTTCTTGAAGCAGGAGACTTGTGGGAGTCTTTTTGGGAGAAATCTCTGAGAGAAGGAGAGATAATGGGATGCCTTTCACCCCACCCCAGGGGTCCTATATATAGGTAAAGGTCTAGGAATAAGTTCAAATCTATTATCTGAACAATATTTTAATAATTAATTAATTCCATAATTAATTAATTATCCAATTAAATATCACATATTTAATCATAGGGATTTTATTAAAATTAAAATTAATATGAATCCAATTCATATTAAATTTATTTGAACTCTTTCAAATATTTTCTTTCCTAATAGGAAAAGTTCTCTAATTTTAATAAATAATTAATTAATTCCATGATTAATTAATTACCCAATTAAATATCACATATTTAATCTTAGGGATTTTATTAAAATTAATATGAATCCAATTCATATTAAATTTATTTGAACTCTTTCAAATATTTTCTCTCAAGAATTAATTTTTGAAATTAATTCAAAAATTATATTATAAAGTTTCATAAACTTTATATTATAATGCATCAATATACATTATACGATTCCCCAAATAAATTGAACACTTTCAATTTACAATTTATATCTGTTTGCTTCAAGTCTTTTTACGAGCTACCAGTGGGACCTAATGGACCTACAGATCAGAAGCTCCAACGATACGAGACTAATCGGCTTAAACTCATTAACCAAGTTAGTCTCCATTCGTTAACTGTGGGTCACTCCACTAAAGACCCACAGCTGCACTCTTCTCACTGCAGAATATTTCTGTGTCCACGGATATCGACCAATAATACAAGTCAGTCCTTCACGTGTGTTTGTATCCCAGCTGGGTCAAATTACCGTTTTACCCCTGGTTTACATCTTTGTCCTTAAGTCCCCAGTGCTCCTCTAATGAACAACCTGTTTGAGGTCCAACCAACAAACAGAAGTCCCTCTCGTGCCATAGAGAGGGTTGGGCCCATTGTTCAAGTACCGGAGACACCACTTAAGGGAACACACCTCTACTTACCCTAGAGTGGGGAAGGAGTGAATTCCATCTTGTGTGATTATGTTCCCAGCTCCCCACTCGGTATTGTCCCCAAAATGGTAGGCTTATTGAGTCGGCGTGCTGGCCACTCTCACCCATACAAATCAAAGGACAACTCCTCGTGAACAGGAGTCCATAATCCACTCAGGATTGAGACTGGGTTGTCTAGGTCATCCTAGTGAAATAGAAACCAAGCCAACTAACGGTGTTACAGTTAGTGGTTAACTATTTCGCGGTCCGGTCTTATGCAAACTCATTGCATAGGATACCCCCACTCGCATGTCAACTACATGAAAGCGTTGGATCATAGCGTTTGTATCATAATACAAAGTGGGTCGTATCCATAGTGTCACCAGGATAAGGTACCCAGCCTTATCCCTATACTATAGACCTTTTAGGTTGTTACTTGAACATCGATCCCCGTATGTCCCTACATACTAGTTCAAGTTACATACAAACAACCTTGGATCTTAGTTTATTGGATTTGGGTCAAATAGTGCAATATTAAACAATAACATTTTATTGCATAAACTAAATAACACTTTATTGAACACAAGTATAAAATTTGTTTACATTCACTATCTACGAGTTTTAGGGCATAAAACCCAACAAACTCCCACTTGAACTAAAACTCTAGTTTAGTGGGATGTACAACAATCTATTCAGCAGTGGGTGTATAAATACATGTACAAAACATATACAATGTACAAATACAATAAACTAGGGCATCATTATACCCATTACATAATGGCATCACTATACTCATTACATTTCTCCCACTTGCCCTAGATTTCATCTTTGCACATAACTCGTAGACCTAGACCTTCTAGATGACCCTCATACCCTTTAGCCGAGAGAGCCTTTGTGAATATTTCAATTTAATTCAATGTGCTTGCTTGTCTTGGGCTGCAAAGTTCTTATGAATTTGCCACAGCACTACTGTATCACCATAAAGTCTGATGGGCAAGTTCACATTTGGAACACATTCCAAATCAGTCAAGAACTTTCTAAGCCTTACAATCTCTATCGCTGCTTCATAAGAAGCTATATTTTCAGCCTATATGGTCAAGACTGTAATTATGCCACACTATAGCTCCATTGTAAAGTTTGACCATGGATACTGATTTATATTTGCTGACTATCCCTACAACATAACAGATGTTAGGCCTCGTAAGCTGCCGATAGCGGAGGCGTAGGGAATCTGTCTCATATCCTCAATCTCTTGAGGTGTCTTAGGACACTACTCCTTAGACAAGTGAACCCCATGCCTGAAAGGCAATAAACCCTTCTTGGAGTTCTGCATCGAATATCGAGACAACATTTTCTCAATATACGTTGCTTGAGACAGGGCTAGCGTTTTGTTCTTCCGATCCCGGATTATTTGGATTCCAAGAACATATTCGGCCTCTCCTAAATCTTTCATTTGGAATTGGGCCGCTAGCCATTCTTTTACGTCCGACAGATATCCTTATCAGTCTTAAAATCCATGTCAGTGTATCCTGTAAGGATCAAATCCTTAGTCCCATACACGAGCATATAGTTCCTCTTTCTCCTCAGATACTTGAGGATATTCTTAACGGTTTTCCAGTGATCAAATCTTGGATTAGATTGATACTTACTGACAATCCCTATTGCATAGGGCATTCGTCTCATGTCCTCAACTTCTTGAGGTGTCTCAGGAAACAGTTTCTTAGACAAAATGAATTCCACGCCTGAAAAGTAATGAACCCTTCTTGGAATTCTGCATCTTATATCTAACTAACATCTCGTAGATATAAGACACTTGAGACAAGGCTAACATTTTGTTCTTATGGTTCCTAACGATTTGGATTCAAAGAACAAACTTAGCTTCTCCCAAATTTTCATTTGGAAATGAGCTGCTAGCTTATTTTACTAGTCAGTAAGATAACCTACATCATTCCCAAAGATTAGGATATCAATCACATACAACACTAATAAAGCTACTGAACTATTGACGATCTTCTTGTAAAGACAAGATTCATCAATGTTCTTGATCAAAGCCAAAAGATTTGATCACAGTATCAAATCTTATATTCCAAGATCGAATTGCTTAGGTCAATCCATGAATGGATCACTTAAGCTTGCAAACCCCTTTTGCTTCTGATCTTGCTAAATGAACCATTCTGCTTGAGACATGTAGATACTCTTCTCAAGATTACCATTCAAAAGGGTAGTCTTGACATCAATTCTAAATGGACAAGAGTTCTAACAGACTTCAACATGACGACAGGAGATAAGAATTTCTTACAGTCCCTTGTCTCTGGGTATAACCCTTTTGCCATAAGTCTAACCATAAGATTATGTCTCGTTTCTTCTTGTAGATTCATTTGTAATCCATAGGAGTTACCCCATTGGATAGATCTACAAGATTCTAGATGGAATTGAAATCACATATTTCAATTCCGGGTCCATTACTTTAATCCAATTGGTTCTTGTTAACATCATTCATTGTCTTGATCTAAGACAATGAATCCTCAAAGCCATCATCAAGTATGATGATCTGGGCTTCAATTAAGCCCATGGAACGGTCAGATTATAGAACAACCCTCCCACTTCATTGAGGCACTCTCAACTCTTGAGATAGATGTAACTAACCAGTTGTATTGGCCTTATCAACAACTCTTGTTAAAGGTCTAGCATCATCAACAACCCTTGTTGATTGATCAACAACTCTTGTTGATATTTTTGTAGCTTCATCAGTTAATTTACTTAAAACGACCTTACTTTGTGGCTTATTATTTCTTATGCGGTATTCTTCTGAGAATGTGGCATTTGTCGGTACAAATTCTTTATTCTCTTGCGGATTGAAGAAGTATCCTCATCTTTCGTTTTCATGGGGTAGCCTACGAATAGGTATACTGTTGAACAGTGTTCCAATTTCTTTTTGGGTTAGTCACAAGCACGTGTGTTGAACTCCAAAAATAACGTAAACTACTTTTACGTCTTATCCACAATCCAAAAGATGTTTCAGAAACACTTTTGATGGAACGTTGTTCGAAATATGTACTGCAGTCAACACTGCATGACCCCAAAACGAGTCAGGCAAATGAGCATAGCTCATAATGAATCGAACCGTATCCAATAGGGTTCTATTTCTCCTATCTGATACACCATTTCCTTAAGGTGCTTCGTGGGTAGTTGAGATGTAATTCCATGTTCTATCAAATAGTCTTGGAATCTCAAGTCTCATCTACTCTACACCTCGATCAGATCGAAGTGTTTTTATCATCTCACCTAACAAGTTTCCAATTTCAGTCTCAAACCACTTTGAATTTATCAAGAGCTTTAGACTTATGTTGCATTAGGTTGAGATACACATACCTTGAATAATTATCTATAATATAGATGAATTATTCATGCCCTCCCACTGCTTTAACATATTAGACCACAAGGATCCAAATGTACGAGCTCTAAGGGCTCTTTGGCTCTTTTAGTTCTTTTCCAATAAAAGATCTATTAGTCATATTGCCCATAAGGCATGACTTAATTGGTATTAGAGAGTGTTCTTCTAACTAACTTAGAAGTATACTCTAGGCTAAGCTCCCAATCATATTGAGATCAAAACCAGCCTAATACCTTAAGAACCAAAGAAAGGTATTTCCTTTAGGAGAAATCTTTTGCCTTTCTTTTCTTTGAGTAGTAGCAGCCTCAGGCAATGCAGTGTTTATGACTGCCTTACTCTTGATTAGTCTTAAAAAACATTTATGTTATTTTTCAGTTCAGCTGAACAAAAGTTAACTCCCTTTCTTGAAATGAACTGCGTTAGCAGGGAAAGGTAAAGAGTAACATTGTTCCAGCCAATAAGATACAGAAATCAAATTTCTTTTGATCTTAGAAATTATATACACATTATCTAATAATATGTATTTGCTCCCACTGGGAAAAATAACTTAACGTTCCCCATTGCTACAGCCAAGACAACCTCTCTAATTCAAAATTTTTTAGAGTTATCTCAATAGCACGAAGCTGTTGCCAGGAATTCATTCCTTTCAATAAGAAGAACAAACGTGATTTGGACTATGAATCAAGTATTCGGGTAGAATCACCATTCTTCACAAATTACGCTTCCAAGACTAGTAAATCGAATTTACTGTCTTTGGACAAGTCTTCTTTGGCTGAGCAAGGCTCAATGTCGCATTCATTAATAACACTTCATAATGAATTAAACATTTGGGGCATGAGAACATTTCTCTGTTAAGACTAATCTTAAAATATTTGCCACAAATTAATCGTTTAAGTTTGTTGTATAATCACCATTATAGGCATAAAAGACTATGCAAATATTTAATCATTGAATTGCTGAAATAACAAATTACTTGATTATTTATCGCACTAACCCATTACAAGAACAATACAAACAATTGCATACAATCCAATCAGTTTAGCAAAAACAAGCAATCATAGAACCCTAAGACTATTGATTTAGTTTTGTAACGATGTTTCAGAGGTTTAGAGCAACAGCCACCGAAGGGTGGTCAGCTACTCCTCCTTTGAAATGAGACACTTCTCAGCTAATTCTAATTCCGGAATAACTCATATTCCTATAGACATTAGCCACCGTTATTCGGTCAAGGATTTGTTAACACATTTAACTCATCCTCGTAAGTGTAACCCTCCCACTTTCAGATCCCAGAGGCACGCACCAACAGGCTACCGAAGGGAAAGACAACTGTTGGTAATTAGCCTAAGTGACCCTATCCTTTTCAGGAGTTCACGGTGTTACGAATCCTATGATCAGGCCCTCCGAAGGGATGGTTGCTCCAAGACAACACGCAGGCGGATCATAAGACTCTCACGGTGTGACCTATGGGCGGAGACCGAGGGATACATTGACACGTGTCCCGCTCCCACTTACTATGGGCACTTTCCCCATTCACCTTGGTATTGACTCATGAAAACACTTTCCGAAGGGAGGTCGCGCTAAAACGACACGAAGCCGAGCATGGATCTCACGTTGCGAATATAGGGACGTAGGAGTAAAAACTCAATTTAAATCAAGTTTTGATTTTACCTCCCACTAAAGTGACCTACCGTATATTTTAGGGTTTATTAACCTAGATAAATCCGGCTAATTCAATTTATCTAAGTCTAATCTTATTATAACTATTATAATGAGAATTGTAATGTTCTAGGTGAATTAAACTCTTTTAACAAACCTAGCAACACCGTATGCTAACATGACTATGGTTATTTCAACTCAGGTTCCAGGTTTGTTCCCAGGTAGCAGGTGTTCTGTAAACCGTCAGCTTAAATACCTCCAGCCTTAGACAGAACGTAACCGGGAGAGTTCCCTTTTAACCATAGTAATGTAAAGTCTTTACTCTAAAGATCTAGGTGTGTTAAACTCTTTTAATAAACCTAGTGACATTGCATGCTAACATTTAACCATGATTAATTCAACTTCGGTATTTCGGGTCAGTTCCCAGGTAGGAGGTGTTCCGTAAACCGTCAACTTAAGTACCCCCAACCTTAGACAGAACTTTACCGGTAGAGTTCCCTTATAATCATAGTAATGTTTGTCCTACTTAGTAGGTTAAAACTAATTTTAAAAAACTAAGCAAGACTTAATTCTAATCCTATTAGAATTAATGAGATCTTAGGTCTAATTAATTTTAAACATTTAAAAATTAATTCATTTACCTATGATCCTATGTTTGCATGCAATCTTTATTACAGGTTGACGGTTTCTAATCATCAATTTTAAACTATTTTAAAATTTTTTAATGATTAGCCCTATAATCACGCATACTATACTTTTAAAATAATTAACAATCATATTCAAGTTAATTTAATAAAACTATATATATTGTCTTGCATTGCATGAAATTAGTATAACAATTATATTAAACTATGGATGTTTCATGCTCAATGCAGCTTTGATTTCCATTATTAATAAATTAACAATTAGATTATTTCCAAAAATGGTAAATTAAAGTAGCATGCTGCAAACAATTATATTAAATATAACTATTTATATTTAGCTAGGTAATTGTATTCATCATGTTTATCCTTTTTCATGATATTAATATAACTCAACTATATATTAAAAACTCATGAAAATAAACCATGCATTTCAATCCATACATTATAACTAATTATAATATATATAAAATGCATGAGCATGTTTTATAACCTAAGGTGGGATTTTAAATCTAAATGACATCCATAAAGCATTTAAACAACGTATAAACCGATTAATTGGCCCCTAGGATAATATAAAGCACATAAATTACAATAATTTAAGCTATTTTATCCTATTACAGCCTTCTGCAGCTCCGAACCAGACCAAAAACGCTTTAAAATTGCCAAAACTGCTCGAACCAGCTTAAAACCGCTCGAACCGAACCAGAAAAACACTGAACCAGCATAAAAAAACCGCCCAGTCAAACGAACCAGGCGAAAAGTCAACGTACCAGGCGATTCAGCCAACGAACCGGGCGAATTTCCGAAGAACCGGCCGACGCAACTTGAACCGCGCCTCGCTGACGTCAGCGAGACGCCTGCTGACGACAGCCCTACCCTCTGTACGCGCGTTCCGTCCGATTTTATTTTCTTCGAATTTTCTAGAAAAATCTGCACTGTTCAGCCGCCGTTTTCCGCCGCTTTTGGCCAATTTTGGTCCCGATCTTCATCGTTCTTCATTCTAAACTAGACCCGGACTTACAGAGACTCAATTTACAATTTAAATTGCCCAAAAACGTAGGGGCTTTCACATTTGATCGCATCGAAAATTGTAAATCTATGGCCAAATTCATCGAAACCATTTATATGCAAACCATAACATTCATAATGCATAAATCCCACCAAGAACAAATTGAAAATTTCAATTTAAAAATCAAGAACAACTGAGTTGGCTCTGATACCAATTGAAGGGATAAAAGCCCCAAGCAGCGGAAAGTATTACCGAACCTACTCAGAGTCTTAGATTCTAATTGAAAAACCAATACAATTTGCAAAATATTACAGCAATAAATCTATATTTAATGGGCTGTACATAAGCTATAAACATGCTAAAAAGATCAACTAGATTGATCCTAGTGAACAAGGATTTCATAAAAAACTTACTTTTGTAGAAAGCCTTGATCAATTCGCCTTTTCTTGCCAATAAGAATGAAAACGCAGCAACCCTCTTGTGCGAACACCACCAATCGGCTACACCGGTATATCTCTAAGACTTCTTGAAGCAGGAGACTTGTGGGAGTCTTTTTGGGAGAAATCTCTGAGAGAAGGAGAGATAATGGGATGCCTTTCACCCCACCCCGGGGGTCCTATATATAGGTAAAGGCCAAGACCTTTTCCTAATAGGAAAAGGTTTAGGAATAAGTTCAAATCTATTATCTGAACAATATTTTAATAATTAATTAATTATCCAATTAAATATCACATATTTAATCTTAGGGATTTTATTAAAATTAAAATTAATATGAATCCAATTCATATTAAATTTATTTGAACTCTTTCAAATATTTTCTTTCCTAATAGGAAAAGGTCTCTAATTTTAATAAATAATTAATTAATTCCATGATTAATTAATTACCCAATTAAATATCACATATTTAATCTTAGGGATTTTATTAAAATTAATATGAATTCAATTCATATTAAATTTATTTGAACTCTTTCAAATATTTTCTCTCAAGAATTAATTTTTGAAATTAATTCAAAAATTATATTATAAAGTTTCATAAACTTTATATTATAATGCATCAATATACATTATACGATTCCCCAAATAAATTGAACACTTTCAATTTACAATTTATATCTGTTTGCTTCAAGTCTTTTTACGAGCTACCAGTGGGACCTAATGGACCTACAGATTAGAAGCTCCAACGATACGAGACTAATCGGCTTAAACTCATTAACCAAGTTAGTCTCCATTCGTTAACTGTGGGTCTCTCCACTAAAGACCCACAGCTGCACTCTTCTCACTGCAGAATATTTCTATGTCCACGGATATCGACCAATAATACAAGTCAGTCCTTCACGTGTGTTCGTATCCCAGCTGGGTCAAATTACCGTTTTACCCCTGGTTTACATCTTTGTCCTTAAGTCCCCAGTGCTCCTCTAATGAACAACCTGTTTGAGGTCCAACCAACAAACAGAAGTCCCTCTCGTGCCATAGAGAGGGTTGGGCTCATTGTTCAAGTCCCGGAGACACCACTTAAGGGAACACACCTCTACTTACCCTAGAGTGGGGAAGGAGTGAATTCCATCTTGTGTGATTATGTTCCCAACTCCCCACTCGGTATTGTCCCCAAAATGGTAGGCTTATTGAGTCGGCGTGCTGGCCACTCTCACCCATACAAATCAAAGGACAACTCCTCGTGAACAGGAGTCCATAATCCACTCAGGATTGAGACTGAGTTGTCTAGGTCATCCTAGTGAAATAGAAACCAAGCCAACTAACGGTGTTACAGTTAGTGGTTAACTATTTCGCGGTTCGGTCTTATGCAAACTCATTGCATAGGATACCCCCACTCGCATGTCAACTACATGAAAGCGTTGGATCATAGCGTTTGTATCATAATACAAAGTGGGCCGTATCCATAGTGTCACCAGGATAAGGTACCCAACCTTATCCCTATACTATAGACCTTTTAGGTTGTTACTTGAACATCGATCCCCGTATGTCCCTACATACTAGTTCAAGTTACATACAAACAACCTTGGATCTTAGTTTATTGGATTTGGGTCAAATAGTGCAATATTAAACAATAACATTTTATTGCAGAAACTAAATAACACTTTATTGAACACAAGTATAAAATTTGTTTACATTCACTATCTACGAGTTTTAGGGCATAAAACCCAACAGCTCGTAGTTGGATGCTTTCATCACCAATGTTGGTAAGCCAGAACGAAGGTGGTACATTTAAAAGAAAAAAAAAAAGCAAGTTTGGGGGACGCCCCAAGAATTATGGGCACCTCAGTAAGGCAGTGCTTGCTAGATAAGTAAGATGGCTAAAAGGGTGAGATTTAGTGCCAGTGTAGGGGGAAGAGGAATTGAGGAGTGTATAAATGATTCCGGGCTATTAAAAATTATAATGAGGCAAATGAAGATTCGTTTTTGCAAGGGAGGATAGGATTTAAATTTTAAACTTCTTGATGGATGTTCATGCTTACTTATTTGTTTTAATAGTTTGCATTTATGGCTAGGAGCATTGAAGATAGAGTTGTTAGCATACAAGTTATGATTCATATGCATTACTTTATTTTGCTCGGGACTAGCAAAACTTTAAGTTTGGGGGTGTGATGACAGGCGAAAATGTCATCATTTTCCTATTAATTTTAGCTAGTTTTGTGCATGAATTGTGAGCTTTAATGTATTTTTATGTTGATTTTGTAGAAAACCGAGTTCGGGAAGCAAAACTAAGAATTTTACAAATTTTGGGTATAAAAAGAAGACTTTGGGCCATAAAAGGAGAAAAGAAAAAAAAAATATTTGAAGTGGAGGCCCAAAAAGCCCAAAAGAATGAAGAAAGGAGGCCAAAATCCGCATATAGGGCTTCTAGAAGGCCTAGCGTCGAGACGCTAGGTGATCAGTGAAGAAAATACCAGAATCGCGGTAGCATCACGAAGCTATCCGCGTAGCGTCGCGACGCTGCGACAACTTCTACTCCAAGAAAACCTAACGTCACAGCGTCTCGACGCTGTGCATCTTGGGCAGCAAGAAAGGTCCGTCCAGCACCTATAAAAAGCCCCCTTCTCCATGGATCAAATCATCCCATTTTGGGGAGCTCTCTCCTAGATCAATAGAGAGAAAAAGTGAGAAGAATTGTGAGGAAAAGGAGGAATTTAGCGAGATTCCAAGGCTCAGGATTCAAGATGCTCGTGACGGGAGCTTGGGATCAAGTTATCGGTTATTTCTTCCTTACTACTTTGTAATTTCTTATTTTAATTTGAGTTAGGCCTATGGATCAAGATCATTTTGGCAAAATTATTCTCATTTGTGAGTAGATCTTGAGACCTAGGGTCGTTATTCTAGTTAATTGGATATTGTAGCGCAATTATTTGGATTATGTAATGAGTTTCTTCATATTTCATCTATGCAATTTTTGCTTAATGCCTGTAATCTCTTGATCACGGATTAATTGTTATGTTGGTCTAAATTGATACTCGACAGAGAGAAATTAGATTAGATCCTAATTGTATGGCTAACGATTGCTAGGAGCACGAGAGTGAAAGAGAATTGTTAGAAATTGATTATGAAGTCGCTTAATGCCATACTATGATTAACTAAGGAGATGGACACATAAATTAGTTATGTTAGTATGAGATGTGGAGGAACTTGAAAGAGAAATCCGCTTATAATTACTTCTAGATTTATGAAATTGAAGATTATTAGTTACATATATCCATGTAATTGAGCTACATATCCAAAAAGCTAGTTAACACCCTAGGTCAAGCCCCCTTTGATAGGAAAATTCCCTTTTACTTACATGTTTCTTTTAATTAGTTTCTTTAATTTTTCGCTTTATCATTCGAGTTGGAATTCTAAATAAAATTGAACATGATGGTTGTTGGTATTTAATGGATATAATTCAAATTCCCTGAGGATTCGATACTCGGTATTACCTACTGTTTTATATTACTTGCGGCCCGTGCACTTTGCGGTCATCAGAGTTCTCCCCTGGCTCAAAAAGAGAGAAAAAGAGAGTAGAGTTGTGAAGAAAAGGCGGAATTGATCGAGATTTCAAGGCTTGGGAATCGAAATGATCGTGACGGGAGCTTGGGATCAACTTATCGGTTATTTCTTCCTTACTTCTTTGTAATTCCTTATTATAGTTTGAGTTAGGCCCATGGATCAAGATCACTTGGCCAAAATTATTTCCATTTGTGAGTAGATCTTGAGACCTCAAAAACTTGATGACCGTAAAGTGCACGGGCCGCAAGTAATATAAAACGGTAGGTATGCCGAGTATCGAATCCTCAGGGAATTAGAATTGAATCCATTAATTACCAAGAACTATCATGTTTAATTTTATTTAGAATCCCATCTCTAAGAATGAACGAACTAACAAGAAACCAAGAAATCATGCAAATAAAGGAAATATCCTATTAAAGGGAATTGACCTAGGGTGTTAACCCGCTTTTTGGATTGGTAACTTAATCAATTGGATGAATGCAACTACTAATCTTCAATTTCATAAATCTAGAAGTAATTTTAGTGAATTTTTTTTTTCAAGTTCCTCCACTTCTCATACTAACATAACTAATTTATGTGTCCATTTCCATAGTTAATCATAGTATTGCATTAAGCAACTTAATTATAAATTTCTAACAATTCTTTTTCACTCTCGTGTTCCAATAAATTGTTAGCCATGCAATTTGGATCTAATGTAACTTCTCTCTGTCGAGTATCAATTTAGACCAACGTAACAATCAATCCGTGATCAAGGGATTAAAAGCATTAAGCATGAATTGCATAGATGAAATATGAAGAGCTTCGTTACAATCTCCAATTAATTATGCTACAATATCCATTTAGCTAAGTTAAGGACCCTAGGTCTCAAGATCTACTCACAAATGGAAATAATTTTGGCCAAGTGATCTTGACCCATGGGCCTAACTCAAACTATAATAAGGAATTACAAAGAAGTAAGGAAGAAATAACCGATAAGTTGATCCCAAGCTCCCATCACGATCATTTCGATTCCCGAGCCTTGGAATCTCGATCAATTCCACCTTTTCTTCACAACTCTACTCTCTTTTTCTCTCTTTTTGAGCTAGGGGAGAACTCTCCAAAATGGGATGATTTGAACCATGGGGAAGGGGGCTATTTATAGGAGAGGATTCGGAACTTTTCTTTTGCCCAAGTCGACAGCATTGCGACGCTGTGACGTCAGTCTTTTCTTGCCGCTTACACTAACAAGCGTCGCGACGCTCTAAGGACAGTGTCGCGACGTTGGGCCTTCTAGAAGCTTTATACACGGATTTGACCCTCCTTTCTCCTTTCTTTTGGGCTTTTTGGGCCTCCACTTCAAATATTCTTTTTTCTTTTCTTCTTTTATGGTCCAAAGTTTTCTTTTTAATCTCGAAATTAGCAAAATTCTCGGTTTTGCCTCACGAGCTCGATTTTCTACAAAATCAACATAAAAAGACATTAAAGCTCACAATTAATGCACAAAACTAGCCACAATATATTGGAAAAAGATAGCATATTTGCATGCTATCAAAGGGTTATTCCTTTGATTACCTACAAAAAACACAGAAGCTGGATTGTTGGGGCAAAACTCGTAGTTGTGCTCTTCACCACAATAAACACATGATTCCTCTGTAACTTGGTTCACCACTGCAGCAGACTCAACTACTGGCGGCTTCTGATGACTAACCACTGTCACATTTTTAAAAGCGTTAGCTAACATTGCAATATCAGCCCTAATGGTAGACACACCATCAACTTCTAACACACTCTTAACTTTTTTATTTGAGCCTCTAACATCCGACCACTGACAACTATTGGTTGATATTCTCTCTAAAATCTCATGGGCTTCATTAAAGGTTTTTGCCAAAAGGGCCCCACCTGCAGAAGCATCGACCATACTTTGGGTTGCTACGTTTAGCCCATTGTAAAATGTTTCCATTTGGATACAATGAGGTAAACCATGGTGGGGACACTTTCGCAAAAGCTCCTCAAACCTCTCCCAAGCCTCACTAAAAGTTTCATCTTCGAGTTGCTCTAAATCCCATTATCTCACTCCTTAACTTGGCATTCCTAGTTGGTGAAAAATACTTACTAAGAAAATTTTCCGCTAACTCATTTCATGTTCTAATTGATCCTGGAGCAAAAGAATTTAACCACGCCTTTGCTCCATCTCTAAGAGAATACGGGAACAAAGTTAATCTAAGGGCAACCCTAGACACCCCTTGAATTACAAACGAATCACTAACTCCTAGAAAAGACTTACGATATAAATGGAGGTCTTCAGATGATAAACCATGGAACTGACCCACGGTTTGCAACATCTGAAATATTACCGGTTTCATTTCAAAATTTGTTGCCTCAATTTGAGGACGCGCAATTCCCGGATTCAACTCATCAAACATCGGAAAATCATGCGCTCAAATGGCTCTGGCCCTATCATTTGCCACCAAGATAGGATTCTCAGCCGAATTATTTTGCTGTCCATTTTGCTCCAGCGGTGGATTAGGTTGTAGCACACAATTCTGCTGGGGATTAACTGGATCTTCTGGATTTTCTGGGAGACGCAGTACGTTATCCATTGGATTTTGATTCCTTCGCTGCTATCTCCTTCTTCTTTTGAATGTCCTTTCAATTTCTGGATCAAGCTCGAATCTCACCCCAGGCGGATCGCTCATGCACCAATCTCACACCTGCAAAAACAAAAGAAACAATCCAAAAGTTTTAGCACCAAACCACTAAAATACATACACAAAACAGATCAGATAAAAACTTATTCGAATCCCTGACAACGACACCAAAAACTTATTGCTTTCTAGAGTGTGGTAAAAATATGTTAAAAATGCTCCCTAGAATACTATGCAAGTGCATATAGTCTACAACAAGTGATAAGTAATTTATCGTATCCACGAGGTTTTGAATAGCTCACACTCTACCTATTTTATGTAACTTATTAATGGTTTCAAGATTGTTAAAATGATTGATTTTGATAAAATTCTGAAGCAAAAGAAATAACAGAGCAGAAAGTAAACGGATAAAGCAGACAGATTAGAAACAGGCGTTGGTCAGGATTTCTGTAATTTTTTTAAAAGATGCTCTAGCAATAATATTGATTAGCAATTCTCTTGTAGTCTTATCAACAGGATCCTACCAGAACTCCGGATTTTTTGGAATGTGTTTCAACTCCAATGACGTACTACCGATCAAGCACTAGGCAACTAGTTATCCCTAACTCAGTCACCGGCATCCACCAACACATAATGGTCTAGTGTGATTAATTGTCACACACATCTCAAATCATCCCTGAAACTAAGAAGTGAAATTCATACCGGCTGGCCAGGTGGACACAAAATAGATGGACACAACAAATAATCAAGATGCTCAAATCAATATATGTTGCATAGAGTAATAAACACGACAACTACATAGATCCCAACCAACACCTAAGTAAATTTAGTTCATGGAGTACAAGGTAACACATGCTACAATCTAAGTATGTGCATCCATAACTACAAGAAAGTACAAGAAAAGAATAATTCCCTTGAAGAGATCCGTAGCTAATAGTCTTCTTGAGGTCTCCAATCGTTCCTCCTCTATTCGGCTTCCAAAGATGGAAAGTAAGCCTCCACGAATGGATTAAGACTTTCCTCTCTCCAATTCGGAATGTTTTTGACTTCCAAAGCATCCATTCTTCCAAATAGGTTAAAACATATAATATTCATCTAAATGCAACCCTATTTAACACAAATGACACACAAATCACTATAGAAATAAGGCCTAAATAACTCCCTTTTGGAGATTTATTAGGCACTAACTCAAAGATCTTCAACAAATAATTAGCCCCTAATTATCTCCTAATTAATTTAAGTTACCGTTTTAACCACATGGATTCGTGAAAAAA
This sequence comes from Luffa aegyptiaca, assembly GCA_017139565.1. Taxonomy (NCBI): domain Eukaryota; kingdom Viridiplantae; phylum Streptophyta; class Magnoliopsida; order Cucurbitales; family Cucurbitaceae; genus Luffa; species Luffa aegyptiaca. The sequence goes on from CM029396.1 coordinate 10,908,032, forward strand.
AATTGATCTATCAAACGGTAAGATCTTCCCATTTACTGCATTCTCTATGTCTAACGACCATAATGCCATCTGTCATCTGCTTAACACGTGACATCTTTTTTAATTAACTGCGTGTCCACTTAATTATCCTACTAACGAAAATAAAATCTCAACAGTAAAATTCTAATCTTATCTCACAAAATATCTTAACCGAATAAAATCTTTGATCTTCTTAACAAAATTTACGAAATCAAATCTTTCAAAATAAAATCCTCAAAATATATCATTTTAAATCTGGAAAATGAAAGTGTTAATATCTAATATGCGGAAGCAATTTTGGATCTTAGGCACTTAATAAGTTCAACTTGATCAAACTATGCATGCTTTTCATAAGAAGAAAAACAGGGCAGCAAGTATCAACCTCTTTAATTCACCAAATTTGGATGAATCCTTTGGTTGTTTTTCTTCTCCAAGTTGTCACGAACCACCACTTGATCTTCCTTGCTATCCTCAAGCCTTTGGAACGGATTGTGGGATCCTCTAGTGATGGAATTTTGAAGAGAAAAAGCTCAAGAATAAGCTTGAATGGAGGTTGGTTTTTGGAGATATTTTAGCAGCATTTCTTCAAGGATTCAAGAGTTGTTTCTTCAGCAAACTCTTCACTTCACTATTTATAGAGGGATTGAAGCTAAAGAAAATCATCCGGAATTGACACCAAATTACCCCACAATTAGTGGTTAATTTGGTGGCTTAAGTGAGGGGAGTGCATGGGTTTAGTCACCATGCACTCCACCTCCAAAAATTCAATTTAATTTTGAATTTCTTAAATTCAAAATTATCTTGAATTTTTCATTTTAATTATTTATAATTAATAATCTGAAAAATATAAAATCCAATTTTAATTTTTCAAATTGAAATTAATTCAAAATTAATTTAAAACAATTATTAATTAAATAATCATTAATTAATTTAATATCTAATATTAAATTAATATTTTGCTACCAATCCCAAACATTTTCGAAATTTTATTTTTCAACCATGAATCCCTATTCATTTGTTCGATATTTAAATCATCTTTAAATATATTAAATCTCTCATAGCTCGATTTATTTAAAACCCGACGTGTCGGTAATGTCAAATATGTCCAACCATTTCCCTAAACCAAATTCGAACTAATTCTAATTCTTTCCATCATATTGTTCCAAAGTTTAGTCTCAAGCTAGCAAGGGGACCTAATGGACCTACAAATCATGGGCCCAACAGTTCGAGGTTTAACCGGTTAAACCCTTTTAACCTAGTTAACCAACATCCATTAACTACCGGGTCACTCCACTATAGCCTAGTAGTTGAACTCCCCTCACTGTAGATATATTTTTGTCCACTCGATAAAACCATGATTAGTAAGTCAATCCTTCATAGGTCGTTTGATACTATAGCTAGGTCAAATGTCCGTTTTACCCCTGTAGCACATCTTTGTTCCTTAAGTCCACTGGTCCTCTAATGAACAATTTGTTTATGGTCCAACCACTAAACATAGTCCCTCTCGGGCCAATGAGAGGGTGGGGCCCCTTGTTCATGCCTTGGAGTCAGCACTTAAGGGAACAACCCTTTTACTATCCCTGATTCGGGTAGGAGTGAATTCCATCTTGCAATACTATGTCCCCAAAATGACCTTAAGCCTATCATTCGAGTAGGCTTATTGAGTGGCGCGATTGGGCCACTCTTACCCATGCAGATCAAAGGATAATCTCAAACGAACAGGAGGTCATAGTAACCTCAGGATTAAGATCGAGTTACCTAGGTCATCACATGAAATAGGTAGTCTTCACAGTAAACGACGTTAGAAAGTAAGAGTGTGACTTATTTCTCGGTCCGATCTTGTGTACACATCTCTTACATAGGATGTCCCTACTCGCATGTCTCTACATGAACGATCCAGGATCACGTCGTTTGCCTCATTAGCAAAATAGGCCGCATCCATAGTGTTACCAGGATAAAGTACCCAACTTTATCCCTATACTATAGACCATTTAGGTTATATACTAGAACTTGATCCATGTCCATATCCACAATATAGTTTGAGTATTTCATATTATAACCATGGATGTTTCTATTGGATTTAGAATATAAAACAAATAATTCACTGAATAACATCTTTATTGCAAAATGATTACAAAACTTGAGTTTTAGGACATAAAACCCAACAAAAAAATCTTCTGAAAAAAAAATCTTCAAAACCAAATCTAAACTAATCCACAAAATAAAAATCTAACTGAATCAAAATCATATCAAATCAAAATCATATCAAAACAGAAAATAAATCAAAATTAACGCACAAAAAAACGAAATCAAATAATGGGAGCTTCTTATTAGAATGCTAAAATTTTGCTCCCTCAAAACCTGTGCTCCTTTAATCTGCCAGAAACTTCATAGAGGGATATTTGGAACGAAAATCCTCCTCCCAGTAATGCTTTATTCACTGCCCCGTTACTTTAAACTCACAACCATCATCATCAACATATTGTCTAACAATAGATGCATCATTCGATAAATAAAACTTCACCTCATGGATAAATTCTTTCATCTGTTCTTTTGATAAACCAGAAGGCAAATTTCCAAAATCAAGGTAGTTGGAAAGGTCATCATACCAAGGTGTTTTCACTGCCTTAATATGAGCTACAGTAAATAACTACTCATCAAGGAAGGAATTCTAAGCTCAGATTGTTGGAGCAATGTCAATTAATTATAAGGTTCCATAGGCTTGGATTTCTTATCGGTTGGCTCTAAGGATTCAAAAGTCCTCTTAAGACTAGAAATCTCACCTCCATCTTTATGCTCATACTCCAATCCACCTAATTTCAAATCCTCAATTCGAATTTCTCCAAATTTTTGGGTATGGTACTCCATCACTTCCTTCTCAAGTGGTCCTCAACAATCTCATCCAACACCAGAATGCACGAGCAATCCTCAAGATCATTAGGATATTCCATTGCATCAAACACATTGAACTTCACCTTTTGGTCATGCACCCTCATTGTATGCTCCCCCTTTTGGATATCTATCAATGATCTACCAGTTGCCAAAAATGGATGACCAAGAATAATTGGGACATTTTTATCTGCCTCATCATCTAGAATAATAAAATTGACTGAAAAGATAAATTTATCTACCTAGACCAGAATATCCTCAATTTTACCCTCAAAATATGTGATAGACCTATCCGCTAATTGAAGTGTGACTGTGGTAGGCCTAGCTTCACCAATACCCAGCTTTCGATAAACCGAAAGAGGCATAAGGTTTAGCTTGCGCCTAAATCACAAAGTGCTCTCCCCAACTCCTTTCCACCAATGGAGATAGGAATAGTGAACGATTCTGGATCCTTAGCCTTGAGAGGTAGTCCATTCTTAAGAATAGCACTACATTCCTCAGTAAGAGCCACAGTTTCAAACTCTCCTAATCTCTTCTTTTTAGTCAAGATGTCCTTAAGAAATTTTGCACAATTTGGCATTTGTTCTAAAGCCTCCACTATGGGTATATTTATATGAAGCTGCTTAAGAATCTCCAAAAACTTTTTAAATTGAACATCCTGGTTCTTAGGTTTTTGCTTCTGTGGAAAAAGTAGGGCTGGTCTAAATGGTGGAATTACTTCTGGAACAGATCTAGATGCTCCAGCATCTTTAATGCTGCCTCCATCATTTTTTACCAAACTCCAACTCTTTCTCAATAACATTCTTATCAACATTTTTATCACTACTCTTTTCTACTTCCTGGGGTTTACTCGGCTCTTTCATCTCTTGTAGTGGCTTACCACTCCTTAATGTTACTGTCTGCACTTGCTCCTTACCTTCCCTCCTAGGGTGTTCAATATCCGAAGGAAGCTTCCCTTGAGGTCGTGCCTTCAGATCATAAGCCAACTGACTCACCGCAACTCTAGGGCTCTTAATGAAGCCTGCTAACTTTGGATTGCAACATCATTTCGTGCCATATAATGTTTCATCATTGACTGTTCGCTGTACACGATTAACGCAAGTGCACAGGTCGTCACAAGTAATATAAAACGGTAGGTAATACCGAGTATCGAATCCACAGGGAGGCGAAGCGAAAATTAAGCAAAGCAAAAATCTCTTGAGCACTAAAAATAATTAGGAGAAATAATATTTAGGGGACAGTTCATGCAGTTAAAAAGGGTTCAAAAATTAAAGCAATTAAAGAAAATAAATTGATCAATCAAACAAGAATAAAATGTGGAGAAAGATTCCTTTAAATGGGAAGAGGGTCTTGAAAATCCATTATTAGCTTAAACAATTGTTATAATTATCCTATCTCATTGCCCAACTAATTATAAACCTAGAATCTCTGTTAATCACATAGGTTCTCCTGTCGGTTTCCCCTAATTGTAATTAATTCATTTTAACAACCTAAGTGTCCTTAGCGCCATTAAAAATCATTAATTATTACGCTCTGATTCATTTTAGGAATCTAAGTTTAATCAACTAATCTCGTTGTCACGACAGGCAATTAAACTAGTTGCATGGATTATGATCTATCCTAACTTCTCTCCGTCGAGTTTCCATTAAGAATTAGATCAATACACAATTGGCCAGATTGAGTAAAGCATTAAGCACATCCATACAAATAATTAGGACAAAGGGCAAGAGACAGGAAATTATAACATTTGACTATAATTTCATTTCAAGACCCCAATTTGGGGTTTAGCTATACATAGCTAAAATATCTACAGAATTTACGATGGAAAGCATAATTAAAAGCATAATAAAAGGAAAGAAATTGACCGTCGAAAAACCCCTTTGCTGACGCTCGGAGTCCCGCCGAACACTCCTTGAGCCTCATAGGATGCTCCCCAAAATTCCCCAAAAAATTCCCACTAAAGAAACTCTCAAAAAGGCTAGAAAGCCTTGAGAGAGGCTCCCAAAGGAGCCAAGAAAGCAAGAAAAGAATGGAAGAATGAATTGATTGATGGTGAAATGAGGCACCAAGGGTCGCCTTATATAGGCTCGGAAAGGGGGTAGCGTCACGACGCTACATTGCACAGCGTCGCGACGCTGTGACGTAATCAGCTTGGCGCCCAAGAAATGGACAGCGTCGCGACACTGTCTTCATAGCGTCTCGACGCTATGCGTTTTCCAGATTTTCCAGCTTCGGTTTTGGGCATCTTTTTGGGCTTCCTCTTCATTTATTTTGGGCCTTTTCTCCATGATTGATCTCTTTGACTCCCCTTTTGATCCACGCTTGGAATTTGGGCTTGATTGGCTTCATTTTGGGCATTTTTTCCCCAAAATCCACAACTTTGCTCCTAAAGACCAAATGTCAAATTACATTAAATATTTTCAATAAAAACACGATTAAAGCACAAAAAAGCCTAATAAATTGGGACTAAAATAGCGACATTTCTGCTCGCTATCATTGACTCCAGAGAATTACCCGAATTCTACTGGGTAGCCTACTTATTTTGTTGGGGCAAACCCTGCTGATTCTTGATAAGGGTAAAAAATATACCTATTTTACCCTTATATTTAGCTCATTATCTTGTCAAAAGTATATGTTTTAGATCATATTTACTGTTCCCGAGCTCAAAATATGTTAAAGTTGATAAGTCAGGGAGTTGAGAGTCACATTTGTCAAATTTTGCCTATTTGTGCTTAAAAAGACTTTATTTGATGGGAATTTGACTAAGTTTGTCGTTGTGCAGAAAAAGCAGAGGAAGCTGGAAATTTCCCAGAAATGTGACGCATTTCTGGAAAGGAAAAAATGAAATGCGACCGCATTTCTGGAAAAATAGGGGCAGTTTCGAGTCTATCGCGGGTCGTTTTGAACGAGACTATTGCGCACCTAACCGACTGTTTTGATCCCGAATTCGACTGGGCTACCTACCAGCACCATTTTTCGCAGCTCCCCAACCACTTCCAACACTATATAAGCTCGTGATTCGAAGTCAAATTCAAGCAGAACTCATTTTGAAGAAGAGGGTGGCGACAGAACCCTAGTTGACGCATATGAGTAGGGATGCCCGAGGTCCTTCTTAGAAGACTGAATTCTAACCTTAGTTAGACATCAAACCTTAGGGTTTGTAGGGATTTTCACCCATTCCCACTTGTAAAAGCGAGAGAGTTGAGTGTCAAGCGAATTCTAGAAGGATTGGATAAAAGAGAAAAAACTCTAGTACTTAGCTACTGTCATTACTTCCAGCTTGTGTTACTTTTCATTTATCTGTATTCTTTATTCTTTATTTCAATGAAAAGATATTCATTTGCACTTTATCCCACCATGAGTGGCTAAATTCTGTTGAGGGGTTCAATATGGTGAATTCCCTTATAGTTCAATAGCTTGAAAGTGTTTATTTGCTTAAGTTTCTATTCAATGCATGTCATTCTTTATTGATTATCATTTTGATCTTGCTGAGTTTAAATTGACTACTTAGACTTTGCATGCGAGTTTGATCTCGAAAGGGACAGACGATATCAATTCTCATAAAGGTGATATAGGAGAAAAAGCTCGAAAGAGATTGTTCGGTGGTATAGGGCAAGCTGCCTAAGGCACCCTATATCAACTATAGGGTAATAGATTGCATTCGTGAATTATCTATGTCGGAGTCGAGTCACATAAATGTGCATAACGGTACTCGTTTAGCCTTCTAACGGTTCTTGGGAGCAAGGCCAAATAGAAGTTAAATATGACCCAATGCATTGATTTCGCTTAAGTTGAATATTCTTTTGATTAGAGTTATTTGCCTTTGGGATGAAACTATATTGAATACCTTGTTTTATTTATCATTGTTATTTCTTTATTTATTTGTTTATCTAACTTTCAAAAAAATCAATCATCAACTATTTCTTTGGTTACCTATTTTAAGCAATCATTTAAGCAGTTTCTTATTCAAATCTGAATTTCAATTTAGTCCTCGTGGGATCGATACCCTTGGAATACTTCTAAGGTTTTTATTACTACGTGTGATAGTGTATACTTGCACTAAGGTTGGCTGAATTTATCATTATTATTATCTATCATCTTATATCACATCCATCATTCAGCCTCTATCGCACCAATTCTGCATGACAAATCCTGGCTGATTTGCCACATTTTGTTGTGCATGGGGGGCTTGTGAATTACTTTCTTGCCCTCCCCACGCAAAGTTGGGGTGGTTATGCCAACCTGGATTATAAAAATTTGAATATGGACTGTTCCTTTGATTACCTATGAAAAACACAGAAGCTAGGTTGTTGGGGCAAAACTCATAATTATGGTCTTCACCACAATAGACACATGATTCAGCTGCCACTTGGTTCACAACTACAGCAGGCTCCACCACTGGCAGCTGCTGAACAGTGTTTACCACTGCTATGCCTTTAAGAGCATTAGCCAATGCTGCAATATCAACCCTAATGGTCGACACACCATCGACTTCTATCACACTCTTTACTTTCTTGCTAGAGCCTCTAACATCTAACCATTGAAAAATATTGGTTGATATTCTCTCTAAAATCTCATGGGCTTCATTAAAGGTTTTTGCCAAAAGGGCCCCTCCTGCAGAAGCATCAACCATGCCCTGGGTTGTTATGTTTAACCCATTGTAAAATATCTCCATTTGAATACAATGTGGTAAACCGTGGTGGAGACACTTTTGCAAAAGCTTCGTAAACCTTTCCCAAGCCTCACTAAAAGTTTCATCTTCATTTTGCCTAAATCCCACTATCTCACTCCTCAACTTGGCACTCATAGTTGGTGGAAAATAGTTGCTAAGAAATTTCTCCGCTAGCTCATTCCAACTACTTAATGACCTTGGAGCAAAAGAATTCAACCATGCCTTTGTAGGGATTAAAGCCCCATGCAGCATAAAACGATCAGAGAACCAAACCCAATTTAATTTTGTTTAGAATACCAATACAACGACAAACTTTACAACATTAAAATTATAACTCATGAAAGCTGTTAAACAGATTATAAAACATGTTGTAGCCTTGGATAAAACCTAGATCTAATCATATTTTTATTCAAGAAATTCAATAGGACATAAGGGAACTTACTCTCGTTGTCGTTCCTGACCAATTTTGCCTATTCCTTGCTTTTGCTCTGAAAATGCAGTAGCCTCTTGACCATGAAAAGTTGCTGGAAATCTCCAAATGAACACGACCACAAGTGAAACACCGGTATGGCTTCTTAGGGTTTTGGTTGGGATGCTTGTGGGAGCGAATTTCCTCAAAGGGAAAAGAATGGAGAGTTGCTACTGTAATTCCTTGTAGAGAACGAGAGAGTAATCGAATAATGGAGTCAACCTCTGAGAGAGAGTCATTAACTATCAACCTATCAAAACTCCCTTAAACGTGCAACAGTCCGTTACTGAGGGAAGACCAAAACGTGGTTACAAATTATACTGATTATTCAAGTAATCAAAATAAAAATTAATAAAACCATTTAATAATAATTATCATAATAAATAATTAAATCAACAATTGATTTAATCATTTAATTTATATAAATCACATTTATATAAATATTCCCCACATAACCTATAGTTTTAATATAATTTAATTAAATCCAATTTAATTGAATTAAATTAAAACAAATAATTAATTAATATTCAAACTAATTAATTATTAAATTGAATATCACATATTCAATTATATTTCTCTCGTATAACCTATAGTTTTAATGTGCATCTAATGAACATTAACTTTAACCTATTGATTTAATATGAATCCAATTCATATTTTAATTTTAATATTCGAACCCCTTCTAATATTCAATTCTCCCTTAAATTAATTTTGAATCAATATTCAAAATAAATTTATGTTATAAAGTTTAATATAAATATAAACTTTATATTATAATGTATCTCTATACATTATATTATTTCCCTTAGTAAATTTACCTCAACGCCCTAAATGAGCTACCGGTGGGACCTAAAGGACCTACAGATTAGAAGCTCCAACGATATGAGATTAATTTGCTAAACTCATTAACCAAGTTAATCAATATTTGTTAACTGTGGTTCACTCCACTATAGAATCACAACTGCACTCTTCTCACTGAAGATAAATTTTTGTGTCAACAGATATTGACCAATAACAGAAAGTCAGTCCTTCACGAGTGTTCGTAACTCCAGTTGGGTCAAATTACCGTTTTACCCTTGGGTTACCTCTACATCCTTAAGTACCAGTGTTCCTCTAATGAACAACCCATTTGGGGTCCAACCAACAAACAGAAGTCCCTCTCGTGCCATAGAGAGGGCAGGGCCCTTTGTTCAAGACCCGAAGAGACCACTTAAGAGAACACACATCTACTTACCCTAAAGTCGGGAATGAGTGAATTCCATCTTGTGTGATTATGTTTCAGCTCCCCACTCAGTCTTGTCCCCAAAATGGTAGGCTTATTGAGTCGACGTGCAAGCCACTCTCATCCATACAAATCAAAGGACAATCCCTCGTGAACATGAGTCCATAACCCACTCAGGATTGAGACTAAGTTGCCTAGGTCATCCTAATGAAATAGAAACCTAACTAGTCAACGGTGTTACAGCTAATGGTTACTATTTTGCGGTCCGGTCTTATGCAAACTCATTGCATAGGATACCCCCACTCGCATGCCTCTACACGAACGTGTTGGATCATTGCATTTGTATCGAAATACAAAGCGGGTCGTATCCATAGTGTCACCAAGATAAGGTATCCAACCTTATCCCTATACTATAAACCTTTTAGGTTGTAACTTGAACAATGATCCCTTCATGTCCCCACATACATTTCAAGTCTCATACTGACAGCCTTGGATGTTTAGTTTATTGGATTAAGGTCATTTAGGCAAGATATATACAATACAAACAATAATAAGTGAATAATACATCAAATGTCATTTTATTAAGGTTCGGTCAAATGTTACATTTACTATCCACGAGTTTTAGGGCATAAAACCCAACAACCTTTGCTCCATCTCGACACTCCCTAGATAACAGACGAATCACTAACTCCTACAAAAGACTTAAGATAAAGATAGGGGTCCTCAGATGGTAAACCATAGAATTGGCCAACAATCTGTAACATCTGGAACATAACTGGTTTCATTTCGAAATTTGCTGCCTCAATTTGAGGATGCACAATCCCTGGATTCAACTCGTCAAACATCAAGAAAGCATACGCTCAAATGGCTCTAGACCTATCATTCGCTACAAGAATAGGGTTATCAGCCTGATTATTTTGCTGTCCATTTTGCTCCCTCGACAGATTTTGCTGCATCTCACGATTCTGCTGGGGCTCAACTTGACCTTCTGGAATATTTGGAAAATGCGGAAGATCAGCCATCAAATTGGAATTTCTTTACTGCTCTCTTCTTTTCCTTCTGAATATCCGTTCAATATCTGGATCAAGCTCGAATCTTACCCCAGGAGGATAGCTCATACACCAATCTCACACCTACAAAAACAAAAAGAAACGATCAAAAAGTTGACGCACCAAATCACTAAAAACACACAAAATAGATCACATAAAACAAATTCAAGTCGCCGACAACGGCGCAAAAACTTGTTCCCTTCTGAAGTGGTTAAAATTATAGATGGAATTCACCTCAAAAGACTGTGCAAGTATACACAATCTAGCAGCAAGTGATAAGTATTTATCGTATCCACAGGGTCTTGAATTGCCTACCTCTATTGATTTAATTTGTCTTTTTAGTGATTTCAAAATGTTGGTTAAATTGATCGGGTTTTTAAAATGCTGAAACAAAAGAAATAAGAAAGCAGTAAATGATTACGACTAGAGAAAACAAAATGGAAGCAAGCACAAGTTAAGTCTTCTGTAATTGTTTATAAAGATGATCTAGCAATACTATTGACCATGCAATCTCTCGCAGTCTTATCAGCAGGATCCTCTCGGAACTCTGAATCTTTTGGAATGTGTTTCAACTCCAATGAAGTTCTACCGATCAAGCGTTAGGCAATTAGCTATCCCTAGCTCAACTACTGGCGTCCACCAATTACAAAGGTCTAACGTGAATTATCGCCACACCAACTCCTAAATTATTCTTGAAACTAGGAAAAGATATACATATCGGCTGGCCAAACGGGCACATAATGATATTGAAGAACAACGATAACTCAAGATGATCATAATCAAATAAAATTTCCAATTTTATAAAGATAACAATCACATAATTCTTAACTCATGCCTACAAAGTGTTGGGTTTAATGTCCTAAAACTCGTAAATAGTGAATATTAACGAATTATACACTTGAATAAATAAAGTGTTATTGAGGTTTATGCAATAAAGTGTTATTGTCATATTAAGTCTATAATTGCACAATAAAACTCAAATCCAATAAACTAAGATCTAAGGTTGTGTATATGTAACTTGAACTAGTATGTGAGGACATACGGGGATCAGTATTCAAGTAACAACCTAAAAGGTCTATAGTACAGGGATAAGGTTGGGTACCTTATCCTGGTAACACTATGTGATACGACCTATTTTGTATTCGATACAGACGTATTGATCCAAGGCATCCATGTAGGAGACATGCGAGCGGGGGTATCCTATGCAATGAGTTTGCATAAGACTGGACCACGAAATAGTAAACCACTAGATGTAACACCGTTAACTAGTTAGGTTACTGTTTCAATAGGATGACCTAGGTAACTCAATCTTCATCCTGAGTGTGTCATGAACTCCTTCTCACGAGGGATTGTCCTTTGATTAGTATGGGTGAGAGTGGCCTGCACGCCGACTCAATAAGCCTACCTTCTTGGGGGCAAGGCCGAGTGGGGGGCTGGGGACATGACAACACAAGATGAAATTCACTCCTTCCCGCTTCTAGGAGAAGTAGATGAGTGTTCCCTTAAGTGGTGACTCCGGGTCTTGAACAAAGGGATCCCGTCCTCTCACTGGCCCGAGAGGGACTTTCTGTTTACTGGTTGGACCATAAACAGGTTGTTCATTAGAGGAGCACTGGTACTTAAGGAGCCAGAGGTAACTTAGGGGTAAAATGGTAATTTGACCCAACTGTAGTTACGAACACTTGTGAAGGATTAACTTATCGTTATTGGTCAATATCCGTGGACACAGAAATGTTCTACAGTGAGAAGAGTGCAACTGTGGGTCTTTAGTGGAGTGATCCACAATTAATGAATATTGGTTAACTCGATTAATGAATTTAGTCAGTTAACCTCATATCATTGGAGCTCTGATCTGTAGGTCCATTAGGTCACCTTGCTAGCTCGTACAGAGTAATTGGGAACAATTTATCTTGAAAGAATTTGAATAGTTCAAATTCATCTTGGGAATCAAGTTAATTGTATGAGATACAATTAATATAATGTATGTTGATATATTATAATATAAAGTTTAATTTGTGATTAAACTTTATTAAATTGAGAGAATTATATATTTGAAAGAGTTCAAATTTATAACTAATTAAATATGTGATATTTAATTAGTGAATAAATTAATTAATTGTGAATTAATTAATTATTCAATTAGTATAATTAAATGTGATTTAATTAAACTATAATATATGAGAGATATATTAGAATATGATTATAATATGTAATTAGTTAAATATGGTTGATATTTAATTAATTATAAAATTAGTTAATTTTGAATTAATTGATTGTACAATTTAATTTAGTTAAATGTGATTTAATTAAATTAATAACTATAGATTAATTTTAATGTGAATATGATTCATATTAAAACTATAGGTTGTAAGAGAGATGCACATTTGAATATGATTCAAATGTTTGATTAATTAAATATGTGATATTTAATTGATCCAAGTATTAATTAATTGTGAATTAATTAATTATGTAGTTTAATTAATTAAATTAAATGCGAGTTAATTTTAATTAAAACTATATATTATGTGAGGGTTATGCATTAAATATGATTTAAATGCGCAAATGTTTAATTAATTGTTGTGATTAATTAATTGGCATTTAACTAATTAATTTATTAATTAATTAGGTTATTAGATAATCTAATAACCATTTGATGAGGTGGACGGTTGAGATTGAATCTCATCTCTCACATTAACTACACACAAAAAAGGGGTCTTGAAAAAACTCTCTCATTCTGCATAATCGAAAGATTACAGTCTCTCTCACTCTCTCTCAATGTTCTCTCAAAAATAAAGAATACAGAGAACTCTTCTCTGTAGTTCTTTACCAAAAAGAAAAATTCAAGATTGTTGAGATCCCACAATCTCGTTCTCAATCTCAGAGGATAGCGAGGAAGGCTTTATGGTGGTGTTCGCCATTGAAGAACAATCAAGAAGGTGTTCTTGAATTCAGAGTCTTCCACGAAGGTATGTTTCTCAATGCTTAGCCTTTAGGAATTTATGTTCTAAAATTGTTGCCAATGTATTGGTATTTTGCGAAATAAAATTAAATACGAACGATCCAATTGCTTCCGCTGTAACGGAATTGGGAATTCCAATCCTTCAAAAAGCAATAAGTTCATGATTGAAAACATAAAACACGTTACAATCTCAATAAGCACATCCATGATGCAATTACAATCAAGAAAATACTAATCCTTTTAGCAATTGGGGATGAAACGACTACTCCAACCCACCAAGGACATGGAAGTTTCGTCTCCTTGAGAGGAATTGCACTTGGTCTTCTTAGATCTCCATTCTGCCGTCAATTCGGCCTCTAGCCGATTGGTTCTGTCTCCAAGTCGTGAATGAATTCATCTCTGACAGCTCCTCCTTCTATAAGATGAGGTTTAACCTAATTAGGTTAATTTAGACACGTGGAGTGACTTCTCGGCCAGATTAGTCTGAGATCTATGCTTACAATGTCACCTCATTTAATGAATCACGTGCAGCTCACATGACCCGTTTTGCTAATATTTGGATGGATCATCAGTCTTTGCTCTCTTAAACTGGTCAACATTCATTTTTCTGCAAAAGAAACTCCAAAACATCAATTCTCATAATTAGGCTAAAACACAATAAATCCATCTAATAACACATCCAAATGGCACAAATAACATATAAATCATCATATAATAGGGTATAAATAACTCCCTTTTGGAGAGTTATTAGGTACCCAGCCTTATCCCTATACTATAGACCCTTTTGGCTGTATCTTGAACACTAATCCCCGTATTTCTCCACATACAATTCAAGATTCATGTAAGAGCCTAAAATGTTAGTTTATTGGATTTAGGGTTATTTAAGACAAAACAACTAATAATTCCATAACTATTTATAAAATAACAATCAATGACATTTTATTGGTATCAGTCAATAGTTTACATTTACTATCTATGAGGTTTAGGACATAAAATCCAACAGTAGATCTACAAGATCCCAGATAGAATTTAAGTACATAGACTCCATTTTTAGGTCCATGGTCTTGACCCATTGGTCCTTGTCAACATCATTCATTGCCTTCCTACAGAAAGGCAATGAATCCTCAATGCCATCATCAGGTACGACGACCTGGGGCTTTTATTAATTCCATATAACGGTCAGGCTGTATAACAACTCTCCCACTACATTGAGACACTCTCAACTCTTGAGATGAATGTGACTAACCAGATGAACTGGCCCCATTAACAACTCTTGTTGAAGGACCAGCCTCATCAACAACTCTTGTTGATGTTTATGTAGCTTCATTAGTTAAATCACTTAACACAACCTTACTTCGTGGCTTATGATTTCTCATGTGGTCTTCTTCCAAAAATGTGGCGTTTGTCGATACAAACACCTTAATTTCTAGTGGATTGAAGAAGTATCCACCTCACGTTTCTTTGGGGAAGCCTACAAATAGGCATAGTTTAGAACAGGGTTCCAGTTTCTTTGGGTTAGTCACAAGCACGTGTGCTGGACACCCCCAAATCCTAAAGTAATGCAAACTACCTTTACGCCCTCTCCACAACTCAAAAGGTGTTTCAGAAACACTTTTTGATGGAAAGTTGTTCAAAATGTGGATAACAGTCAATACTGCATGATCCCAAAAAACGAGTTAGCCAATTGAGCGTAGCTCATCATGGATCAAACCATATCCAATAAGGTTATATTTCTCCTTTCTGATACATCGTTCTGCTGAGGTGTACCAGGTGCTAAGAGTTGAAAAATACTCTCCACCTCTATCAGATTGAAGTGTTTTTATCGTCTTACCTAACAAGTATTCAACTTCAGTTTTAAACTCCTTGAACTTTTCAAGGGCTTCAGACTTATGTTGCATTAAGTAGAAATATCCATACCTAGAATAATCATCTATAAAAGAGATGTAATATTCATACCCTCCTCTTGCTTTAACATTCATTGGACCACAAAGATCTGAATGTATAAGCTCCAAGGGCTCTTTGGCTTTATAGACATTTCCATTAAAAGGCCTTTTAGTCATCTTGCCTTCAAGGCATAACTCACATGGAGGTAAAGAGTCATCTTCTAACTCACTTAGAAGTCCACTCTTGGCCAATCTCCCAATCCTATTGAGATTAATATGGCCTAACCTCAAGTGCCAAAGATAGGTATTTTTCTCATACCTTTTGCATTTTATTACTTTGAGTAGAAGCAGTCTTAAATAACTCAATATTATTTATTACATTACTCTCGATTGGTCTTAAAACATATAGGTTATTTTCAAGTTTAGCTGAACAAATGTCAACTCTCTTTCTAGAAATGAAAGCTTCGTTAGCAGAGAAAGATATGGAGTAACATTGTTCCAGCATACAAGTTATAGAAATCAAATTTCTTTTAATCTTAGGAACTACATACACATTATCTAATAATATGTATTTGTTCCCACTGAAAACTAACTCAATGTTCCCAACTGCTACAACCGAGAAAACCTCTCCAGTTCCAACTTTGAGAGTCATCTCACTAGCATCAAGCTGTTGCTAGGAACTCATTCCTTTAAAAGAAGAACAAACATGATTTGTGGCCCCTGAATCAAGTATCCAGGCAAAATAATCATTCTCCATTAAACACATTTCCAAGACAAGTAAATCAAATTTACAGTCTTTGGTATTGTTCTTTTTGGCTAAGCAGGATCCTATGTCATATTTGTCATGAACATTTTGTAATGAATTAGACATTGGGGCATGAGGACAGTCCTTAGTTAAGACTAATCCTAAATCATTACCACTAATTCGGTGTTTAAGCTAGTTGTAGTGTCATTAACTACTTCGACGTCAGACAATGCACACACAGAATTGTTTATATTGTTGAAAACAAACAAATTACTTGTATTAGTTAATTGCACTAAACCCATTACATATAATCAAAATCAATTTAGCAAAAGTAATTAACACCCTTATAAATTTATGAATCAAAATTCTTTTGCAACGACACTTTCAGAGGTTTAGAATGACAGCCACCAAAGGGTAGTCAACTCCTCTGAATTGAGACAATCTCAACCAAACCCTAACACCAGAATAACTCATATTTCAATAGTGTTTAGTTACCGTACGTCCTTTGGTTAAGAAATTATTAACTCGCTTAACAATTTCCCGTAAGTGTGACTCACCATTTTTAGATCCCAGAGGTCAGCCCTAACAAGCTACTATTAAGAAAGACAATGTTAAGACATGAACCTAAGAAACCCTATCCATTGTTGGAGTTGGCCCTGCTACTCCATGCTCAGACCCTCCGAAGGGATGGTCACACTACGACAACACGTAGGTGGAGCATGAAGTCTCAGGAACAAACTGATGGGTTTGGAATTCCCTAATTCCAATAAAACGGAAGCGTAATTGAGACCGAATCGTAGTTAATTTTGTTTATCCAAAATTACCATTACATTGGCAAAAATTCTTAGAACAAATTCTAGATTTATATTATTAAGGCTAAGCATACAACCTTAGAACTAATTCTAAAGGAGAGAAGCAAACATACCGTCGTTGTCGTCTCTGAAATATCAAGAACGCCTTTCTTGATTTTGGACAAAGCGTAAACAATTGGGACACCACCAATTGATCTTCCCCACTATAACTCTGAGATTAGGAACGTAGTTGTGGGACTACCTAAACTTGAATGGGAAAACCTCTAGAGAGAAAATTCTCCCTAGAGTTCTTGAGTAGAGAGAATATGAGAGGGAGGCAAGAATGACCTTATGGTGGCCATTTCTTGTGTTACCTAAACCCTAGGTTTAGTGTTCTATTTATAGGAGAAATGTCATGAATAAAATATTCATTTAAAATCAATTATTTCCATAACTGATTTAATCTTTTTTATAATTAACCAATTCCATAACCAATCAATTCCATAATTGATTAATCTTTTCCATAAATGATTGATCAGTTCCATAAGTGATTAAATCAATTCCATAAATGATTAATTACTTCCATAAGTGATTAAACATTTTCATAATTGATTAATTTCTAATTAATTAATTAATCACTAATTAAATATCATATATTGAATTTCAGACCTTCTATTTGTTAATTAATTATCCAATTAAATATCATATATTTAATTTCAGGCCTTCAATTAACTAATTCTTTAATATGAATCAAATTCATATTAAAATTTGAACTCCTTTCAAATTCTTTTATATCCTATAAATTTAGTATGAATCAAATTCATATTAATATTTGAACTTCTTCAAATATTTATTTCTCTCATAATAATAAAGTTTAATCTCAAATTAGACTTTATATTTTAATGTATCACTATACATTATATTAATTCATATCTCATACAATTAACTTAATTCCCAATATGAATTTAAACTATTCAAATTCTCTCAAGATATAATTGTTCCTAATTACTCTTTACGAGCTAGCAGGGGGACCTAATAGACCTACATATTAGAAGCTCCAATGACATGACGTTAACTGATTAAACTCATTAATCAGGTTAACCAATATTCATTAACTGTGGGTCATTCCACTAAACACCCACAGCTGAACTCTTCTCACTGTAGAACATTTCTGTATCCACGGATATAGACATATACCGGTAAGTCAATCCTTCACGAGTGTCCGTAATCACAGCTAGGTCAAATTATCTTTTTACCCCTGTGTTACATCTGTCTCCTTAAGTACCAGCGCTTCTTTAATGAACAACTTGTTTATGGTCCAACCATTAAACAGAAAGTCCCTCTCAGGCCAGTGAGAGGGTGGTATCCCTTTTGTTCAAGTCCCGAAGTCACCACTTAAGGGAACACTCATCTACTTCTCCTAGAAGTGAGAAGGAGTGAATTCCTTCTTGTGTTGTTATGTCCCCAGCCTCCCACTCAGTCTTGTCCCCAAAGAGGAAGGCATATTGAGTCGGCGTATTGGCCACTCTCACCCATGCTAATCAAAGGACAATCCCTCATGAGAAGGAGTTCATGACACACTCAAGATTAAGACTGAGTTACCTAAGTCATCTTATTGAAACAGTAACCTAACTAGTTAACGGTGTTATATCTAGTGGTTTACTATTTCATGGTCCGGTCTTATGCAAACTCATTGCATAGGATACCCCCGGGCGCTTTGGATCAATACGTCGGTATCAAATACAAAGCGGGACGTATTTCATAGTGTTACCAACCTTATCCTGGTACTATAGACCTTTTAGGTTGTTACTTGAACATCGATCCCCGTATGTCCCCACATACTAGTTCAAGTTACATACAAACAACCTTGGATCTTAGTTTATTGGATTTGGGTTAAATTGTGCAATATTTAACAATAACACTTTATTGTAGAAACTCAATAACATTTTATTGTAACAAGTATATAATCTGTTTACATTCACTATCTACGAGTTTTAGGGCATAAAACCCAACACAAACAAATGGAGGAGACTGTAGGATGTGTTGACACATGTCCCTCTCCCACTTACTATATATACTTTCTCCATTCACCTTGGTATTGAATCATGAAAACACCTTCCGAAGGGAGGTCACTTTTAGGGTGACACAAGGCCGTGCATGGATCTCACGGTGTGAACTTTTGGAGACGTGAGAGCTAAAAATATCATAAAAATCCAAACCAAACTTACAACCGAGTTTTCGATTACATGAATATTTAGCTTAGCCCGTCATTTGGAATGCCAAACCTCGCTCTCGGGCTCGATCCACCATGAAAAAGTAAGAAATCTACTCTAAAGCCTAAGAAAAATGAAAACTACAGAGAATTTGGGGGTGAGAAACGGTTGGAATCGAAAGAGGGGGAAAAGAATCAAAGAAAGACAGCCAAATTATAACCTAAAACTCGGATAACCACTATTTAAATAACGAAGCGGCATCGAGACGACGTGGCCAGCGTCTCAACGCCGGCGGTAATTTGGCCCATGCTTGAAATTCGTAGCGTCGAGACACCGTGAGGTAGCGTCTCGACGCTACTGATAAGTGCCAAAAATATACCTATTTTACCTTTATATTTAGCTTATAATCTTGTGAAAATTGTATGTTTTAGATCAAAACCACTATTCCCGAGGCTAAAAAATATTAAAGTTAATGAGTTAGGACTTTGAGAATCATGTGTGTCAAATTGTATGTATTTGTGCTTAAAAGAATTCATTTTGGTGTGAATTTGACTTAGTTTTGGTGTTTTGTAGAAAATAGATGAAACAGGAATTTTCTAGAAATGCGACCGCATTTTTGCCAAGGCGAAAATGAAATGCGACCGCATTTCTGGGTAGATGCAGACAGTTCCGAGTCCGTCGCGGGTCGTTTTGTACGAGCGTTTTGCGCACCTAACCAGCTGACTTGACTTCGAAACTTACTGGGCTACCTACAAGCACCTTTGTTGTGACTTCTCAACCACTCCCCACTGTAATGGGTATTCAAATGCCCTAGTTTATTGTATTTATCTGTATTTGTACTTTTCATGTATTATACAGTATT
The DNA here is from genome assembly GCA_017139565.1 of Luffa aegyptiaca. Classification (NCBI taxonomy): domain Eukaryota; kingdom Viridiplantae; phylum Streptophyta; class Magnoliopsida; order Cucurbitales; family Cucurbitaceae; genus Luffa; species Luffa aegyptiaca. Next base: position 10,927,804 of record CM029396.1, read on the forward strand.
AATACAAACCATTATTCCAACTTCAATGATTATTCATTCAATTTTGATTGTTGATGTACATTGTCCACTGGAGTTTTAGTTCTAGTGGGAGTTGTTGGGTTTTATGCCCTAAAACTCGTAGATAGTAAATGAAATAAATTAATCGATCTCAATAATGTGTTATTTGAGTGATTTAGTAATTTGGTTATTGAATAATTGAGTTTGCATTAATAAACCCTAAATCCAATAAACTAAGATCCAAGGTTGTTTAAATGAAACTTGGACTAGTATGTGGGGACATACGGGGATTGGTGTCCAAGTAACAACCTAAATGGTCTATAGTATAGGGATAAGGCTGGATACCTTATCCTGGTGACACTATGTGATACGACCCACCTTGTATTCGATACTGATGCAATGATCCAAAGCATCCATGTAAGAGACATGCGGGAGGGGGTATCCGATGCAATGAGTTTGCATAAGACCGAACCGCGAAATAGTAACCACTAGATGTAACGTCGTTGACTAGTTTAGGTTTCTATTTCAATAGGATTATAACGCCCCAGGATTTTAATAGCAATCCTAGCGACATTACTAACCCTAAAACCAAAACTAATCGTGTGCACCGGAAATTTCGGCAGCATAACGGCGTACATAGGACTATCCCAAAATTTTTCTTTAACCTGTTATGCATAAAACACTTCTATATAGCATTACAAAACGACTCCACTATTCTACGACACAACAGAATGTCCACAGAACCAACAGCCAGCCAGGCTTCGCATGTGCAACTACTAACTAAACCAAAACACATCTTTAACAAAATCTTAAAACGAGATTTCATTCGAAACAAACTTATTTATTAATAACTGAATGAATAAATAGAGATCTTTCAAACAAGACAACTAGACCTAGAGTTAACAAGAATAATCTCAGAACTAAACCTAACAGGACAACAGCAGTCCAACCAAGTTAAGCAACAACTATCCAATACGAAAATAAAATGAAAATAGCGCAACTAGCTAAGGTCCTTCCTCATATGCCTCCTCCGCATCACCATGGTCCACGCAGTCCTCATAACCTGCAAAATCTGGTAGTTGGGGGGAGAGAGAGGGGATGGGGTCAGTACAACCATGGTACTGGTAAGTAGCCCCTCCTACCTGAGAAGCCATCAAACAACAACCAAGCAACCAACATGTTTTTCATGCGCAAACAACATACTTCTCAAAGCTATAAACACAACAACATGTACAACATACTTCTCAAAGCTATAAACACAACAACATGCTCAAAATCGAGTAAAATGAATGACTCTCCTAAGTCAAACCTCATGCATCTCTCTATGCACTCATTAACCACTCATGCTCCACGAGCTTACTCAACAAACTTATTTAGCCCTCACTTGGCTCCCCACACGTGATTTCCGCGTCACACTCTGCAAAACTCTCCAAGACTGACCCTTCGAGTTGCACCGACCCCTGACCATTTATACCCAGGGCCTCGACACTTCTCTACAGAGCTCGTTGTTCGACCCTTGACCATTTATACCCAAGGCCTCGAACTGTGCATCGATCCTTGACCATTTACACCCAAGGCCTCGATGACTAGGCAACATATTGACCCTTGACCATTTATACCCAAGGCCTTAATACTTGCCTCAAGACTCATCACACCGACCCTTGACCATTTATACCCAAGGCCTCGATGCTCCTCTTTATCTAACATTGGCATATCGACCCTCGACCATTTATACCCGAGGCATCGACATCCAATAGTGATATATCAGTCCCCGACCATTTATACCCGAGACCCTGATAATCACTTTACTTTCCTTGAAACGATATCAGTCCTCGACCTTTTATACCCGAGGCCCTGATATCTCAATCACAATGCTAGTCTTCTTTAAACCCATGGTGACATGTCACCCCTCGACCATTTGTACCCAAGGTGCACTGACATTCACTCATCTTACCCTTTTTCACAGTTTAGGTCCCTGACCTCTTTCTCACATCTATCTAGAATGCATTTGCCCTGCAACACACTTCTAGACTCATGTTCTATGCCCACCAAGGATAAACATGCAACTACATGCTCTCTACTCATGCTTAACTCACTAATGCAAAACATAACCAACATGCTTTTCACCCAATCATCACGCAACACAATTCATGCTTTTCACCCAATCATCACGCAACACAGTTCATGCTTTTCAAAGATTCTTATATATACATATATATTCAGAGAAACAAGAAACATGAGAACAGTTATAAAGCGAGTAAACATTCAGCATGCATCACACAGTCAAACAGACTACATCAGATAGGAACTACTTACAATCACTTCTAATTACCAACGAGGCGACACTTGCACCAAGCTCCACAAGCACCTCGAACTACAACCAAAAACGCTACCATCAAAAACTAAACTAAGAAACGACCTAATAAGCTACTAGGGCCAAAACCACTTTACCCAGCTTATTTCTTAGCTAGACAACCTTTAAACGTACCCCAAATGAAAATCCAAAACCTTTAGACCACGGGCAACCATATCTAAGGCACAACGGGCAATGGATGTTCGCCAACGACTCCAGATAAGGCTTTTCAGCCGCTGGACAGCAAGTAAACGACCCACCTAAAGCACACTAAGAACTCCTAAGGATCGGGCACGCTACTAAGACTAAGACAACTAATGGAGGCCTACTCTAGCATGCTTTTTAAGCCACAAACAGTAAGGAAAAGCTCATTAACTCATGCTTCAAGAACCTATAATGGAACAGAAACATACTAAGGCAACGAGACCTGATGGGCATTTGAAAACTACATGCTTCTAACCAAAACAGCCATGATAACTCACTTAAATGGCTCTAGGACCTTTAAGGGTTGGGACAACACCTAAGAACCTAGCTATGTAATGGGTAATGATAAAATCATGGTTCTAAGGCTAAAATAACTATGGGACAGCAACCTAGAATGCTAAAAGCGAAGGGGCAGCAAGGAACCTTACCAAACAGACTCGCTTTCGCGCTAGACGGGTTTAACAAACCTCTAACGATGCGCTAGAATAGTCCTTGGATAGTGGGTATTCGAGCTGAAGTGATTCAAACTCAGTCGAACACTTAGACGGCGCTGCAAAACAGAATTTCAAGGTTATCTTAGAATTTCCAGCACCTAGAGCAATGGGCATTCTATTATAAGCTCTTAACCAAGAATGGGTAAGAGTTAAACTTACTAGAATAGCTAAGCGACGTCGAAACACCCACAAACTGAGCAACGACGGCGCTGGACAGCAGCTAATCAGACCTTAAATCCTGAAATACGGAGTCCATAGCGAATGGGCATTTGCTTAAACTTGAATGAAAGTCTAAAGGAGCATGTGGGTAAGGGTTTAGACTTACCGAAAATGCCAAACGACCTCGAAAACAACCGAAAACGCTGTTGGACAGAGGCAAAATCGCGAGGAACTGAGGCTTCGAGCTGCTAGGACGCGAGATCTAACGAATCGAACAAAGGAACACTTAGATCGGGCTTAAAACAACCAAGAACAACGGAAAAAGAGCTTACCCATGATTCTTCTTGCTGAAAACGTGGAGGAAGAAAGATCTTGAACCACGAAACCCTCACAAACGAACACAGAATCGCAACTCGGGCTGGCGGCGAAATGACAACGTCGACACCTCTGCTGTAGCGGCAACGACGCGCGGGGCGGCGATGGCTGGACAAACGACACAACTTCCGGCCGACACTTCAACACAAAGAGAGAAAGATTTGCAAGGAGAAGCGTGCGGAGAGAGGAAGAACGACCGCGCGAGATGGAGGCTGGGCGGCGGCGGGACTTAGACGGCGGCAGCGCGACAAGGTCACCGGCGGGGGATGGGTCTCACGGCAAGAAGATGATAGGGAGATGGGAGCTGCTGCCGGCGAAAGAGAGAAGAGTCACGAAGGAGGGGGGTCTGGCGGCTAATATGAAAAAGAAAGGGGAAGATGATAAGCTTTTAGGGTTTTCTTTCTTTTCTTTTTCCTTTGAATAACCTAAAGCCCAAAAATAGGAATTCACTCAACTGAAACCCATTATTCAGCGTATAATTAAATTATAACGCTTAAACTCCTCAACCGAAAAACAAACCAAGCCTGACAAACTTTAAGGAGGGATTTATTTAAAACGCTTAATTCCCAACCACTTTGGTTTAAAATTAAACCCCTAAGTTCAAGCCAAAATAGAATTTATATTTTCCTTTCAACTCTAAACTCGGGATTTAAATACACTCAAAGCGCACGGGGCGTTACAAGGATGACCTAGGTAACTCAATCTCAATCCTGAGTCTGTTATGAACTCCTTTTCAGGAGGGTTTGTCCTTAGATTTGTATGGGTGAGAGTGGCCTGCTCGCCAACTCAATAATCCTACCATTTCAAGGACAAGACCGAATGGGGGCTGGGAACATAACAGTACAAGATGGAATTCACTCCTTCCCCTATTAGGGCAAGTAGATGTGTGTTCCCTTAAGGGTTGATTCCAGGGCTTGAACAAAAGCACTCTGTCCTCTCCTGGCCCGAGAGGAATTCCTGTTTAGTGGTTGGGCCCTAAACAGGTTGTTCATTAGAGGGATCAGTGGTACTTAAGGATCGAGAGGTAACCCAGGGGTAAAACGGTAATTTGACCCAGCTGGTGTTACGAACGCACATGAAGGACTGACTTACTGCATTGGTCGATATCCGTGGACACATAAATATTCTACAGTGAGAAGAGTGCAGCTATGGGTCTTTTGTGGAGTGACCCACAGTTAACGAATGTTGATTGACTCGGTTAATGAGTTTAGCTGATCAATCTCGTATCGTTGGAGCTTCTGATCTGTAGGTCCATTAAGTCCACCTGTTAGCTCATAACGGGTTCTAAGATAATATAGTCTTGATGATTAAAGGGAATTTAAGTTAATTGTATTTTGATGCAATTAATATAATGTATGGAGATACATTATAGTATAAGTTTAATTAATGAATTAAACTTTAGAATAAAATTAATTTTGGATATGATTCAAAATTAATCAATGAGAGAATTATGAATTTAATTAAATATGTGATATTTGATTAATTCATGAATTAATTAATTGGGAATTAATTAATTTAATTTGGTTAAATATGATTTAATCAAATTAATACTATAGTATATATTAATGTACATTTTGATGCACATTAAAACTATAGGTTAAATGAGAGAGATTAAATTGAATATGATTCAATTATAAAATTAATTAAATATTTGATATTTAATTAGTGTAGGATTCAATTAATTGAGAATTAATTGAATGGGCAATTTAATTCAATTAAATATGATTTAAATTGAATTAAAAACCTTATGTTATAATTGATTTAATTAATATTCATTTAATTAAATTAATTATAATTAATTAATTAATTAATTAATTAATTATTATTTAATTAATAGACAGCCAAGATCGTTTGGATTAGATCCAACGATTAAGATTGAGTAGTGTTTAACTCCCTCCCCACTTATCGTTAAGTGGAGAGGGGTTACCCAACGATCGGTTGATTTCTCTCATTCTCACGCAAAAAGACATAGAGAGATCTCTCAAATTTTCTCTCTAGTTTTCTCTCAAAAACCAACAAGTACCTTGCTGAAAATTCCCCATCCAAGACGTTTTTTGGGTTCCCACAAGCCGTTTCTCAGCAATCCAAAAGGATAGCGGGTGCTTCATACGTGGTGGTGTCTATTGGGAGATCAAGATTGTAATTCTTTGAGCATTGTGCTGATTTTCAGCGTCCTCCATGTAAGTTTTCTGTTGTAAATTGTTTTAGAATTCAATCCATGTATGCTTAATCTAGTTTAGAAAAAGTTTCTGAATTTTTGCCCAATGTACCGGTAATCTAATGATTGAAAGCCATTCATGCACGATTTAATTCGCTTCCGCTACGGATTCAATTCCTTCACCTACGCTATAAAAGGCCACAATTCGAAGGCAAATTCAAGCAGAACTCACCGGAAAGAAGAGGGTAGTGAAAGAACCCTAGTAAACGCCCATGAGTAGGGATGCCTGAGGTCCTTGCTAGAAGACGAAATTCTAACCTTAGTTAGACATCAAACCTGAGTGTTTGTAGAGATGTCACCCTATTTCCACCTTGTAAAAGGAGAGTAGAGTGTCGTGAGAACTCTAGAAGGATTGGATAAAAAGAAAAACCCTAGTTTTAGCTACTGCACTATATTTTTCTAGCACTTGTTTGTTTTCATTACTCTGTATTTTGTATTCACTATTTCAATGAAAAGTTGTTCATTTGCATTATATTCCATCATGCGTAGCTAAATTCCATTGAGGGGTTTGGTATAGTGAATTTCCCTTATGGCTTGAAAGTTGCTTATTTGCCTAAGTTCTATGTATTGCATGTCATCCTTTATTGATTATCATTTTGAATCTTGCTAAGTTTAACTTGATCACTTAGACTTTGCATGCTATGTGAGTTTGATATTGAAAGGGTCAAACAATATCGATTTTCATGAAGGTGATATAGGAGAAAGGGCTCGAGAGAGTGTATTTGGTGTTATAGGGGATGGTCGCTTATAACAACTATAGGGTTATAGGCTGCATGCATGAATAATCTATGTCGGAGTCGAGTCACAGAAATGTGCATAACGGTACTCGCTTAGTCTTCTAACGGTTCTTGGGAGCAAGGCCAAATAGGAGTTAAACCTGACCCAATGCATATGTAAACTTAGGATAAATAAGCCATTAATAGAGTTATTTGCCTTAGGGTTGAAACTTTACTGAATACCTCGCTTTTATTATTATTGTTATTCTTTTACTTGATTGCTCATTTATTTTCCAAAACCCAATCACCAATTATTTCCTTGGTTACCTTCAAAAGCAATTTAAGAGCAGTTTCTTCTTCAAATCTGTTTTCCAGCTTAGTCTTTATGGTATCGATACCTTTGGAATATTTCCAGAGTTTTTTTATTACTACATACGATAGTGTATACTTGTACTTGGTTGGCTGAATTTATTCTTATTCATTATTTATCATCTTTCCTAATGATAGCATGCATAAATGCTATCGATTCCTATTATTTTTAGCTAGTTTTATGCTTGAATTGTGTACTTTAATGCTATTTTATGTTTAAATTTCAGAAAACCGAGCCAAGAAAGCAAAACCGGAATTTTGAGAGAAATTGGATGATTTTGGAGGCTTTTGGAGCAATTTGGAGAAGTTCATTGTTGATCCAAGTCCAAAAGCCCAAGAAGAATGAGTTAGAAGCCCAAAATCATGGATTTCAAGCATTAAATCACCAAGTTGGGTCAAGAAGGAGCCCAAGAATTGTCATACAAAGTGTTGGGCCAAAGGAAATGAAGAAGCCGAAATTCCAAGTGTAGGGATTAAAGCCCCAACGCAGCGGAAAAAACTAGAAACCATACTGTGTTTTCTCAACATCAAAATACCGATACAATTCGCAAAGGCTTTTACAGCAAGAAAAACACATATAAATCATGCTGTAAAACTATATAAAACATGCTTCAAAGAACTCTAAATACACTAGATCTAATCTATAATGGATCCTATTGATCCGGGATCAAGAATACTCACTTTAGAAGTCGTTCTCGATCGTTTCGCCAACAAATCCTCGTCGAATCCGAAAATTCCAGTAGCAAGAACTTTTCTTTTGATGCTGCAAATCGCTCACGAACACCACCACGTAGTATCACCGGTATTCTCCTAGGATTTTAGGTTGAGTGGCTTGTGGGAACCAACCAAAACTCTAAGATGATAGGGAGAATATTTGGCCTTTGTGTATTCTTGGAAACTCAGAGAACTCTACAGAGAGAGGAATTGCGTGAGATAGAGAGCGAGAGTGATTCATGGAACTTCCCAAATCAATTACGGGAAAAAGATAAAAACCACAATCAAGAAACCGTCCCACTCCCTTAAAACTCTCCTGTTCACGCGTGTAGGGTTAGGGAAGTGGTTGACTGATCAGTTTCTCAACTGATCAGTTAATTAATAATAGATAATTAAAATTAAATCAACATTTAATTTAATTACTACTACATAAAACACTTTTATGTGCATATTCCACTTAACCCAAAGTTTTAATATAACTTAATTAAATCAAACATTTAATTAAATTAAATTAAAACACAAAATTAATTAATTCATTAATTAATTAATAATACAATTAAATATCATATATTTAATTATAAACCTCTCATCTAAACTATAGTATTAATGTGCATCCAATGGACATTAATCATAACCTATAGTTTTAATATGAATCCAATTCATATTTTTTAAACTTAATATTGGAACACTTTCGAACATGCAACTCCCCTTAGAAATTTTTCTCAACACCCTAAATGAGCTACCGTGGGACCTAATGGACCTACAGATCAGAAGGTCCAACGATATGAGATTAATTGGCTAAACTCATTAACCAAGTTAATCAATATTCGTTAACCGTGGTTCACTCCACTAAAGAACCACGGTTGTACTCTTCTCACTGCAGATATATTTCTGTGTCCACGGATATTGACCGTCAACAGTAAGTCAGCCCTTCACGTGTGTTCGTACCCCAGCTAGGTCAAATTACTGTTTTACCCCTGGGCTACCTCTTGGTCCTTAAGTACCAGTGCTCCTCTCATGAACAGCCTATTCGAGGTCCAACCATCAAACAGAAGTACCTCTCGTGCCATAGAGAGGGTAGGGCCCACTGTTCAAGACCCGGAGACACCACTTAAGGGAACACACCTCTACTTACCCTAAAGTCGGGAAGGAGTGAATTCTATCTTGTAAGACTATGTTCCCAGCTCCCCACTTGGTTTTGTCCCCAAAATGGTAGGCTTATTGAGTCGACGAATTGGCCACTCTCACCCGTACAAATCAAAGGACAATGCCTCATGGATAAGAGTCCATAATCCACTCAGGATTAAGGCCAAGTTGCCTTGGTAATCCTAATGAAATAGAAACCGAGCTAACTAACGGTGTTACAGTTAGTGGTTTACTATTTCGCGGTCCGGTCTTTGTGCAAACTCATTGCACAGGATACCCACACTCGCATGTCAACTACATGAACGCGTTGGATCATTACGTTTGTATCAATATACAAAGCGGGCCCTATCCATAGTGTCACCAGGATAAGGTACCCAGCCTCATCCCTATACTACAGACCCTTTAGGCTAAAACTTGAACATTGATCCCCGTATGTGACATACTAGTTCAAACCTCATTTTATTAGCCTTGGATGTTTAGTTTATTGCATTAGGGTTGATAAGACAAGATATAATACAAACATTGAATAATACATCACTTTTCTTAATGTTCGGTCAAGTGTACATTTACTATCTACGAGTTTTAGGGCATAAAACCCAACAAACTCCCACTTGAACTAAAACTCAAGTTAAAGGGAAAGTATATACAATATAATCCAAAGCTGGAAATGGTACATGTATGTTGTACATTACATGAAAAGTAAATATACAAAATACAATAAACTAGGGTATCCTTACACCCATTACACATCTCCCACTTGCCCTAGATTACGCTATATACATGTCTCGTAGACCTAGACTTTCTAGATGACCCTCGAACACTGTAGCCGAGAGGGCCTTCGTAAACGGATCAGCAATGTTGTGCTCGGAAGCGATCTTGGTCACGACCACATCTCCTCTTTGCACAACCTCTCGAATCAGATGATATTTCCTCTCTATGTGTTTACCTCGTTTGTGGCTGTGAGGTTCCTTTGAATTGGCTACAACCCCACTGTTGTCACAGTATAACGTAATGGGCAAGTTCATATGTGGAACAACTTCCAAATCTTTCAAGAACTTCCTTAGCCAAACAGCTTCCTTCGCTGCTTCACAAGCAGCTACATACTCAGCCTCCATCGTGGAGTCTGCTATGCATCCTTGCTTTATACTTCTCCAAACTACAGCTCCTCCATTAAGGGTGAAAACTGACCATGACGTGGATTTCCTAGAATACTTGTCAGACTGAAAGTCAGAGTCGATGTATCCAGTGAGAACTAACTCTTTAGCCCCAAACACCAGCATGTAGTCCCTCGTTCTCCTAAGATACTTGAGGATTCCTTTAACGGCGGTCCAGTGGTCCAACCCTGGATTTGACTGATATCTGCTGACAATCCCTACAGCATAACAGATGTCAGGCCTCGTGCAGAGCATGGCATACATTAAGCTACCCACTACAGAGGCGTAGGGAATCCGTCTCATATCCTCAACCTCTTGAGGTGTCTTAGGAGACTGTTCCTTAGACAAGTGAACCCCATGCCTGAAAGGCAATAAGCCCTTCTTGGAGTTCTGCATCGAATATCGGGCCAACATCTTGTCGATATACGTTGCTTGAGACAGAGCTAGCATTTTGTTCTTTCTATCCCAAATAATTTGGATGCCAAGAACATATTGGGCCTCACCCAAATCTTTCATTTGGAATTGGGCCGCTAGCCATTCTTTTACATCAGACAGATACCCTACATCATTCCCAATGAGTAGGATGTCATCAACATAAAGTACAAGGAAAGCTACTTTATTTTTGTTGATCTTCTTGTATACACAAGGTTCATCAACATTTTGGTCAAAGCCAAAAGATTTGATCGCTGTATCAAATCTAATATTCCAAGATCTGGAGGCCTATTTCGATCCATAAATGGATCGATTCAGTTTACAAACCTTTTCCTCCTGACCTTGGGTTATGAACCCTTCGGGCTGAGACATAAAAATACTCTCGTCAAGGTTGCCATTCAAAAAAGCTGTCTTGACATCCATTTGCCATATTTCATAGTCATAAAACGTGGCAATGGATAAGAGAATTCTTATGGACTTAAGCATAGAAACTAGAGAAAAAGGTTTCTTCATAGTCCACCCCTTCTCGTTGGGTATAACCCTTTGCTACAAGTCTTGCTTTGAAAGTCTGTACTTTCTCAACAACATCTTTTTTTCTCTTATAGATCCATTTACACCCAATGGGTTTGACCCCTTTAGGTGGATCTACAAGTTCCCAAACTTGATTGAAGTACATAGACTCCATTTCAAGGTCCATGGATTTGGCCCACTCGTCGGATCTACGTCATTCATTGCCTGACGATAAGACAATGGATCTTCTGCACCGTCATCAGGTATGACTACTTGTGTTTCCGTTAAACCCAAGTAGCGGTTAGGTTGTATCACAACCCTCCCACTGCGTATAAGTTCTCCCACTACGTGAGGATGACTAGATTGACGAGAAGAACTGGACTCTCCAACAACTCTTGTTGAAGGACCAGGTTCATCAACAACTCTTGTTGATCCTTCTGTAGCTTCTCCTAATACTAATTTACTACGTGGTTTATGATCTCGAATGTGGTCTTCCTCCAAGAAAGTTGCATTTGTCGATGCAAATACTTTATTATCTTGAGGGTCGTAGAAAAGACCACCTCTCGTTTCTTTCGGGTATCCAACAAATTGGCATATTCTCATACGTGGTTCCAATTTCTTAGGATTAGTCACTAACACATGTGCAGGACAACCCCAGATACGGAAGTAACGCAAACTAGGTTTACGCCCCCTCCATAACTCAAAAGGAGTTTCAAAAACACTTTTTGAGGGAACGCTGTTAAGAATATGTATCGCAGTCTCTACTACATACCCCCAAAACGAGCTAGGCAATTGAGCATAGCTCATCATAGATCGAACCATGTCTAACAAGGTTCTATTTCTCCTTTCTGATACACCATTCTGCTGAGGTGTACCAGGTGCTGAGAGTTGGAATTGAATTCCATGTTCTATCATATAGTCCTGGAATCTTTGATCCAAATACTCTCCACCTCGATCTGATCGAAGTGTTTTAATTGTTTTACCTAACAGGTTTTCTACCTCAGCCTTAAACTCTTTGAACTTTTCAAGAGCCTCAGACTTATGGCCCATCAGGTATAAGTAACCGTCACTACTACAAAAATAGATATAGACCATGGTCATATGACCATGGTTTATTTTATTAGACTATGGTTTTGCGACCATGGTCTTCTCCAGTGTAGTCTATACTATAGACCATGGCTAACGTTAGCTGTGGTCTATACTATAGACTACAACTAACGTTAACTGTTACGTTAGCCATAGTTTATATTATAGACCATGGTTGACGTTAGTCATGGTCTATACTATAGACTACAGCTAACGTTAGCCATGGTCTATAGTATAGACTACACTGGAGAAGACCATGGTCGGAAAACCATAGTCTAATAAAATAAACCATGGTCATATGACCGTGGTCTATATCTATTTTTGTAGTAGTGACGGTTACTTATACCTGATGGGCCATAAGTCTGAGGCTCTTGAAAAGTTCAAAGAGTTTAAGGCTGAGGTAGAAAACCTGTTAGCTTTTTATTTTTATTTTTTTGGGTGGGGGAATACAAACAAACTTTCAATAGGAAATTGAAAACTTAATAGATATCGTCCCCTTAGGGATAAGCAAAAGCATAACTCACAAAAAAACCAAACCAACCACAAAACAAATCACATACCCAAAACAACCTAGCAATTGCTACTCCCTTCAAAAGGAGAAAGAGATTCTACATGTCTTATTGATTAGAGTCTACCTTTGGTGCCTTTGGTTGAAAGGAGCAGTAAAACCTTCAAAAACAAACCTCTCGACTACCATAGTTTTTTAGAATTTTTTTTCTATAAAAATATTAGAATACTCCCTACCACCAATTACCAACAAAGTCACTCAAATAATATCATAGATCTCAATGCTCACCTTGTTGGATTGTTCATAAACATATAAATTTACTGAAGAATAAGGTAGGCGTTGAGCTATTGTGACCAGATTGCCTTTCCAAAATGCTCAGAATCCTGCTTCACGAACAATACGTGAAGCTTCATTCCATATGCTGGCTTTCTTCATTGTTGCAACATCAGAGTGCATACCACTTGGTAAAGTTAGGTCATTCAAGGAAATCAACCAACTAAATTAATTCAAGGACAGTGCAAGAGAAGCACACTAATCTATCAGTTTGAGTTGGAGTGTGTGTCATTTAGTAAAATTGTTCATTTTGCAACATGAACTTCACCTATAAATGCATACTATAACACAGTGACAAGCTTCAAGGAATTGCATTAAGTGCATTATATGGAATATTATTTGGTCCATTTGGATTGTTTATTTAATTTGGTCTTCCTTTTTACCACTAAAATACATGTCAATCACCTTCCCTTCTTTCTTTCTCTTAACGAATATGAAGAATTTATGTGTAATGGTATCGTGGGCACGAGAGAAAGATTCGATCTTCGTGGAAAACATTTAGGTGGACCCTCCAAGGAGGAGTAAAGAATATCTACATAATATAAGCCATAATTTTCCTAACCACCTAAAGATATGAAGATTTGGGTTATAAACAAATTGAACAACATTTGTAAATCAATATCAAAGAAATCATTCCAAGAAACACACCTTCCTTAGAAATCTTGTCAAAGTTTCATGGCGTCCAAGACAAATCAAACGTACCTAGTTGGTGGTTGAAACACAAACGAGACTTGCAACAAGTAGACGACCAAAACGCAAATGTACCTCGACTACGACAGCCACGACTCATGAACAAAGTCGGAAATAGCAGCTCACAAATTCAATCAATGGCGACTGCTAAAAGTGAAAACATCCTTCTCACAGTGGAAAAAAATCTCCCACTTACGCAAACTGCTTTCCTCATGGCCGCTAAACAGCACAAATCGTGCAAAATGTTGATAGATAGGGTTATGAGTTAGGTTTTTTTTTAATCTTTTAAAAATGTAATTTATTAATTGTAACGACCCGACTAAAAGGAAGACAAAACAGACTGAAGGTCGCTACTACATACATGAATACGTAAAACTTTTGAAACTTTAAAGCGAAACAGACTATAAATAAAAATCTTTTATTTCATAAATGGGGCCCAAAAGCATAAGTCATTTTACAATAAACGAATAGTCGAAAACATTGATAGACAATTTTCATAAAATTATACATAAAAGCATTTGAAAACATATGACTAGGAAACTCAGTCCTAGACTTCTAGGGACATGATGTGCAGCTGCATCCCATAGCCTAACCAAGTCTTTGCCCTCGCCACTCGCCTGATGTCATCAAGTACCACCTAAAAAGGAAAGTCATGTAGCATGCGTGAGTATATAAGAATATACTCAATAAGTAGCCCACTTAAGGGTTAAAACTGATAACATGAGATCTGATGACATGGAATCTACTAGCATGAAACTTGTGACTGGGTCTTAACATCATAGGAACCTAACTGAAAACATTCATTCGCGTTTCTAACCCTGGGCCATAACTAGGTTCATGAAACGTTCTGTCTAGGGTGATTACCTATCCCCAACCTGTGCCAACTAGAGTGTTGTGTGGGTTAGTTAGGTAAGGCAAGTAAACTAGAGAATGGGAAAGGAATAACCCTAACTAACATAAGACTTAAGGATCCTATCTGAGGCCCTAAACATGATTAAGGTCCCTATACAGAGTCTATTCTCATTCATTCGTATGGTTCTCTCAATAAGTCATACTAAAACATGCTTGAAAAACTCGTGGACTAAACTACTCGGCTAGCCAATTTCAACCCTTCATAACCCAAGGGATACTTCTAAACTTAGCCTTTTCACTCACTGTAGTGCTACCAAAATTTCGACAGCATAAAGACATATGAATAGAAAATCCCAAATTTTTCTATCACCTGAAAAGCAAATAAAACACTTCTATATTCAACACTGCCCAATCACAAACTTCAAGGTACTCAGAACAACCACAACCAAAGCGAGGCAGACCTCGCATCCACAACCAACCAGACATTCAAAGCAACCAAGTCAAACAATCAAACATGCTTCCAAAATAATCTAAAGAGTACTAATCCATCCAGAAGCAGTGTCAGATATGCTATAATTAATAAACAAGTTTTCATGCCCACATCATGCTTCGCAATGCAACTCGTCATGCACTTTTAAATCCATAAGCAACATAAGGCTTAAGCTAGCTCGTACAAGCATGCTAAATTCGTAAAGGGAATTAGTTTAAAGAATCAGACTAGATTTTGTTGAATCCAACAAGCATGCAATGGGGTTAAACTTGAAAATTAAGTCCAATAGCTACTTACTCTGGCTAATAAGTTTGCTTGGCAAAACAATAAACTCCTTAGCTTCCAAGCCCCTAAACAAATAAACAAAAAGGAGAAAATAATCTAAAACTCATAAACTCAATTAAACCAAGAGGGCATAAGGAGTCAATTAAATTCGGGAATGATTTGACTCTCGAAAACTCACCTAAACAGCAACAAAGTTTGCTGTCCAAGCTCACAACTCCACCTAAGATAGGCAATTTAACCACCGAACGCAATGGGCACCTTGAAACAAAAAGCCAATATCAATTGGTATCCTTCTAATACAAACAAACTACCAAATGCTGGACTAAATTCACTTACCCAAAGCGAACACGCTCCAAAACTGCAGAAACTTGGAGATCCAACACTCAAAACGCCATAAACGAAGAGAATGCTTGCTAAATGGAAAGAATAACGAATGGGTAATCGATAAAACTCAAAAATCCATCATGAAACAGCTTCTAAACACTTACCCACTACACGAAACGCCGAAAAACAGAGGAATCGACCCCCCAAACGCTGCTGTCCGCGTGCTCCAACGACACAACCACCAAAGCTAACAAAAACGAACCTTGCGAGTTGAAATATGCTGGAAAATCGAGAGTTAGAGATGGAGAACAAAGGGATCGGGAGGATGGCAAGAGGAATCGAGCGTGGGAGACGGCTAATCGCAAGATACCGAAAAAACGTGCCTGCTGGCCGCACCCTCCACGCCGCTTGCCGTCAACACCGCCGGACTCGACTGCTACCGCCTCTGTCGCCGCTGCTTGCCGTCGCCGGAGGACGCCGCGTCGCCGCCCAAGATCGAAAAGAAGGTTGCTGTAGGCTCACGGCTGAAGAAAAGAAGAAGGGACCAAAAAGAGGGAGGCTAGGCGGCTGGTACACGTGAAGAAGAAGAAGATGATGGCTTAGGGCTTTACTCCAACTTCAACATATTTACAAAAACGTCCCCATTCATCCTTTCATTTTAAGGAAAAAAAAAATTAAGATAAATCTTATTTCCCCACCAATTTCAAGAAATTAAACTCAAATTAAAGAAATAAGAATTTATCGTTAAGGCTGACGTTACATTGATTTTCTCAAAATAATTTAAAATTTAAATTTATTTGGATTAATTAATTTCTAATGTATTTGTATCCATTAGTTTTTAAAATGTTTTAAATGATTTGATTAGATTTCTAATTATTTTAAATTAATTGTTGTTTAAATTTAAAAACACATTCACATGAAAATATTTAAAACTAGGTGTAAGATATCAAATTTTTATTTTTTTAAATATTAAAATTTTAAATTAAAATTATTAGACAGAAGATTGAAGTTCAGAGACCTATTACGCATCATCTACGATTTTAGATACTAAATTTGTAATCTAACCAAAATATTAATACTGAAAATTGAAAACATTTAGGCCCCGTTTGATAACCATTTGATTTTTGGTTTTTGGATTTTAAAAATTAAGCTTACAAACACTACTTTTACTAGTCAGTTTTTTTTCCTTTTTTTTTTTGTTATCTACCATTTTTTCCATGTTTTAAAAAACCAAGTCAATGTTTGAAAACTAAAAAACAAGTCAAGGTTTGAAAATTAAAAAAAATAGTTTTCAAAAACTTGTTCTTGTTTTTTAAATTGAGCTAGGAATAATGCAAATGTGTCTTTTCCAAACATTGAAAACCATTACAAGGAAATGGAGAGAAAACAATATTTTAAAAAGAATCAAAATCTTCATATTGACCTAATATAAAATAGGAGTGTCCGAACCTAATATATGTATATGAAATTAAAAGTTAAAAAAGTATACACATCTATTTAACTTTGGAGATCAACCTTATAAAATTAACATTTTATATATAAAAAATCAGTTAAATATACAACTTAAATAGAATATTCACACCTTATAATATGGTAGTTAGAGATACAAGTATATCTTGACAATTTTTAGCTGTAAGTATAAACAATAGTCATTGACATTTAAAATCCGTCAATAAAACCATATATATTGATAATTGTTGTCTGTCAATGAAAACATCTTTATTGACGATTATTAGCCGTCAATAAAAATGGGTATAGTTGACGGTTACAAACTGTCAACTATATGAAAAAGGCGGAAATGCAAAAAACAGACGAAAAATTACCTTTAATAATACTATCAAAGTTGATAGTTTACCGCGTCAACATAAATAGAAACATTTGTTGACGTTTTATAGTTCTCAATATATTTATTTTTTTTATTAATAATTTATTTCAAGATGAAAAATGAAACTTTTATTGACGTTTCAAGTCACAAGTGTCAACTAAACAAAAAAGTCAAGCGTCAATAAATGTCAAAATTGTAGTAGTGATTGTCTTTCTTTGTCTTAATCTTCCATTTTAAAAGTTGATTGATTTATCCCAAAAGTCATCTTTAGCTTTTCGGTTGATGCATCTTTGTAATTTTAATGAATACTCTTGATAACAAGGGATTTATTTAGACAGAGCTTGAAGATGATATATTACTAATTAAAGTTGAACGCTTGTATAATTTAAGTTAATATTTGTTCTCTCTTATAAATATGTTGTTAGCTTCATTTAGAATAATAAGAATAAAGAGAACAATAATGATAATAATTTTTTGCAAAAAAGAAAAAAAATGATAATAATTACATTAAAATGTAAGTTTCTACGTACTTAAAACTTTTAACATAAAATTTGTAGTATATGATTATTCATTGATTTGGAACTTTAAAAACACCACAATAACAAGAAATTTTATTATAATCATCATTATCGTCGTCGTTGTCATTATTATTATTGGTTTTAAATGAAATTTCTTTTTTTTTTTTGAAAAATATTAATTAAAATAAATTAATTACAAATAAAATGTTCGCTTTTTAAAAAAAAAATAATAATTTAAAGTAAACTAAATTTATGTTTTGTATGAATATAGCTTGATTGGCATAAAGTTTGTGTTATTAACCATGATGTCTATGGTCCAAATCCTTTTATCCCCTAAGTTGTTTTTTTTTTAAAAAAAAAAAATTATGTTTAGTTTAATTGTCCCATAAATTTCTTTTTTAAATTACATCTCCTATTGAATATATTGATTTAGATTCCTAGACAATCTTATCATTTTTAAACATATATTTAATAGAAAATAATATAATAATATAACTATATGTTAATCATACAAAATTCTAAGGGATTTGTTAAATTAAATTATAATAAGAATATAATTATTAATCATACACCATCTTAATCGATTTGGTAAAAGGAAAAAACTAGATGCAAAACATGAGAAATATGACCAATAGACAATGATTTATTTTAACTTTGGAGTAAATGTTTGTTTTCAATAATGGTTTATTTAATTTAATTATATTATTATTATTATTATTTTTAATTCAACAACAATGATGTTTTTTTTTTAATGAGAAATTCAACAACAATAATGTTTATTAGGCATGGTATAACGATACACTTATGACCATGATGTTAAAAAACCATAGTTTAGTAAAACAAAAATATGACTATAGATCATGGTTAACGTTTGTCATGGTGTAATAATGTTGTTAACACTAGTTTATAGTTGGCGTTTAGACAACAATTTTAAATGATTGTGGTGTAATTTTAATTTTTAGATCATGATTTTCTTTACCTATAGTCTATAGTATGCGTTTGGACATGGTTTAAAAAACTTGTAGTCTAAAAGCTTGGTATAAAGATATGCTTTCAACCATGGTGCTAACAAACCATGGCCTAAAGTAAAACAATAATATCATAGACCACAATTAACGTTAACTATGGTGTAAAGTTAATTTTTAGACCATGGTTGTGGTCACCGTAGTCTATAAACTTTTACACCATGGTTTAAAAAACCTGTAGTCTAAAAGTTTGACATAAAGATATGTTTTCAACCATGGTGTTACCATGGTCTAAAGTAAAACAATAATATCATAGACCACAATTAATGTTAACTATGGTGTAAAAGTTAATTTTTAGACCACGGTTGTGGAAACGGTAGTCTATAGTTGACTTTAAAACCACGGTTTTAATTCACTATAGTGTAAATTTCATTTTTCGACCATGGTTTTGTATACATATAGTCTATAAATATGATTCTAAAACATGATTTTCATTGACCATGGTGTAAAATAAACTTTTATGCCACATTTTTAGGACCTTGTAGTCTATAATAATGATAGTGTTCATTAAGGTTGATATAAAGATACACTTTCAACCATGTTTTTTTTTATTTTTATT
Organism: Luffa aegyptiaca; assembly: GCA_017139565.1. Taxonomy (NCBI): domain Eukaryota; kingdom Viridiplantae; phylum Streptophyta; class Magnoliopsida; order Cucurbitales; family Cucurbitaceae; genus Luffa; species Luffa aegyptiaca. The sequence continues at coordinate 10,947,140 of CM029396.1, forward strand.
TTATTTTATTTTATTTTTTGACCAAAGACTTTCAACCATGGTGTTAACAAACCACGGTCTAATGTAAAACAATAATTTGACTAGATCATGGCTAAGCACTAGCCTTGGTTCAAGGTTAATTTTTAGACCATACTTGTTAACATGGTAGTCTATAGTTGGCTTTTAAACCATAGATTTAATTGACCGTGGTGTAAATTTAATTTTCAGACCATGGTTTTATTTAGCTATAGTCTATAGTATGATTTTAGAATATGGTTTTTATTGACTGTGGTGTAAAGTAGGTATAAAGATACAATTTTCAACCATGTATTTAGAAACCATGGCCTAAAGTAAAACAATAATTTGACTATAAGCCATGATTAATATTAGCCATAGTGTCATTTTAATTTTTAGACTATGGTTGTTGACATTATAGTCTATAGTTGGCATTTAAACCATGGTTTTTTATACTTGTAGTTTATGAAATGCTTTTAGACCATGGTTTTTATTGACCATGATGTAAAGATAATATTTACACCACGACTTTAAAAACTCAGAGTCTATAGTAAACTTTTAGACCATGGTTTTTACTAAATGTAGTCTATAGTTGGCTTTTAAACCATGGTTTTTATACTTTGTAGTTTATGATATGCTTTTAGACCATCGTTTTTATTGACCATGATGAAAGATAGTATTTACACCATGGTTTTAAAAACTCATAGTCTATAACATACTTTTAAACTATGGTTTTTATTAAATGTGGTCTCTAAATGAGTGTATTTATTTTAGACCATGGTTAGTTCAATCTCTACAACATCATACCATGGTTTTTTAAAAAACTATGGTCTTATGTCTAAATTAAAGTGTAGTGTATACTCAATTTTGTAGTAGTGCGTATTGAGAATAATCATCTATGAAAGAGATGAAATATTCAAAACCACCTTGAGCCTTTACATTCATTGGACCACAAAGATCCGAATGTATCAGTTCAAGTGGTTCTTTGGCCCTATAACCTTTTCCACTAAAAGGCCTCTTGGTCATTTTACCCTCGAGACACGATTCACAGGGTGGTAAAGATGTATCTTCTAAATCAGTTAGAAGTCCATTTTTGACCAAACGTTCGATCCGATCGATGTTAATATGACCGAGACGAAGGTGCCAAAGATACGTATTGTTACTTAGAGGAGAAATCTTTTGCCTTTTGTTTTGCGTTTCAGCCGTTTTAAACATTTCATAACTTAAAATAGCCTTAGCGTCGGTTGGTCTTAACACAAATAAATTATTTTCACTCTTAGCTGAACAAATATAAATTCCATTCCGAGAAATTAAAGCTTCATTAAGCAAGAATGAAATAGTATAACTTTGTTCAAGTAAAGTAGAAACAGAAATAAGATTCCTTTTAATTCTAGGAACCAGATACAAGTCCTCTAAAATTAAATACTTATTTCTAAAAAATAATTTTGCAGCTCCCATTGCACGAGCTAAAATGACCTCTTCTGTTCCAACCTTGAGAGTCATTTCACCATCAGCCAGCTATTGGAAATCATTTCCCTGAAAAGAAGAGCAAACATGATTAGTGGCTCCTAAATCCAATATCCAGGCAAACTCATCATGTTCGACGAGACAAGTCTCTAATACAAGTAAATCGAATTTACCTTCTTTTTCTCTCTTCTTCTCAGCGAGGTAACGGGGACAGTTGCGCTTCCAATGACCATTTGCATTGCAGTGGAAGCATCTGCCTTTCTCGGCTATGACCTTGGTCTTGCCCTTACCTTGCACAGCTTGCGCAGGAGCCTTCCCCTTGTCTCCCTTCCTCTTCTGGATTTGCTTCGATGAAGAAGCCTGAGGTACAGATTTAGTCCCTGAGGATGAACCCTTCAGGAACTTCTTTTTGGAATGGGCCATATTGGGCTCTCCTTTCACCACACTTTTGCCCTTGCTTTTCAGCATGGACTCATAAATCTGTAACTCCGAGAGGAGGGTAGTCAGGTTAAACTTAATCTTGTTCATACTCGCATTCGTCCTAAATTGCATATAGCTCGGAGGAAGCGAATGAAGAATGAACGCAACCTGACTGCGCTCGCAGACTACCCCACCATTCGCCTCAGCAATGTTGAATTGGTTAATCATGTCCAGGACATGTTTGAAGGGATAAAAGCCCCACGCAGCGGAAAGTATTACCAAACCTACTCAGAGTCTTAGATTCTAATTGAAATACCAATACAATTTGTGAAATATTACAGCAATAAATCTATATTTAATGGGCTGTACATAGGCTATAAACATGCTAAAAGATCAACTAGATTGATCCTAGTGATCAAGGATTTCATAGAAAACTTACTTTTGTAGAAAGCCTTGATCAATTCTCCTTTTCTTGCCAATAAGATTGAAAACGCAGCAACCCTCTTGTGCGAACACCACCAATCGGCTACACCGGTATATCTCTAAGACTTCTTGAAGCAGGAGACTTGTGGGAGTCTTTTGGGAGAGATCTCTGAGAGAATGAGAGACAATGGGATGCCTTTCACCCCACCCAAGGGGTCCTATATATAGGTAATGTTGGGATTGGTGTCCTAAAACTCGTAGATAGTGAATGTTAAACGAATTATATACTTATTCGATAAAGGCGTTATCGAGACTAATTTAGTGAAGTTATTAGTGAATAAAGTAAATTGCACATATAATAACCCAAACCCAATAAACTAAGATCCATGGCTATAGGATGAACACTTGAGCTTTATGTAGAGACATAAAAGTGGATCAAGCTTGAGTAATAGCCAAAACGGTCTATAGTATAGGGATAGGGTTGGGTACCTTATTCTGGAGACACTATGAGACGCGGCCCACTTTATAGATGGTATAGACGATGTGATCCTAAATCGTCCATGTAGAGACATGCGAGTGGGGGCGTCCTATGCAATGAGTTTGCATAAGACCAGGACCAAGAAATAAGTCGCTCTCGCTTTATAACACCGTTTACTGACGAGACTGACTCATGTGATGACCTAGGTAACTCGATCTTAATCCTGAGCTAACTATGAACTCCTGTTTATTCGGACTTATCCTTAGATCTGCATAGGTGAGAGTGGCTCAGTATCGCCGACTCAATAAGCCTCCCATTTCAGGGATAGGAACGGGTAGATAGCTGGGGACATAGTCGTGCAAGAAGGAATTCACTCCTACCCGAATTAGGGATAGTAGAGAGGTTGTTCCCTTAAGTGCTGACTCCAGGGCTTGAACAAAGGGATCCCGCCCTCTCATTGGCCCGAGAGGGACTCGGTTTATTGGTTGGACCATAAACCAATTGTTCATTAGAGGATCAATGGGACTTGAGGAACTAGAAGTACTATAGGGGTGAAACGACTTTTTGACCTAGCTATAGATACGAACAACCTGTGAAGGATCGACTTACTAATCATGGTTAAATCAAGTGGACGGAAATATATCTATAGTGAGGGGAGTGCAACTATCGGGCTATAGTGGAGTGTCCCAGTAGTTAACGAATGTTGGCTAGCTTGGATAATGAGATTAGTCGGCTAGCCTTGAATCGTTGGAGCCCATGATCTATAGGTCCATTAGGTCCCCCTACTAGCTCATATCGGAACACAGCCTAGAACAAAAAGATAGGAAGCTTTGAATCGTTCAAAATCGGGAAAACGGGTATTATCGTAAATTGTGTTTGACACAATAATTTAATTATGAATTAAATTAGAAAATGAGAGATGGAGTATTTAAAAGTGTTTTGAATACCATATATATGTATTAGGAATCATATATAATTCATGACACTAGGTGATAAAGATTAATTGGATTAATCATGTAAAAATTACTTGTATTGTACAAATTAATTGCCTAGAAATCAATTTCAATTTTGAATTGAAAAAGGAATGAATTGCAAGCTGAAAATTGAGAATTTAGATTCAATTTTAAGTGGATTTAGTGGCATTCCCACTCTTGCATGTTGATGCATAGTGGAAAACAACACAACCATGCACTAGTTGCATGTGTTGTGAATTAAACACCTAGAATCCACTTTGAGTTGCAATTTCACCATGTGTCTAGTGTCATGAGGCTTCTCTTTGTATGGAAGATGTCTATATAAGGAGTATGAATCAGATTCAAAGTAAGGGAGAGCCATTTTCCATATTGTTATGCTGCTGGATTTTGGTCTCAAACTCACTCATCTCCATATATCTCTCTAGTGCTTGAACCTTCAAGCATTCCCTTCCCATTCCCTATCTCTATAGACTCCCACAAGTCGTTCTTGGCCCGGAGAATAGTAGGGAAGACACTAGAGGTGGTCCACACACCGTTCGTGATCAAAGGAATCAAAGGGAGTTGTTGAATCGGTCTCCAAAAGGTTGGTAAAAATTCTGCTCTCTCCTTACGGTATTTGGACAACATGTTTTCATTTTCTAAAATTGATGTAGTTAAGTGCCTCCGATCCTAAAATTGCTTCAGCATGTGTTATATGAACACCTTCAATTGGTATCAGAGCATGATTAAGGCACCTAACATGCATTAATTTTAGCTTGGTGGGTAGCTTTTCATATGATGAAACTGTGTAAAAACTAAAGAAAATTGGTTTTGGGATTGATTTTAATTTTCAGTCAATTCGTTGGAATTAATTGTAATTGCCTACATGTTTATGGGCTTTAATGTGTTCATATGGAGTCTGTAAAATTTGAGAGTCAATAGAGTCCATTTAGACCGTCAATTTGAAGAAATTCGGAGACTGCTCGCTGCTGGCCGAAAATTCCAGCATGCTGTTTTTTAGTTCCAGCTCAAGTACGTTCTTCTCGTAACGGTAAAATGGTCCGGTTCAAGCAATCCAAAGGTGGTTCGAGTCGGTTCGAATGGTTTGGAAGCGGTCCAAGCCCTATTTGAAATTATTATTGTAATAATTTTAGTTTTTATTTTTGCTTGATTAAAAATCCCAAAACCAATTCACTTTAGTAAATTTAATTAATTATGCATTATTGAATGTATGTTTTAATTAAATAGTATTTTATGTGCATAATGTATGTCATTTATATTTAAAACCCCACCATAGGAAAGCATGTTCATGCATTTGTTTAATTTGAATAAGTGTTATTTATTAATTCAAATGCATGAGGGAAATTTCATGTTTTATTAATATAAGAGTTGTATTAATTTAGGGAGATTCATGCTTGAATGGTTAATTAAAATTGATTAATTCTTATAATAGTTATAATTATTAAATGATAAAATTAACCAAGCATGAAGCATGAAATTTCATTAGTTTGATTATAATTGTTATACTCAAATTAGGCTTGTTATGGATTTGTTTTATAATTGTTATAAAAGAGATAGAAATCTAAAATCTATAACAAGATAAAGAGCATGCTCACTTAGGTTAATGAACCTTCAACAATTCGATCAACTTGCATAGTTTAGGTCGATATCTTGTAAAACAACGGTTATGAGAGAACTCACCCGACAAGATGCTGTCTAAGGCTGGAGGTATTTAAGTTGACGGTTTACGGAACACCTCCTACCTGGGCATTGAGTCGGTTCTTGAGTTAAGTTAACTCGAGTTTTATGAGCATGCGTGAGCGGTGTGAGGTTTTAAAGTGTTATCACCTAGATATCGTAGTATAAAGCGTTATACAAACCTAGACATAGGTTGTTTCTAAATGGTGCTTTTCTTATAACTTGAATGATTGATTGTTATATGCTTTTAAACACCATTAGAAAACAAGTTATAGGGTTAATTCATTAAAAGTTATAAGAGTTATAAAAGTTGATGAATAGAAATCGTAAAATCTATAACAAAGAGTTGCATGCTAACATAGGATCTTAGGATCTTGTCATTCTTTAAATGGTTTAAAATGAAATAGACCTAAGATCGCCTTTTTCTAATAGGATTAGAAATATGTCTTACTTAGTTTTTAAAATAGTTTTAAAATTCGAGTAAGTAGGACATAAGACCTTGGTTATAAGGGAACTCTCCCGGCAAATGGTTTGGAACCTGAGTTGAATTAACCATAGTCTTACTAGCATGCAATGTCACTAGGTTATTAAAAGTGTTTAATCACCTAGACATTTAGTGTAAAGACCTTGTTTAATAAGGCATAGACTTAGATAGATTCATTTAGCCGGAATTTACCTAAGTAATAAGACCCTAAAACTTTACAACACTTTAGTGGGAGGAAAAGTATAGAAACGAAATATTCATATTAAGTTTCTACTCTCACGTCTCCCTGAGTTCACACCGTGAGATCCATGCTTAGCCTCGAGGCGCCCTGGGAGCGTCCCCCTACGGATGGTGTTTGCATGGGTTAATATCAAGGTGAATGGGAAAAGTGTTCATAGTAAGTGGGAGAAGGAAACGTGTCAAACGTATCCTGTGGTCTCCATCATTAGGTTGCACCGTGAGATTCCTATGCGCTGCCTGCGAGTCGCCCTGGGAGCGATCACCCTACGGAGGGCTTGCGCATGGGATTCGGAACAATGAAAACTCCAGAAATGGATAGGGTTTCCTAGGGCCATTCCCAACATTAGCTCTTCCCTACGGTGGCATTGTTGGGGCCGTCCTCTGCGATCTGAAAATGATGGGTAACACTTACAAGATGGTCTTGACCAAATTAACGTTAGCTAATAACTATTGGAGTAAGAGTTATTCTGGGAATAGTATTTGGCCGAGATTGTCTCGATTCAGAGGAGGAGTAGCTGACTGCCCTACGGTAGCGGTTATACTAAACCCTTGAAGTATCGTTGCAAAATAAATCAATTGAATATATGGGTCGATGATTGCTTTTGCTAAATCTGATTGGATAAATGTGATTAATGGGTTTAGTGCATGTTTCTGATAGAGATTAATTTGTTTGTTTCAGCAATATGTCGAAAAACGTATGTGCTTTGTCAAATTCCAAATTAAACGGTTTAGTACATACAACTAAGAATACTTGCTTAAACGCTAAACACGTGGCAAAGAATTTAGGTTTGGTCTCAACTGAGGAATGTCCTCAAACTAACTGCATAGTCAAGAAAAACATGATCCACGACTCTAAATGCAATTTATTAGTCTTGGAAACGTGTTTAGTGGAAAACGATGATTCTGCCTGGATACTCGATTCAGGTGCCACTAGTCACGTATGTTCTTCATTTCAAGGAATGAGTTCCTGGCAACAGCTAATAGCTGGAGAGATGACTCTTAAAGTTGGAACAGGAGAAGTCATCTCGGCTATTGCAGTGGGAGACGTAAAATTATTCTTCACCAAGGAACGTTACATGATATTAGATAATGTGTACATAGTTCCGAAAATTAAAAGAAATTTGATTTCTTTATCTTGTTTATTAGAACAAGGTTACTCAATTTCTTTTTCTGTTAATGAAGCGTTCATAACTAAAAGAGGTATTGATGTTTGCTCTGCAAACTTGAAGAATAAATTGTATGTTTTGAGACCAATTGAGTCTGAAGTTATTTTAAATCACGAGATGTTTAAAACCGCTGAGACTCAACCTAAAAAGCGAAGAGTTTCTCAAGATACCTTTCTCTGGCACTTGAGGTTAGGCCATATCAACCTTAATAGGATTGGGAGATTGGTCAAGAGTGGACTTCTAAACAAGTTAGAAGATGACTCGTTGCCTCCTTGTGAGTCATGCCTTGAGGGCAAGATGACAAAACAACCTTTTACCGGAAAAGGTTATCGTGCCAAAGAGCCTCTAGAGCTCATTCATTCAGACCTCTGTGGACCAATGAACATTAGAGCTCGAGAAGGGTACAAATATTTCATCAGTTTAATTGATGATTATTCGAGGTATGGCTATCTCTACCGAATGCATCATAAGTCCGAGGCTTTTGAAAAATTCAAAGAGTACAAGGCTGAGGTTGAGAACCTATTAGGTAAGACGATAAAAACACTTCGATCCGATCGAGGTGGAGAGTATATGGACTCAAGTTTTCAAGACTATTTGATAGAGCATGGAATTACGTCCCAACTCTCAGCCCCTGGTACACCTCAGCAAAACGGTGTATCAGAAAGGAGAAACAGAACCTTGTTGGACATGGTTCGTTCGATGATGAGTTATGCTCAGTTGCCTAACTCGTTTTGGGGTTATGCAGTAGAGACTGCAGTTTATATTTTGAACGTAGTTCCCTCAGAGAGTGTTTCTGAAACACCGTTTGAGCTCTGGAAAGGACGTAAAGCTAGTTTACGACATTTCAGAATTTGGGGATGCCCTGCATACGTGCTAGAAGCAAATCCAAAGAAATTAGAACCTCGTTCTAAATTTTGCCTATTTGTAGCCTATCCCAAAGAAACGAGAGGTGGATACTTCTTCGATCCAGAGGAAAATAAAGTACTTGTATCGACAAATGCTACGTTCCTAGAAGAAGACCACCTCAGAGATCACAAGCCACGAAGTAAAATCGTTTTAAGTGAACTATCAAACGAAGCTACAAGAACATCAACAAGAGTTGTTGATGATGCTGGCACCTCGAGTCAATCGCGTCCTTCTCAAGAAATAAGAGAACCTCGACGTAGTGGAAGGGTTGTTAGACAACCTGATCGCTATTTGGGTTTAACTGAAACTCCAGTCGTCATACCTGATGACAGAATCGAGGATCCATTAATCTTTAAACAGGCAATGGATGATGTTGACAAGAACGAGTGGATTAAAGCCATGGACTTGGAAATCGAGTCCATGCATTTTAATTCAGTATGGGATCTTGTAGATCAACCTGAAGGGGTTAGACCCATAGGGTGTAAATGGATCTACAAGAAAAAACGAGACGCTGCTGGAAAGGTACAGACCTTTAAGGCACGACTTGTGCAAAGGGTTTTACCCAGCGGGAGGGGATTGACTATGAAGAAACCTTCTCCCCTGTTGCCATGTTAAAGTCGATCCGGATACTTTTGTCCATTGCCACATTTTACGATTATGAAATATGGCAAATGGATGTCAAGACTGCCTTTCTGAACAGTAATCTTGAAGAAAGTATCTACATGTCTCAGCCAGAGGGGTTCATAGCTCAGGATCAAGAGCAAAAAGTTTGCAAGCTTAAACGATCCATTTATGGATTAAAACAAGCATCTAGATCCTGGAATATGAGATTTGATACTGCGATCAAATCTTATGGCTTTGAACAAAACGTTGATGAGCCTTGTGTTTACAAAAGGATCATCAACAACTCCGTAGCCTTCTTAGTACTGTATGTAGATGATATCCTACTCATCGGGAATGATGTAGGTTATCTAACTGACATTAAACTATGGCTAGCAACTCAATTCCAAATGAAAGATTTGGATGAGGCACAATTTGTTCTAGGGATCCAAATTGTTCGAAACCGAAAGAACAAAACGCTAGCCCTGTCTCAAGCGTCTTATATCGACAAATTGTTGGTTAGATATAAAATGCAAAATTCCAAGAAAGGACTATTACCTTTCAGGCACGGAATTATTTTGTCTAAGGAACAGTGTCCTCAGACACCTCAAGAAGTTGAGGACATGAGACGTTTTCCCTATGCCTCTGCAGTAGGTAGCCTAATGTATGCCATGTTGTGTACAAGGCCTGACATTTGTTATGCAGTAGGGATTGTCAGTAGATATCAATCAAATCCAGGATTCGATCACTGGACAGCCGTTAAAAGTATCCTCAAATATCTAAGGAGAATGAGGGACTATATGCTCGTGTACGGTTCGAAGGATTTGATCCTTATGGGATACACTGATTCTAACTTTCAAACTGATAAAGATTCGAGGAAATCTACATCGGGGTCAGTATTCACTCTAAATGGAGGAGCAATAGTATGGCGCAGCATCAAGCAAGGATGCATTGCAGACTCGACCATGGAGGCCGAATATGTAGCCGCTTGCGAAGCAGCAAAAGAGGCAGTATGGCTCAGGAAGTTCCTAACTGACTTAGAAGTCATTCCGAATATGCATCTGCCTATCACCTTGTATTGTGATAATAGCGGCGCAGTTGCAAACTCAAAGAAACCTCGCAGCCATAAGAGAGGCAAGCACATCGAAAGGAAATACCATCTCATTAGGGAGATTGTGCACCGAGGAGACGTGATCGTCACGAAGATAGCCTCGGAGCACAACATTGCTGATCCATTCACGAAGGCTCTCACGGCTAAAGTGTTCGAGAGTCATCTAGAAGGTCTAGGTCTACGAGAAATGTACGAGAAATAATCTAGGTCAAGTGGGAGAATTGTAACCGGTATATCGATGCCTCAGTATACTGGGTATTTAGATGCCCTAGTTTATTGTATTTTTACTTTGTTATTAATACAAGTATTTTTTCACACACTGCTGTTATAGATTATAGTACATCCCACTAAACTAGTGTTTTAGTTCAAGTGGGAGATTGTTGGGATTGGTGTCCTAAACCTCGTAGATAGTGAATGTTAAACGAATTATATACTTATTCGATAAAGGCGTTATCGAGACTAATTCAGTGAAGTTATTAGTGAATAAAGTAAATTGCACATATAATAACCCAAACCCAATAAACTAAGATCCATGGCTATAGGATGAACACTTGAGCTTTATGTAGAGACATAAAAGTGGATCAAGCTTGAGTAATAGCCAAAACGGTCTATAGTATAGGGATAGGGTTGGGTACCTTATTCTGGAGACACTATGAGACGCGGCCCACTTTATAGATGGTATAGACGATGTGATCCTAAATCGTCCATGTAGAGACATGCGAGTGGGGGCGTCCTATGCAATGAGTTTGCATAAGACCAGGACCAAGAAATAAGTCGCTCTCGCTTTATAACACCGTTTACTGACGAGACTGACTATTTCATGTGATGACCTAGGTAACTCGATCTTAATCCTGAGCTAACTATGAACTCCTGTTTATTCGGACTTATCCTTAGATCTGCATAGGTGAGAGTGGCTCAGTATCGCCGACTCAATAAGCCTCCCATTTCAGGGATAGGAACGGGTAGATAGCTGGGGACATAGTCGTGCAAGAAGGAATTCACTCCTACCCGAATTAGGGATAGTAGAGAGGTTGTTCCCTGATAACTGCCCAAAAGGTAGTTATTTAGGCCTCATTTCTATATTGATTTGTGTGTCTTTTGTGCTTAATAGGGTTGGTTTTAAATATATATTACATGATTTAACCCATTTGGAAGAATGGAAGCTTTGGAAATCACTTTGTGCAGATTATGCTGCTGGGCGACTGGAGGGAGCAAATTCTGTGCTGCAGCAAAACTGGGAGCAGAAACTGCCACGTCACAGCTCGTTAGCCAACTTCATGAACCGACTTCTGTTGAGTTATTTTCGGGATAAAGGAGCAAGGAGAGCCCTACACGTGTCCAGACTGACCTAATTCAAGTCTCCTATCCTTCTATAAAAGGAAGTAGCCGCCCAAGTCAAGATCATTCCACCTTTGGAAGAAAATATTCCAAGTCTTTCTGTGGAAGCCGTATAGTGTAGAGAGATTGAAGATCATCAAGAACACCATCATCCGCAAGCTGATTAGGGAGTTTATTTTCTTTATTAACTTGTGGTTATGGACATGCATACTCAGATTGTAACTCATATTCCTATGCCTGTTATGAACTAAGTAGCTTAAGGTGTTGGTTAGGAATAATGTGATTACTGTGCTTCATCTCTAGTAATATATTGACTATCGCATTTTGGTTAATTGTTGTGCTTATTCTCATTTTACCCCCGCCTGGCCAGCCGGTGTGAATAGCTCTCTCTAGTTTCAGGGATGATTTAGAGAGTGTGTGGCAATTCTCCACACTACGATCATTGTGTATTGGTGAACGCCAGTGACTGAGCTAGGGATAGCCAGTTGCCTAGTGCTTGATCGGTCGTACTTCATTGGGGTTGAAACACATCCCAAAAGATTCGGAGTTCCTGGAGGAATCCGTTAATAATACTGCAAGAAATGCATGATCAATAATATTGCTAGAGCGTATTTTATAACAATCACTAAAACCTAACCAGCACCTGTCTTTAATCTGTCTATCTATTTGTTTACTTATTGTTCTGCCATTTATTTTGCTTTAGCATAATTCAGATAAAACCCAATCATTTTATTATTCTTGAAACCATTAAAAAGTTACACAAGAATAGGTAGAGTGGAAACTCATTCAGGGCTCGGATTGATAATATTACTTGCTGCAGACTGTGTATACTTGCACAGGAATTCTAGAGTATTTTATACTAAATTTTTACTCACTCTAGAAACCCAACAAGTTTTTGGCGCCGTTGCCGGGGACTTGAATAAGTTTTTATCTGATCTGTTTTTGTGTGCGTGTTTTGGTGGTTTGGTGCTAGAACTTTTTGACTGTTTCTTTTTGCAGGTGTGATTTTGGTGCATGAGCGATCCGCCTGGGGTACAGTTTGAGCTTGATCCAGAAATTGAGAGAACATTTAGGAACAGAAGGAGGGAGCAGCGCAGAAACCAGATGGAGAACGCCCCGCAACTTCCGCAGATTCCTGAAGGTCCAGCAGCAGTGAACCCCCAGCAGAATTCGTTGCTGCAGCAAAACCCACTGTTTGAGCAAAATGAGCAGCAAAATAATCAGACTGAGAATCCTATCCTGATAGCGAACGATAGGACCAGAGCCATTCGAGCGTATGCTGTCCCAATGTTTAATGAGTTGAATCCAGGAATTGCACGTCCCCAAATCCAAGCGACGAATTTTGAAATGAAACCGGTAATGTTTCAGATGTTGCAAACTGTGGGGCAATTCCATGGTTTGACATCTGAAGACCCTCATTTACATCTTAAGTCTTTTCTAGGAGTTAGTGATTCTTTTATAATTCAAGGAGTGCCTAGAGATGCTCTTAGGTTAACTTTGTTCCCGTATTCTCTTAGAGATGGAGCAAAGTCATGGTTAAACTCTTTTGCTCCAGGATCAATTAGGACATGGGATGAGTTAGCTGAAAATTTTTTGAGTAAATATTTCCCACCTAATAGAAATGCTAAATTAAGGAGTGAAATAGTAGGGTTTAGGCAACTTGAAGATGAAACTTTCAGTGAAGCTTGGGAAAGGTTTAAGGAGCTTTTGCGAAAGTGTCCCCACCATGGCCTACCACATTGTATCCAAATGGAAACGTTTTACAATGGATTGAATGCGGTAACTCAAGGTATGGTCGATGCTTCGGCTGGAGGGGCCCTTTTGGCAAAAACTTTCGACGAGGCCTATGAAATTTTAGAAAGAATATCTATTAATAGTTGCCAGTGGTCAGATGTTAGAGGCACAAATAAAAAGGTTAAGAGTGTATTAGAGGTTGATGGTGTGTCCACCATTAGGGCTGATCTTGCAATGATTGCTAACGCTCTTAAGAATGTGACAGTGATTAGTCATCAGCAGCCGTCGGTTGTGGAGCCTGCTGCAGTGGTGAACCAAGTCACAGAGGAAGCATGTGTCTATTGTGGTGAAAATCACAACTACGAGTTTTGCCCCAGCAATCCAGCTTCTATGTTTTTTGTAGGTAATCAGAGGAACAACCCGTATTCTAACTTCTATAATCCAGGTTGGCGCAACCACCCCAACTTCGCGTGGGGAGGACAAGGGAGTAATGTGCAAGCACAACAAAAGGTGAACCAGCCGGGATTTGCTAAAGCGCAGGTAATGCCCCAGCAAAATAAGCAGGCTTTGCCCCAGCAAAATTCGGAGAATTCCCTCGAGGCAATGATGAAAGAATTTATGGCTCGTACAGACGCTGCAATTCAAAGTAATCAAGCTTCAATGAGAGCCCTGGAATTGCAAGTGGGTCAGCTAGCTAATGAGCTAAAGGCAAGGCCTCAAGGGAAACTTCCATCTGATACTGAATACCCTAGAAGGGAAGGTAAGGAGCAGGTACAGGCAGTGACTCTTAGGAGTGGTAAGCCACTGGAAGAAAGAAGAGAGCCTAGTAAAACCCAGGATATAGATAAAAATGATGATAGAAGTAATAATGTTATTGTCGAGAAAGAGTTGGAGTTTGGTTAGGGTGCTGGAGGCAGCAATAAAGATGCTGGAGCATCTGGTTCTGTTCCAGATGTGGAATCACCTTATGTGCCGCCCCCGCCCTATGTACCACCTCTACCTTTTCCACAAAGGCAAAAACCTAAGAATCAGGATGGTCAATTCAGAAAGTTTTTAGAGATTCTTAAGCAATTGCATATAAATATCCCTTTAGTAGAAGCTATAGAGCAAATGCCTAATTATGCTAAATTTCTTAAGGATATTTTAACTAAAAAGAAGAGGTTAGGTGAGTTTGAGACTGTATCACTTACTGAAGAATGTAGTGCTATTCTTAAAAATGGGCTACCAACCAAGGCTAAGGATCCAGGATCATTTACTATACCTGTGTCTATAGGTGGAAAAGAGTTAGGTAGAGCACTCTGTGATTTAGGTGCAAGCATTAACCTTATGCCTCTTTCGGTCTATCGAAAGCTAGGTATTGGTGAAGCTAGACCTACCACAGTTACACTTCAACTAGCTGATAGGTCTATCACATATCCAGAGGGTAAGATTGAGGATGTCTTAGTAAAAGTGGATAAATTAATATTTCCTGTTGATTTCATTATTTTAGACTATGAGGCTGATAAAGATGTCCCAATTATTTTAGGACGTCCATTTTTGGCTACTGGTAGAGCGTTAATAGATGTTCAAAAAGGGGAATTAACAATGAGAGTTTGTAATGAGGAAGTAAAATTTAATGTGTTTAAGGCCATGAAGTATCCAGACGAGATGGAAGATTGCTCTTTCATTAGGATTCTGGAGAGCACAATTGTTGAGACAGCAAGTCAGGATTCAGCTAATAAGCATTTGGAAAATCATGGAAAGGTTAGTGTAGAGGATTTAGAAGGTTGTTCTTTAGAAAGAAAAAAATGAAAAAGAGTTATTTAGGTGTGAGGATGTTTTTGAATCTTTAGATTTAGATCAAAGGAAGGCTCCTCCAATTAAGCCATCCCTGATTGAGGCACCTACTTTAGATTTGAAGCCCTTGCCGGATCATCTGAAGTATGTGTATCTTGGGGAAGGTGAGACGTTGCCCATTATTGTTGCATCAGATTTAATGCCGGAGCATGAAGAGACCTTAATAAAGTTGCTGCAGCAATACCGCAAGGCTATTGGTTGGACATTGGCTGACATTCAGGGGATTAGCCCATCTTTTTGTATGCATAAAATCACTCTAGAGGAGGGATCCTTTAGGAGAATTGAGCAACAAAGAAGGCTTAACCCTGCAATGAAAGAAGTGGTTAAAAAGGAGGTGATTAAATGGTTGGATGCTGGCATCATTTATCCGATTGCAGACAGCAATTGGGTGAGCCCTGTCCAATGTGTTCCTAAGAAAGGAGGTGTCACTGTGGTAAGCAATAAAGACAATAAGTTGATCCCAACGAGGACAGTAACTGGTTGGAGGGTTTGCATGGATTACAGGAGGCTTAACAAAGCCACCCGTAAGGACCACTTCCCTCTGCCATTTATTGACCAGATGTTGGATCGATTGGCTGGACAGGCCTACTACTGTTTCTTGGATGGTTATTCTGGGTATAACCAGATTACTATTGCTCCTGAAGATCAGGAAAAAACCACTTTCACCTGCCCTTATGGGACGTTTGCTTTTAGGCGAATGCCTTTTGGCCTTTGCAATGCTCCAACAACATTTCAGCGGTGTATGTTAGCAATTTTTTCTGATATGATTGAGTCCACTGTTGAGGTCTTTATGGACGATTTTTCAGTTTTTGGAGGGTCTTTTCAGAGTTGTTTAGATAATTTAGGTCAGGTGTTAAAAAGATGTGAGGATACCCATCTGGTTCTTAATTGGGAGAAGTGCCACTTCATGTTGAAGGAGGGCATAGTGTTAGGTCATAGGATTTCTAAGAAGGGTCTAGAAGTTGATAGAGCAAAAGTTGAGGTTATTGAAAGATTAGAACCACCGAATTCAGTGAAGGGAATTCGGAGCTTCTTAGGGCATGCTGGATTTTATAGGAGGTTCATAAAGGATTTTTCCAAAATCAATAAACCTCTTTGTAACTTATTGTGCACTGATCATGTTTTTGACTTTAATGCAGATTGTAGGAAGGCTTTTGAAACATTGAAGGCTGCTTTAATCTCAGCACCCATTCTCTGCGCACCTAATGGGAATTTGCCATTCGAGGTAATGTGTGATGCGAGTGATGCTGCAGTAGGTGCAATGCTGGGGCAAAAGCAGGGCAAATTTATCCATCCTATATATTATGCAAGCAAGGTTTTAAATGAGGCACAAGTCAACTACACAACTACTGAAAAGGAGTTGTTAACTGTTGTGTTTGCTTTTGAGAAATTCCGGCCATATTTTGTTGGATCCAAAGTCACGGTGTTCACGGATCATGCAGCAATAAGGTATTTAATGTCAAAGAAAGATGCAAAGCCTAGACTAATTCGTTGGGTTTTATTACTGCAGGAGTTCGACTTGGAGATAAAGGACAAGAAGGGATTAGAGAATGTCATTGCAGATCACTTGTCTCGTCTTGATCCATCATCATCTTTGCTGGAGCAATCTGCCATTTCCGATTCTTTTCCAGATGAACAGCTTTTTGCTGTTCAGGTAAAGGTATTCAGGGATGTCCCTTGGTATGCTGATATTGCCAACTTTTTAGTGAAGGGAGTCACCCCTATTGATATGGATTGGAGGCAGAAGAAAAAGTTTAAGCATGATGCAAAATTTTTCTATTGGGATGAGCCATTTATGTATAAGCAATGCTCTGACGGTATTATTCGTAGGTGCGTTTCAGGTGATGAAGCAACAGAAATCCTGGAGCAATGTCATTCCAGCGGTCAAAGGACAGCTATGAGGATTTTGCATTGCGGATCTTCTGGCCTACCTTGTTTAAGGATGCCCACTGGTTCTACAAGCAATGTGACGTTTGTCAAAGGAGAGGAAACTTGGGTCCTAGAGATGAAATGCCTCTTACTTACATTTTAGAAGTTGAATTATTCGATGTATGGGGTATTGATTTTATGGGGCCATTTCCCCATTCTAATGGCAATGTTTTTATCTTATTGGCAGTGGATTACGTGTCCAAGTGGGTGGAGGCCATTGCATGCCATCAGAGTGATGCCAAGACGGTTTCAAGGTTTCTCCAATCGCACATTTTTGCGCGGTTCGGGACACCTAGAGCTCTAATAAGTGATGAGGGTACACATTTTGTTAATAATATCTTAACTAAGCTTTTAGCTAAGTATGGAATCAAGCATAGGATAGCTACCCCCTATCACCCACAGGCTAATGGTCAAGCTGAGATAAGTAATAGGGAAATTAAATCAATTCTAGAAAAAGTAGTCCATCCATCTAGAAAGGATTGGTCTTTTAGGTTGGATGAGGCTCTTTGGGCTTATAGGACAGCCTATAAGACTCCTCTAGGTATGTCTCCCTATCGGTTGGTATATGGGAAAGCTTGTCATTTACCATTAGAGCTGGAGCATAAAAAGTTTTGGACTTTGAAAAAGTTAAATTTTGATCTGAGTAGTGCAGGAGCAATACGAATGCTGCAGCTTAACGAATTGGAAGAATTTCGCCAATTTTCTTATGAGAATGCGAAAATTTATAAAGAAAAGATTAAGTTGTGGCATGACAAGAAAATTAGACCTAAAGAATTTGTCAAAGGTCAAAAAGTTTTGCTTTATAATTCTAGATTAAAATTGTTTCCTGGGAAACTAAAGTCCAAATGGTCAGGTCCGTTTGTGGTGATTGAGGTTTTCCCCCATGGAGCAGTGACTTTGCAAGATGAGAAGGATGGGAGAATGTTCAAAGTGAATGGTCAGCGTGTCAAACAGTATTGGGGTGAGGAGTTTCGAGCGAAATATCCTTCCCTAAGGTTAGTTGATGATTGAGAGAGCAGGACTTTTGCGGGAGCATTTCACAGAGTAAAATTTTGAGCTCCCAGAATTTGTATTGATTTTATTTTTCGTGGATTTGATTTTAATTGCGGTTAGGTTAGATTTTATCTTTTAGTATTTTTTTATCATTTTTGGTATTTTAGATTTTATCTATTTTGTTTTGAATTCGATTTGATTTTCGGGTTATTTATTTCAATTATATTTCAATTATCTTTTAGTTAGTTAGATTTTATTAGATTTTATCTAGGTTTTATTTTCGGTTATTTGAATTCTAGTGTTGATTAATAGAGATTTTCTCTAATTTATTCGGCTTCTTTTGAAAATAAAAGATTAGATCTGATTTGATTGATTATTTAAATTTAAAAGATTTGATTTTTCTTCCTTTGAAATTTGAATTCCGTATCTAAGATTCTTCAGGCTCAGCAGATTGTTGCGGCAGAGAGGTGGCTGAAGCAAAATAATCCGAATGATAAGGGTTTTCGTTGGGAATTTATTATTTTTACCGTTGAGATTTTCTTTGAATTTTCGCAGGTAAATTTGCGTGCATAATCTGATGAGGCCGCGTGTCGCAGGGCAATTATCCGAAGGCTTTAATGATGATAGCACATCAATTTTTACCATGGGCGTTTTGAATCTACGATTTTACCGTTGATAATTTTTGAATCTCAGGTTTGCATTTTTTTTAATAATTAAAACGGTACTATTAGTTATTGCAGGTCAAATCTTTTCGGTTATGATTATATTTTGCTGAAGCCCTATTTATTCGCAATCTCTGGTAAGCACGTTTCACTTCGTCTTCTTGATCAAACCTTTGTTGCGTGCATTCTTCTTTCTTTCTTTGTATTATCTGTCAAAACCCCCTTACACCTTCAATGGCAAAGACAAGAGCTCGAAAAGAGAGGGAGAGTGAGGAGGAGGAGGTACCCGTGACCCCCGAAGTTCAGAAAGTAAAAGCGAAGAAGAAGAGGACGCCGGAGGAGAAAGAAGCCAAGAGAAGAAGACGACAACAGAGGACTGAGGAACAAGAAAAGGCAACAGAGGTTATTGCTGCCACAGTAGAAGAAGGAGACCCTCAGGAATCTGATGTACAGAACCCAAAGGAGGTTGAGCCAAGGATGGCGGATACAGAAGAAGTTCAAGAAGAGGGACGTACCAAAGAAAATCAAGAAACACAGGCTGACGAGGTTCAAGAAGCAGAGGTTGTGACTGAAAGAGAGCCAGTTCAGGAGGCTCGTGTTGAGGTCATCATGCCCGAACCTCCGAGATGTCGCCGCGTGAAGCGAAAGGCCGGTCGCGTCAAGGTAATCCGAACTGATACCCCATCACCACCGTCGTCGGATTCTGAGAAAGAGAAGGCAGAGCAAGAGGAGCAAGAGAAAAAAGAAGCTGAGGAAAAAGAAAGAGAGGAGGCAGAGGAAAAGGCTGAGGAAGAGCGGTTGCTTAAGCGAAGGGCAGAAAAGGGCAAAAATGTTGCTCGAGCATCAGCAGAGCACGATGATATAGAAGAGCAACAGAGGTTGGAAGATCGCTTCGTCAACAATTTTGCCAGAGCAAAATACGCTGAGCTTCTGAAAAGAGATTTCCTGTTTGAGAGGGGATTTAGTGGTGAGCTTCCACATTTTCTGAGGACTGGTATTGCAAATCACGGATGGGAGAGATTCTGTTCGAAACCTGAGTCCGTAAACGCACAAGTGGTGCGTGAATTTTATGCTAACATTGACAAGGAAGATGGATTTCAGGTGATTGTCCGAGGAGTTGAGGTAGATTGGAGTCCAAGTGTTATAAACGCACTGTACAATCTTCAGGACTTCCCCCATGCGACATATAATGAGATGGCTGCAGCGCCATCTAATGAGCAGTTAAGTGAAGCCGTAAAGGAGGTAGGAATTGAAGGAGCGCAGTGGCAGCTGTCCAAGACTCAGAAGAGGACATTCCAGTCGGCTTATTTAACGAGGGAAGCAAACACATGGATGGGGTTTATCAGACAAAGGTTGCTTCCGACAACACACGACTCGACAATTTCCAGGGAACGAGTTCTTCTAGCCTTTGCGATTCTGCGGTCTCTAAGCATCAATGTGGGAAAAATTATTTCAGATGAAATTTCTGGGTGTTGGAAGAAGAAGGTAGGGAAATTGTTCTTTCCAAATACAATCACAATGTTGTGTAGAGCAGTAGGAAATCCTGAAGAAGAAGGGGATTTGATTCTGTTTGACAAGGGAATCATTGACACGCCTAACTTGGCACGGCTCCAGCGTATGCAGGAGGTACGTCAGGGTGGGCTGATCCATGGCATCAACACGATTTTGGAACAACTCAAACTCTCGGCCAGTAGGCAGGAGTTCGCTGAAAGGCAAGCTTTGACTTTCTGGAGCTACGTTAAAAATCGTGATGCCAATCTGAAGAAGGCGCTGCAAGAAAACTTTTCGAAACCATATCCAGCCTTTCCAGCATTCCCTAAAGATTTATTCAACCCCTGGATTCCGCCCCCACCAATGGAAGAAGGAGAAGAGGAAGATGGAAATGAATTGGGCCGAGAGGATTGAAGGATGAGTTGGCCCTAGGCGAGCATAATTTTTGTTCTAACTATTTTGTTTGCTCGCGCATTTTCTGCTTTCCTTTTCTGATTGATGTTTGTCTGCTTCTTTTTAATTTCAGCTGCGTAAAAAATATATCTGCTTTGTAATTTCTTTGTCTTAAATGAAAATTTCAAAGTATTTCTGTTCTATGGCACTGAGTAATTCTAACCTAACTATTTTCTTCTGAATTTTTGAAGCTTGGATTGAGTAAGCTTAATTAGATCAAGGTATTCTGATCTCCGGAAACCTTTTGCTTGAGCATTTCTTCTCGCCTGGTTTGTTGCTGCGGCAAGGAAAATTTCTGGAGGTAGTGTTGACTTGTGTGATCCACTTTAAGCTTAGTTCTAGTCCCACGCTTAGGTTGAAAATTCAGATAGAAGAAATTTAAGTTTGGGGGTATATTTGCAAAATTAATGATTCATTGGGGACAATGAATAATTCAAGTTTGGGGGACTTTTTGCTACTCCAATTGTTTTGCTCGAGCATTCCTCTCCTTCATTAGCAATTTTGTAGGTTACTGAGTAACCGGGGACATTTGTGATACCCACAGTTTGTCTTAGCGTCAAAAGGTGACCTAGGAAATATATATATGAAAAATTATGAAAAATTATTTGCTGAAAAAAATTATTTGTTGAAAATTTTGCTGAGAAAATTCATAGAGCAAAAGTTTTGAAGGATGAATGATAATCTAGCAGTTTTTCTGTCTCCCAGAACTTAGGTGAGCTTCATCATAAAATGTCGCCATTCTGAGGGGCAAGAGATGGAATAACTACGGATTTTTGAGCTTAGCAAAGAGTATTTAGCCTAATTGGTGATGAGTTTGAGGCATGGGTATACTACACCATAAAGTGGGTCATCCCGTGCTTAAGAACTTATGACTGTAGGGCTGCTTTAAGTTTGAAGAACAAAAATATAAACCCCTTAAAAAATGTGTTTTAATATATCTGATAATAGAGCTAAGTTGTGGCAAGTTCTTAGAATTGAGTTAAAAGTGGTGATTATCTGTCCATGCCGGAAGAATTATTTTGCTGCAGCAGAGCTTGGTTTTGCAGAATGCTCAGGTAAGGTTGAAGGTAGTGTTGGATTATCTGTCTTGATTAAGCTATGCTTTGCCTAATGTTTTGAATTCTTGAAGGGAAGGTTGGTTAGTATTGCTCGGGACGCGCAATAGTTCAAGTTTGGGGGTGTGATAACTGCCCAAAAGGTAGTTATTTAGGCCTCATTTCTATATTGATTTGTGTGTCTTTTGTGCTTAATAGGGTTGGTTTTAGATATATATTACATGATTTAACCCATTTGGAAGAATGGAAGCTTTGGAAATCACTTTGTGCAGATTATGCTGCTGGGCGACTGGAGGGAGCAAATTCTGTGCTGCAGCAAAACTGGGAGCAGAAACTGCCACGTCACAGCTTGTTAGCCAACTTCATGAACCGACTTCTGTTGAGTTATTTTCGGGATAAAGGAGCAAGGAGAGCCCTACACGTGTCCAGATTGACCTAATTCAAGTCTCCTGTCCTTCTATAAAAGGAAGTAGCCGCCCAAGTCAAGATCATTCCACCTTTGGAAGAAAATATTCCAAGTCTTTCTGTGGAAGCCGTATAGTGTAGAGAGATTGAAGATCATCAAGAACACCATCATCCGCAAGCTGATTAGGGAGTTTATTTTCTTTATTAACTTGTGGTTATGGACATGCATACTCAGATTGTAACTCATATTCCTATGCCTGTTATGAACTAAGTAGCTTAAGGTGTTGGTTAGGAATAATGTGATTACTGTGCTTCATCTCTAGTAATATATTGACTATCGCATTTTGGTTAATTGTTGTGCTTATTCTCATTTTACTCCCGCCTGGCCAGCCGGTGTGAATAGCTCTCTCTAGTTTCAGGGATGATTTAGAGAGTGTGTGGCAATTCTCCACACTACGATCATTGTGTATTGGTGAACGCCAGTGACTGAGCTAGGGATAGCCAGTTGCCTAGTGCTTGATCGGTCGTACTTCATTGGGGTTGAAACACATCCCAAAAGATTCGGAGTTCCGGGAGGAATCCGCTAATAATACTGCAAGAAATGCATGATCAATAATATTGCTAGAGCGTATTTTATAACAATCACTAAAACCTAACTAGCACCTGTCTTTAATCTGTCTATGTATTTGTTTACTTATTGTTCTGCCATTTATTTTGCTTTAGCATAATTCAGATAAAACCCAATCATTTTATTATTCTTGAAACCATTAAAAAGTTACACAAGAATAGGTAGAGTGGAAACTCATTCAGGGCTCGGATTGATAATATTACTTGCTGCAGACTGTGTATACTTGCACAGGAATTCTAGAGTATTTTATACTAAATTTTTACTCACTCTAGAAACCCAACATTCCCTTAAGTGCTGACTCCAGGGCTTGAACAAAGGGATCCCGCCCTCTCATTGGCTCGAGAGGGACTCGGTTTATTGGTTGGACCATAAACCAATTGTTCATTAGAGGATCAATGGGACTTGAGGAACTAAAAGTACTATAGGGGTGAAACGGCTTTTTGACCTAGCTATAGATACGACCAACCTGTGAAGGATCGACTTACTAATCATGGTTAAATCAAGTGGACGGAAATATATCTATAGTGAGGGGAGTGCAACTATCGGGCTATAGTGGAGTGTCCCGGTAGTTAACGAATGTTGGCTAGCTTGGATAATGAGATTAGTCGGCTAGCCGTGAATCGTTGGAGCCCATGATCTATAGGTCCATTAGGTCCCCCTACTAGCTCATATTGGAACAAAGCCTAGAACAAAAAGATAGGAAGCTTTGAATCGTTCAAAATCGGGAAAACGGGTATTATCGTAAATTGTGTTTGACACAATAATTTAATTATGAATTAAATTAGAAAATGAGAGATGGAGTATTTAAAAGTGTTTTGAATACCATATATATGTATTAGGAATCATATATAATTCATGACACTAGGTGATAAAGATTAATTGGATTAATCATGTAAAAATTACTTGTATTGTACAAATTAATTGCCTAGAAATCAATTTCAATTTTGAATTGAAAAAGGAATGAATTGCAAGCTGAAAATTGAGAATTTAGATTCAATTTTATGTGGATTTAGTGGCTTTCCCACTCTTGCATGTTGATGCATAGTGGAAAACAACACAACCATGCACTAGTTGCATGTGTTGTGAATTAAACACCTAGAATCCACTTTGAGTTGCAATTTCACCATGTGTCTAGTGTCATGAGGCTTCTCTTTGCATGGAAGATGTCTATATAAGGAGTATGAATCAGATTCAAAGTAAGTGAGAGCCATTTTCCATATTGTTATGCTGCTGGATTTTGGTCTCAAACTCACTCATCTCCATATATCTCTCTAGTGCTTGAACCTTCAAGCATTCCCTTCCCATTCCCTATCTCTATAGACTCCCACAAGTCGTTCTTGGCTCGGAGAATAGTAGGGAAGACACTAGAGGTGGTCCACACACCGTTCGTGATCAAAGGAATCAAAGGGAGTTGTTGAATCGGTCTCCAAAAGGTTGGTAAAAATTCTGCTCTCTCCTTACGGTATTTGGACAACATGTTTTCATTTTCTAAAATTGATGTAGTTAAGTGCCTCCGATCCTAAAATTGCTTCCGCATGTGTTATATGAACACCTTCAGGTAAAGGCCAAGACCTTTTCCTAATAGGAAAAGGTCTAGGAATAAGTTCAAATCTACTATGTGAACAATATCTAATTTTAATAATTAATTAATTCCATAATTAGTTAATTACCCAATTAAATATCACATATTTAATCTTAGGGATTTTATTAAAATTAAAATTAATATGAATCCAATTCATATTAAATTTATTTGAACTCTTTCAAATATTTTCTTTCCTAATAGGAAAAGGTCTCTAATTTTAATAAATAATTAATTAATTCCATGATTAATTAATTACCCAATTAAATATCATATATTTAATCTTAGGGATTTTATGAAAATTAATATGAATCCAATTCATATTAAATTTATTTGAACTCTTTCAAATATTTTCTCTCAAGAGTTAATTTTTGAAATTAATTCAAAAATTATATTATAAAGTTTCATAAACTTTATATTATAATGCATCAATATACATTATACGATTCTCCAAATAAATTGAACACTTTCAATTTACAATTTATATTTGTTTGCTTCAAGTCTTTTTACGAGCTACCAGTGGGACCTAATGGACCTATAGATCAGAAGCTCCAACGATACGAGACTAATCGGCTTAAACTCATTAACCAAGTTAGTCTCCATTCGTTAACTGTGGGTCATTCCACTAAAGACCATCAGCTACACTCTTCTCACTGCAGAATATTTCTGTGTCCACGGATATCGACCAATACTACAAGTCAGTCCTTCACGTGTGTTCGTATCCCAGCTGGGTCAAATTACCGTTTTACCCCTGGTTTACATCTTTGTCCTTAAGTCTCCAGTGCTCCTCTAATGAACAACCTGTTTGAGGTCCAACCAACAAACATAAGTCCCTCTCGTGCCATAGAGAGGGTTGGGCCCATTGTTCAAGTCCCGGAGACACCACTTAAGGGAACACACCTCTACTTATCCTAGAGTCGGGAAGGAGTGAATTCCATCTTGTGTGATTATGTTCCCAGCTCCCCACTCGGTATTGTCCCCAAAATGGTAGGCTTATTGAGTTGGCGTGCTGGTCACTCTCACCCATACAAATCAAAGGACAACTCCTCGTGAACAGGAGTCCATAATCCACTCAGGATTGAGACTGAGTTATATAGGTCATTCTAGTGAAATAGAAACCAAGCCAACTAACGGTGTTACAGTTAGTGGTTAACTATTTCGCAGTCCGGTCTTATGCAAACTCATTGCATAGGATACCCCCACTCGCATGTCAACTACATGAACGCGTTTGATAGCTCTTAGAAATAAGAGCTATTGGCTTTCTGTTAGGCTTTAAACTCTACTCTTTGATGTGTTTGAGCTGAGGTTTGTGCATGAAAAATGAGTGTTTTTGATGAGCATGTTTACATAGCAGTAAGCCAAGCTTGAGTTGATTTTAGTGCAGATTTTTCTTATGTAGAAGCTGATTTTCTGGTATATGATCACTCAGGTTTTGCTGCAGCATGCTGGTTCCACATCAGAAGGCAGAAAGTCAGGAAAGCAAATGTCTACACGTGCTGAACCCGTGGAAGCTGTCATTTATTGAGCTGGCAGCCATGTGGAGCTGATTTGTACTATCTTAGCCAATTGGGAAAGACCCATGTGGAATCATGTGTCCAATCAGCCCTGAAATCAATGCAAAGAGATGGTATAAATGCTTCTTTTGCTCAAAATGAGAGGGAATAAGCTGGAGAAGTTGACCTAGAAGCTGCTGCTGTCATTGAAGGGGAAAAGACAAGGAGGCTGCTGTTTTTGGAGGATTTCCAGCTTGGGAAAGCTGGAATCTCCCTTGGAAGCTTCTTTGCTGAACTGCCGCACGAAATCGCGACAGCGTCGAGACGTTGTAGGCACAGCATCCCGACGCTGGCGCGATTTCAACCGTTCGCTGGGTGAAATCGCGACAGCGTCGAGTCGCAATAGGCCAAGCGTCCCGACGCTGTTGCGTCTGGAGCTCGATTCTGGGAAAAAACAGCTGCTGAACTCTTCAAAATTGGCCTCGATTTATACCATGTTCTTCACCGATCTTCAACCTATTCTAGACCCGGACTGTACAGACTCGATTTATATAATTTTGCCCAAAAACGCAGGGGCCTTACATGATCAAAGCAATAAAATTACTGTAAATCTAAGGCCAAATTAAACCAAAACAATTTATCGCAAACCAATACATACACTATGCAATTAATCCCACCATAACAGCAAATTGAAAATTTTAATCAGGAGAAAAAAAATCACAGAGATGGCTCTGATACCAATTGTAGGGATTAAAGCCCCAACGCAGCGAAAAAAACTAGAAACCATACTGTGTTTTCTCAAGATCAAAATACCGATACAATTCGCAAAGGCTTTTACAGCAAGAAAAACACATATAAATCATGCTGTAAAACTATATAAAACTTGCTTTAAAGAACTCTAAATACACTAGATCTAATCTATAATGGATCCTATTGATCAGGGATCAAGAATACTCACTTTAGAAGTCGTTCTCGATCGTTTCGCCAACAAATCCTCGTCGAATCCAAAAATTCCAGCAGCAAGAACTTTTCTTTTGATGCTGCAAATCGCTCACGAACACCACCACGTAGTATCACCGGTATTCTCCTAGGATTTTAAGTTGAGTGGCTTGTGGGAACCAACCAAAACTCTAAGATGATAGGGAGAATATTTGGCCTCTGTGTATTCTTGAAAACTCAGAAAACTCTAGAGAGAGAGGAATTGTGTGAGATAGAGAGCGAGAGTGATTCATGAAACTTCCCAAATCAATTACGGGAAAAAGATAAAAACCACACTCAAGAAACCGTCCCACTCCCTTAAAACTCTCCTGTTCACGCGTGTAGGGTTAGGGAAGTGGTTGACTGATCAGTTTCTCAACTGATCAGTTAATTAATAATAGATAATTAAAATTAAATCAACATTTAATTTAATTACTACTACATAAAACACTTTTATGTGCATATTCCACTTAACCCAAAGTTTTAATATAACTTAATTAAATCAAACATTTAATTAAATTAAATTAAAACACAAAATTAATTAATTCATTAATTAATTAATAATACAATTAAATATCATATATTTAATTATAAACCTCTCATCTAAACTATAGTATTAATGTGCATCCAATGGACATTAATCATAACCTATAGTTTTAATATGAATCCAATTCATATTTCTTAAACTTAATATTTGAACACTTTCGAACATGCAACTCCCTTTAGAAATTTTTCTCAACGCCCTAAATGAGCTACCGATGGGACCTAATGAACCTACAGATCAGAAGCTCTAACGATATGAGATTAATTGGCTAAACTCATTAACCAAGTTAATCAATATTCGTTAACCGTGGTTCACTCCACTAAAGAACCATGACTGCACTCTTCTCACTGCAGATATATTTCTGTGTCCACGGATATTGACCGTCAACAGCAAGTCAGTTCCTGAAAGACGTCTTGTCTAAAAAGAGATGATTGGGAGAATACAAGACAGTTGCATTAACAAAGTGCTCCAGTGCACTAGTTAAAAGCAAGGTTCCCCCTAAATTGAAAGATCCAGGAAGTTTTACTATCCCTTTCTCCATAGGAGGATGGAATGTCGGCAGAGCACTATGCGATCTTGAAGCCAGTATCAATCTGATGTCGTATTCAGTTTTTAAACAGTTAGGAATTAGAGAAGCCAGACCAACAACTATCACTTTGCAACTAGCAGACAAATCATTAACACATCCTATTGGCAAGATAGAGGATGTACTAGTCAAAGTGGACAAGTTCGTATTTCCAGCAGACTTTATTATATTGGACTGTGAAGCAGACAAATAAGTGCCAATTATCCTAGGTTGACCTTTCTTAGCAACGGGTAGGACCTTGATTGATGTACAGAAGGGAGAGTTGACCATGAGAGTCAATGATCAACAAGTCACATTCAACGTCATGAATGCACTCAAATATTCAGGTGATTTTGAAGAGCGTTCAATAGTTGACGAGATTGATGAACTTTCCTTATCTACTTTGCAGGAATTGCTGAAAGAAGAAACGCTGGAAGAACTACTTGAGGATGAAGAAAAGGAGAAGGTAGGTGGGAAAAAATATTGAAGAAATGGAGACAACTAAAGAAGAATCGACCGAGATTGGCTCTGCAGTAGCAGTAGTTGAAGCATTGAGAAATCCCTTTGAGTTAAGCCAAGAAGAATTCAAGCCGCTGCAACCGTCTGTGATTAACCCTCCAGAATTAGAACTTAAACCATTACCAGAACATTTGAAATACAGTTACCTTGGAGAAAATAAAACTCTACCAGTTATTATTTTAGCTTACCTCACTGACAAAGATCAATTGTCTTTGTTGCAGGTCTTATCTAGTCACAAAAAGGAGATAGGTTGGACAATTGCAGACATTCAGGAAATCAGTCCTTCATTTTTCATGCACAGAATCAATCTAGAAGAAGGTGCTAAAAATTCCATTGAAAGTCAACGAAGGTTGAACCTTATAATGAAAGAGGTCGTCAAAAAGGAAATTCTCAAATCGCTGGACGCAGGAGTTATATATCCTTTATTAGACAGTAGTTAGGTCACTCCAGTGCAATACGTCTCCAAGAAAGGTGTGATGACTGTAGTAGAGAATGAGAAGAATGAATTGATTCCAACAAGAATGGTTACGGGATGACGAGTCTGCATTGACTACCGTCGACTCAACAAAGTACCTAGAAAGGATCATTTTCCATTGCCGTTCATCGATCAGATGTTGGACATATTAGCAGGGAAAGATTATTACTCTTTCCTTGATGGATACTCAAGATACAACCAAATTACTATAGCCCCAGAAGATCAAGAAAAAACCACATTCACATGTCCATACGGGATGTTTGCTTTTCGAAGGATGCCATTCGGACTCTGTAACGCCCCAACCACCTTCCAAAGGTGCATGATGACAATATTTTCAAATATGGTGGAGCGAACGTTGAAAGTTTTTATGGATGACGTCTTCATCTTTGGAGAAACTTTTGCAAATTGTTTACATAATCTTGACCGTGTACTATAAAGATGTGAAGAGACGAACCTGGTGTTAAATCGGGAAAAGTGCCATTTTAAGGTGCGAGAAGGTATAGTTCTTGGACACAAGATCTCTAGAAATTGAATTGAGGTAGAAAAAGCAAAGATTGAGCTTATATCCAATTAACAAGCTACCTTTTCCCAAGACAGTACGAGACATCAAAAGTTTTCTAGGTCATGCAAGTTTTTATCGACGATTTATCAAAGACTTTTCTAAAATCTCTAAACCTTTGTGCAGGTTGCTTGAGGTTGACAGACCTTTCAATTTTGATGAAGAGTGTGAGCAAGCTTTTGAAACGTTGAAGAATGCACTTAGTTCCGCACCAGTCATGATTGAACCAGACTGGAGTCAACCGTTTAAACTAATGTGTGACGCCAGTGACTTTGCAGTAGGAGCTGTGTTAGGCCAGAAAAGAGGGAAGATTGTACAACCAATCTACAACGCAAGCAAAACACTTAACGAAGCACAATTGAACTGTACAGTAACAGAAAAAGAACTACTTGCAGTAGTTTATGCGTTTGACAAGTTTAGATCCTACTTAGTGGGAACTAAAGTTGTAGTTCATACTGATCATTCAGCCCTTAAACAATTGTTATCCAAGAAAGATGCTAAACCTCGTCTCATCCGCTGGATTTTACTCTTACAGGAATTTGATATTGAGATCCAAGATAGGAAAGAGACCGAAAATCAAGTTGCAGATCATTTGTCAAGACTTGGGGAAGAGGCGCAAGTGGAGAAGATGCGGAGTCGTTTGCAGATGAACAAATATTAGCAGTGAAAGCAATTGAAATTCCATGGTTTGCAGACTATATGAACTACCTAGTCAGTGGACTAAAGCCTTTGAAAGCCACAACTCAACAACTAAAGAAGTTTTTACAAGATGTAAAGGAATATTATTGGGATGAATCGTATTTATACAAGTTTGGACCAGATCAGATACTCAGACGATGTGTAACAGAGGAGGAAGTACCATTCATCTTGGAAGCTTGTCATTCAGCTCCATATGGAGGGCACTTCACAGGTTTAAGAACTGCAGCCAAAGTGCTCCAATCTGGATACTTTTGGCCGAGTCTTTTCAGAGTTGCACATCTATTTGCAAAGAACTGTGACCAATGCCAAAGAACAGGGAATTTGACAGCTAGGAGTGAAATGTCACTGAACTTCATACTCGAAGTAGAAATCTTTGATGTATGGGGTATAGATTTCATGGGCCCATTCCCTCCGTCCTTTGGAAATATCTATATTCTGCTTGCAGTTGATTATGTATCAAAATGGATCGAAGCCATAGCCACATCATCCAATGATGCGAAGGTAGTAAAGAAATTCTTTATGGAGAATATTTTTACAAGATACGGGACTCCTCGATTTATCATAAGTGATGAAGGTACACATTTCTTAAACAAGATGATAGCCAATCTATTTTCCAAGTACAACATCAGGCATAGAGTTGCAACTGCTTACCATCCCCAAACGAATGGGCAAGCAGAGCTTTCTAACTGAGAGATAAAGGCAATTTTGGAGAAAACAGTAGACCCTTCTTAGAAGGATTGGTCGCTACGTCTTGATGAGGCATTATGAGCGCATAGAACAACGTACAAAGCACCCTTGGGAATGTCTTTGTACCAGATTATATTTGGAAAAGCTTGTCATCCTCTAGAGCTGGAACACAAAGCTTATTGGGCATTGAAGAAGTTTAACTTCAATATAGACAAAGTTGGAGTTAAAAGGAAATTGCAATTAAATGAGTTGGAAGAACTATGTCATTTGTCCTACAAAAATGCAAAGTTATATAAGGAGAAAGTCAAGAGATGGCATGATCGGAGGATACATCCAAAGGAATTTCACAAAAGCCAGCAAGTGTTTTTCAATTTAAGACTGAAGTTGTGTCCAGGAAAGTTGAAGTCAAGATTGTCAGGATCGTTCAAGATTGTGAGAATTTTTTATTATGGAACTGTAGAATT
This sequence comes from Luffa aegyptiaca, assembly GCA_017139565.1. NCBI lineage: Eukaryota > Viridiplantae > Streptophyta > Magnoliopsida > Cucurbitales > Cucurbitaceae > Luffa > Luffa aegyptiaca. The sequence continues at coordinate 10,978,166 of CM029396.1, forward strand.
AATTGATCACCAAGGTACACATTTCAAAGTGAATGGTCAAAAGATTAAACCATATTGGGGAAAGAGTTTTCGAGCTGAGGATGCCCACGTGTCAGTAATAGATCTGGTATGATTTCTATTTCTATGAACTTTTTGTACACTATGTGGATTAAATGATTTGAAAAAAAAGAATAAAAACAAAATATAATAGGCAAGAGTAAACTCTGGCTACGAAAATCTTGTCTGGGGAAAGGTACTTAAGATGATCGTAGGGAACACCTTTTCCTAGGGATTTACTTGGAGGTTGAAATGCCTAGGTTATTTTGAATTTTTCTCAAGAATAATCATGTTTGAGTGTATGAACCTTTTAACAAATTTGTTATTGTTTCATCAGTAAAGAGGAAAAGAAAGAAAATCAGAAGAAGCGAAAAAAATATAAAAGGCAGTGTATTGGAAGAATTGCGACCGCATTTTTCCTATTGCATTAGGGAATGCGACCACATTTGCCTAAAAGTAGAGGGTAGTGACATCATTAAATGACAGTCACGTGACCTAATTTTAAGAAGCCTATAAATAGTGTGACTTGTGTTTTTCTTCTTCACGATCATTTGAGTCTTTCTTTGCATCCAAGTCAGCCCAACTACCACACATACTCACTTGAAGCCGAGAACACCCACGACCAAGAACTATGAAGAACACGCCTCAATCCTCGATTCCTCGCAAGGTGACTCGTTCCTAGAGTAATCAAAGTGTCCAGCGTGCTGAACAAACTGATCAACGCCAAGAAGAAGGGCCCAATCCATACATGCATGAAGAAAGAGCCGAGGTGTCACACCCCCTCCCGGACCACCTGCTAGCTTAGCCCGAAAGACGGCGTGAAGACAACAGACATCGTCACCTCTAACGATCCCTGTTGACCCTACTGAAGCGTTGAACCTGATAAACATAAATCATAGATATAAAACATTCTATATGAAACACCACACAGCGGAATCCACGGAAACCTTTCAACATACACATGGTGCAGCCCTGACATAACCTGGTTTGGAAAGTAACCTGATATAGATATCACGACCAAAACATATACAACTAGGGTTATACATCCACGACCTCTAGGATGATATTATACAACCCTTACAAAACATTTACAATATGAACGGACTGAATATACAACTCCAACCACGTACTGGAGCTTGATCTAGAACTTTCAGCAGACGTTGGCAGTGTATCAGGCACCGGGAGCTCGATCTCTACCTGAAAAGTGGAAAACATTTTGAAAGAATGAGCTACGAAGCCCAGTGAGTGACTAATTTTAAAACTCTAAATCTGGAAGTCAAAACACGTGATAAACCTTTAAACGTATAAATATGCTCAATCAAAGCGTTTAACATAAACGTGTAAGGATAAAGGCTTTCTAAAACATTTCGCAAGTCCGTCATTAAGAATCTAGCAAAGCATATCAAGTATATCAAACGTTTTAACTAACATGACCGATCTACGTTGTGTAGGGCACGCCCAGTACAACCAACGTTTGCTAGTCCTACGATGTAGTGGGGCCCGCCCAGCACTCCCATCGTCTTTGTCGTAGTGGGGCCCGCCCAGCACTCACGACAGCATCGTTGTCACGGAGTACACTCAACGTCGACAACGGAATATAACCTGTGTGCACATGGTACCATATAGCCTCGAGCTCAATATCTCAGTCATGTAGTCACTAGAAATCTCAAAAAATCACATGAAAACATTAAAACATGCCTGCTTATCGTTATCTTTCGTAAAACTTAAGCTTACTCGGCTTGCTCGTGGAAAACCGAAAATAATTTAGAAGTACTTGCTAATCCATACTTTGTTTTAAAAGATATCGTTTCAACTACTTTTCATAAAGTCATTAGACACGTGCTCGTATATAAACCTCATTAGAAAATTTGAGCTCAAAACTCATGCTTGAAACCGTTCATAAAAACCATGTATCATTCATAGGAAAGCATGTAAAACATATAATCATGAACAACCGTTTAAGAACATTTCGAAATTCACTTTGTCACTCACAGTCTTATCTAGTTCCCCGGTTTGTAGACTCGACCTATTTCCTCTTGGCCTGTCAAATAACCAAAACCGAGCATTAGAACCATAGATAGCTTTGTCTTTCCATGCTCATAAATTTTTAAACAATTGGATTAAGAATCACATTCACACTCTACTCTCCAGATTTTCCAGATTCTATACCCTAACTTCCAACACCCATAACTTCCTCAATACATAACCAACATTAATGAAATACACATCAAACTCTTCATTGTCGAACACTCTACAACTTACCTGAAGAAATGAAAACGAGATTCCAAACCAATTCGTCCAGAAATGCCCCGAAATCAGACAACACAGATTCGAGCTTCTCTGCTACCCTATATCTTCCTCCTGAAATTAAACCTACTTCAAGTCATTTGTGGCTCACAAATTCTTCATGAAAGTTGTAGATAATTGAATAAGCTTTCTAACCATACCAAATAGAGCTTCCGATTCAACTTTTACACCCCAGAATGCTCAAAACATCAGAGAAAACCAGAGATCTTCCTGCTTTGCTCGAAAATCCTGTGCTCTGTTTTCCATTCCAAAAACCATCAACTTCTCATACGATTTAGGTCAAGCTTCATTCATGAAATTTGTTAGAAAATGAACTAACTTTCAAGAAAATCAAACCTCACCTCTTGATTTCTTCTGTGTAGCTCAAACCGAATAAAAAACCAGAGGTTGACAGGTTGATCTCAGATCCTGCAATGGCTGGCTTTGCATGAGCTTTTCCCTATCTTCTTCAACCTCAAACCACGAAATTCTTCTTCTTCTTCTTCCTTCACTCTCTCCTTAAAGTGCTCTGAAAGTTTTGGGTGTAAAATGATGGGAAATTGGCCAAAAATGAGATGATAAAGTTGGTTGTCGGTGGTGGAGATTTTGCTGTCATTTCCCACTTGCTTTCTTTTTCTTTCTTTTTTTTTTCCTTTTTCCCTTTTCCTTTTCCTTTTCTTTTCTTTTCTTTTCTTCACTTATTTAATTCCTTTCTTTCCTTTCTTTTTAAATTGATAATTCCCCACAACTTAGTCCAACAATGAAACCACCAATAGATGACAAGAGAAAATTATCTAAGAAAAGTCTCGGGTTTACAACTTACCTCCCCCTTATGAAATTTCGTCCTCGAAATTTAGAAGTCCTTAGGTGAAGAGTGTCGGGTAACTCCTCCTCATCTGATCTTCTGACTCCCAAGTTGCCTCCTCTACTCCGTGTTGTCTCCAAAGAACTTTCACGAGTGGGATCGTTTTGTTCCTCAAAACTTGCTCCTTTCTGTCGAGGATCTGAACCGCTTCCTCTTTATAACTCAAGTCTTCTTTCAGTTCAATCGGTTGTCCTTGCAACACATGTGATGGATCTTGAATATATTTCCTCAACATGGACACATGAAAAACATCATGTATTCGAGCGAGTTCTACTGGCAATTCAAGTCTATAGGCTGCTGGTCCAACTCGTTCTATTATCTGGTAAGGTCCAATATATCTAGGACTCAGCTTACCTTTACTCCCAAAGCGAAGAACACCTTTCCACGGAGATAACTTTAAGAAAACCTGATCTCCAACCTAGAATTCTAAGTCTCTTCGTCGCTTATCTGCATAGCTCTTCTGTCGATACTGAGCTATTTTCAGATTCGCTCTAATCAGCTTAATATTGTCTGACGTAACTTGTACCAACTCAGGACCAACTAGCTTTCGCTCTCCTACTTCGTTCCAGCACACAGGAGTCCTACATGGTCTGCCATACAAAGCTTCGAATGGTGCCATGCCGACGCTAGACTGGTAGCTATTATTATAAGCGAACTCCATAAGTGATAAGTGGGTATCCCAACTTCCCTTAAACTGAAGGACACATGCTCTCAACATGTCCTCTAAGGTCTGGATGGTCCTCTCTGACTGACCATCTGTCTGGGGATGGAACGTTGTACTGAACTGCAACTTTGTTCCCATTGCTTTCTGCACACTAGGCCAAAACTTAGAAGTAAACCTTGGATCCCTATCTGAAACTATGGACACTGGCACTCCATGTTGACTCACAATCCTGTCGACGTATAGTTGAGCTAGCTGATCTAGTGTAGACGTCGCTTTAATCGGTATAAACCGCGCTGTCTTGGTGAGTCTGTCCACTATTACCCATATACCATCATGTCCACTAGAAGTACGAGGTAATCCAAACAGAAAATCCATAGTAATATGCTCCCACTTCCACTCCGGCACTGGCAGTGGATTAAGGAGTCCTCCTGGCCTCTGTCTCACTGGTTTAACCTGTTGACAGATCAAACATCTATCGACATATTCAGCTATCTCCCGCTTCATACCAGGCCACCAATAAGTTTTCTTCAGAGTTCTATACATCTTGGTGCTTCCTGGATGCATAGCGTAAGCTGAACTGTGAGCTTCCTCTAATATAGCACTCTTAAGCTCACTAATACTCGGAACGCATAGTCTTCCCTGCTTAACTATGGCTCCGTCTGCTCTCAGCTCAAATTCTGCCTCTGGGCCTGGACTTTGCAAGCATTTCCTGTAAGTTACTATCCTCTGGCTGTCTTCTCACAATCTCTGCTACTAGAGAAGACCTAACCTGAAATTGAGCTAAAAGACTCCCTGAGCTTGCTGCAGTCATAACTGCCTTGAAACCTCTTAACTCACATAGCAAGCTTGCTCGAATACCACACAAGGCACTCTTCGGAAGTCTCGACTTCCTACTCAACGCATCTGCTACCACGTTAGCCTTACCTGGATGATATTCTATGGTACAGTCATAGTCTTTAATCAGTTCTAGCCATCGCCTCTGCCTTAGATTCAACTCTTTCTGATCAAACATGTACTTCAAACTCTTATGATCTGTGAAAATGTGGCACTTCTCACCGAATAAATAATATCTCCAGATCTTCAGTGCTAAAACAACTGCTGCTAGCTCAATATCATGGGTAGGGTAATTACACTCATGCTTCTTCAACTGCCTTGAAGCATAAGCTATTACCTTTCCTTCCTGCATCAGTACGCAACCTAATCCTTGCCTCGAAGCATCACAATAGATCACATACTCCTTCCCTGTTATAGGAAGTGTCAGAATAGGTGATGTTACCAATCTCTTTTTCAGCTCCTGGAAACTCTGTTCGCATTTATCTGACCACTCAAACTTAGCATTCTTCCTTGTCAAAGTTGTCAAGGGTAATGCTAACCGTGAGAAATCCTCAACAAAACGTCTGTAGTATCCGGCCAGGCCTAAGAAACTACGTACCTCTGTTGCACTAGCTGGTCTCTCCCAGTTGACAACAGCTTCCACTTTCTACGGGTCAACACTAACTCCGTCCGCTGAAACTACATGCCCTAAGAACACCACTTGATTCAACCAGAACTCACATTTGCTGAACTTAGCGTATAGTTGTTTATCACGTAGTGTATGTAGAACAATCCCCAGAAGTTCCTCATGGGCTTTCCTGTCAATTGAGTAAACTAGTATGTCATCGATGAACACTATCACAAACTGATCTAAATACTGATGGAAGATCCTGTTCATGAGGTCCATGAAAACTGCTGGCGCATTCGTTAAACCAAATGGCATCACTAAAAACTCATAGTGCCCATACCTCGTCCTGAATGCTGTCTTAGGAATATCTGATTCCCTAACCTTCAACTGGTGGTATCCTGACCTCAGATCAATCTTAGAGAACACTGCTGCTCCCCTTAACTGGTCAAACAAGTCATCGATGCGTGGTAGAGGATACTTGTTACGTATCGTGACCTTGTTTAACTGCCTGTAATCAATGCATAATCTCAGGGTACCATCTTTCTTCTTCACGAATAACACTGGAGCTCCCCAAGGTGATACGCTAAGCTTGATGTATCCCTTGTCGACTAGTTCTTGCAACTGCACCTTTAGCTCCTTAAGCTCGCTCGGAGCCATTCTGTACAGTGCCTGTGAAATAGGTGCTATTCCTGGTAACAATTCAATAGTGAACTCCACCTCTCTATCAGGTGGCAAACCCGATAAATCAGCTGGGAAAATATCAAGAAATTCGTTCACCACAGGAACATCTTCTGGTTTCAGCTTTTCATCTTGCACCTCTACTACGTGTGCAAGAAACGCTGTGCAACTTTTCCTCAACAACTTCTCAGCTTTCAGAGCTGAAATCAAACTCGTAGGAATAATCTTCCTCTCACCTCTGAAAACTACTTTAGTCGAACCTGGTTTCTTAAAAGTCACTTCCTTCGTATGGCAATCCATAGAAGCATAGTGAGTGAATAAGAAATCCATTCCCAAAATCACATCCAACGCCTGCAACTCTAGGGGAAGAAGATCCACTAACATACAGAGACCTTCTACTACAACCTCACAATCACGCAATACCTCATTAACTAATAAAATGTCACCAACTGGAGTGCATATGACTAACTCCTCAGATAAAGGCTCTAGCATCCTATTCAGCTTAGTTATAAACATACAAGAAACAAAGGAATGTGTAGCGCCTGGATCTAATAAAACACGTGCAGGTACATTACAAATCAAAATCGTACCAGTGATCACATCTGGTGCATCCTCTGCTTCCTGTTGAGTCATGGCATAGACTTTTCCCTGCTGCCTAGGTCTCCCCACAACTCCCTTTTGCCTTGCACCACTGGTGCCTTTTCCTGCACCTGCTAAGACTCTCGACTACTGAACTGTGTGGGACTCAACTCCCTGGTCCCTCTGAACTGCTGCCCTCAGCTGTGGACAATCCCTCTTGAAATGCCCTGGTTGTCCACACTGGTAACACACACTGGCACCAACAAGACACTGACCCCGATGATTCTTGCCACAACTTACACATGGGGTTCTCCTGGATTCACTAGCAACGGACTCCTGATCCGTCCGTGGTCTTGCTACTGAACTCGCAGACTGACTGGGGGCTCTCTGACTCTGCCTCTGATAGGCACTACCCGAACTCATCTGCCTTGACAACTGGCCACCAGATCGACGCTTGAAGTCTTGACGGCCTGAAACATTCACTCCAGGTGTGAACCTCCGCTACTCACGACCCCAGAAACCACTAGCTGTTGGAGCTCCACGACTAGGCTCCAATGCCGCCTTTTCCTCAATAATACTCTGCTCCACACGTAAGGCAGTCTCTACTAGCTGGGAAAAATCCGTCCACTTGGCAATAGCGGTAACTGGGGTACGTATCTCAAAACGTAGCCCTCTCTCAAACGTGCGACACCTGTCACTCTCAGATGCCACAATCACTTCAGCATACCGTGAAAGCTCGGTATACTTCCTCTCGTACTCGGCCACTGAAAGTGACCCTTGTTTCAGCTCCAGAAACTCATCTCTCTTCGCCTCACAATATGTGGTGGGGTAGTACTTTTCCTCGAATATGCCCCTAAAAGTCTGCCAATCTAACGTACGTGCATCACTGCGCCTGGCTATAATGGACTTCCACCATCCCTCCGCCTCCTTCTGCAAAAGGATTGTGGCTAATTTGACTTTTCGCTCCTTAGGACAACTCATCACGTCGAAGCATTTCTCCAACATATTCAACCAGACCTCGGCGTCAGCTGGATCCATGGAACCCTCAAACACGGTGGCTCCTAACTTCTTCAACCGTTCAATCCCATACGTCTTTTCCGGATCACTAGGCCCTGCTCTCTCTAACCTACCGATCTCCTATGCAGATCTAGCAAATCGCTCACTCCCTGCCTCATTCTGACCTCTCAGGGTACTGGATCCCCTTTCAGATTGACTTTGGGTAGGATCCTGCGTCTCGTCCTGATTCTGCCTGCATCGTCTGCTGGTACGTGGTGGCATGACTCCTATAACATATCAACACATCAGACATGCTATAGATACTTCACTCAGATGCATGATACTAAACTTATACCCACATTCTAGTCATGACTGCACTCGCTTTCAACAATACTCAGACCATACTCCGCTAGTTCTATCTGAACTGACCAAACGTCTAACTATTTACTTCCTTGATTTTCTTAGCACTAACTGCCATGTCTCATTTCCCATGGAGCTAACTGCTCTGATACCCAGTTGTCACACCCCCTCCCGGACCACCTGCTAGCTTAGCCCGAAAGACGGCGTGAAGCCAACAGACATCGTCACCTCTAATGATCCCTGTTGACCCTACTAAAACGTTGAACCTGATAAACATACTAATCATAGATATAAAACATTCTATATGAAACACCACACAGCGGAATCCACGAAAACCTTTCAACATACACATGGTGCAGCCCTGACATAACCTGGTTTGGAAAGTAACCTGATATAGATATCACGACCAAAACATATACAACTAGGGTTATACATCCACGACCTCTAGGACGATATTATACAACCCTTACAAAACATTTACAATATGAACGGACTGAATATACAACTCCAACCACGTACTGAAGCTTGATCTAGAACTTTCAGCAGACGTCGGCAGTGTATCAGGCACCGGGAGCTCGATCTCTACCTGAAAAGTGGAAAACATTTTGAAAGAATGAGCTACGAAGCCCAGTGAGTGACTAATTTTAAAACTCTAAATCTGGAAGTCAAAACACGTGATAAACCTTTAAACGTATAAATATGCTCAATCAAAGCGTTTAACATAAACGTGTAAGGATAAAGGCTTTCTAAAACATTTCGCAAGTCCGTCATTAAGAATCTAGCAAAGCATATCAAGTATATCAAACGTTTTAACTAACATGACCGATCTACGTTGTGTAGGGCACGCCCAGTACAACCAACGTTTGCTAGTCCTACGATGTAGTGGGGCCCGCCCAGCACTCCCATCGTCTTTGTCGTAGTGGGGCCCGCCCAGCACTCACGACAGCATCGTTGTCACGGAGTACACTCAACGTCGACAACGGAATATAACCTGTGTGCACACGGTACCATATAGCCTCGGGCTCAATATCTCAATCATGTAGTCACTAGAAATCTCAAAAAATCACATGAAAACATTAAAACATGCCTGCTTATCGTTATCTTTCGTAAAACTTAAGCTTACTCAGCTTGCTCGTGGAAAACCGAAAATTATTTAGAAGTACATGCTAATCCATACTTTGCTTTAAAAGTTATCGTTTCAACTACTTTTCATAAAGTCATTAGACACGTGCTCGTATATAAACCTCATTAGAAAATTTGCGCTCAAAACTCGTGCTTGAAACCATTCATAAAAACCATGTATCATTCATAGGAAAGCAAGTAAAACATATAATCATGAACAACCGTTTAAGAACATTTCGAAATTCACTTTGTCACTCACAGTCTTATCTAGTTCCCCGGTTTGTAGACTCGACCTATTTCCTTTTGGCCTGTCAAATAACCAAAACCGAGCATTAGAACCATAGATAGCTTTGTCTTTCCATGCTCATGAATTTTTAAACAATTGGATTAAGAATCACATTCACACTCTACTCTCCAGATTTTCTAGATTCTATACCCTAACTTCCAACACCCATAACTTCCTCAATACTTAACCAACATTAATGAAATACACATCAAACTCTTCATTGTCGAACACTCTACAACTTACCTGAAGAAATGAAAACGAGATTCCCAACCAATTCGTCCAGAAATGCCCCAAAATCAGACAACACAGATTCGAGCTTCTCTGCTACCCTTTATCTTCCTCCTGAAATTAAACCTACTTCGAGTCATTTTTGCTCACAAATTCTTCATGAAAGTTGTAGATAATTGAATAAGCTTTCCAACCATACCACATAGAGCTTCTGATTCAACTTTTACACCTCAGAATGCTCAAAACATCAGAGAAAACCAGAGATCTTCCTACTTTGCTCGAAAATCCTGTGCTCTGTTTTCCATTCCAAAAACCATCAACTTCTCATACGATTTAGGTCAAGCTTCATTCATGAAATTTGTTAGAAAATGAACTAACATTCAAGAAAATCAAACCTCACCTCTTGATTTCTTCTGTGTAGCTCAAACCGAATAAAAAACCAGAGGTTGACAGGTTGATCTCAGATCCTGCAATGGCTGGCTTTGCATGAGCTTTTCCCTATCTTCTTCAACCTCAAACCACGAAATTCTTCTTCTTCTTCTTCCTTCACTCTCTCCTTAAAGTGCTTTGAAAGTTTTGGGTTGGTTGTCGATGGTGGAGATTTTGCTGTCATTTCCCACTTGCTTTCTTTTTCTTTCTTTCTTTTTTTTTTTTTTCCTTTTTCCCTTTTCCTTTTCCTTTTCTTTTCTTTTCTTTTCTTGACTTATTTAATTCCTTTCTTTCCTTTCTTTTTAAATTGATAATTCCCCACAACTTAGTCCAACAATGAAACCACCAATAGATGACAAGAGAAAATTATCTAAGGAAAGTCTCGGGTTTACAGAGAGACCCACGGGTTCTTCAAGAACTGCTGTAGAATGAAAACCGACCCTAACTCCTTCATCGGTGCAAATATCGACCTCTAGAGGTGATAATCTGGGTGCTTCACTGCAAAAGAAGGCAACACCCACCGACAGCCTCCACCACACGCAGAAAACCATGGAGAAGCCTCTGAAGAAGCGTTCCAAGGAATGGTACGCGATGATCCGGGATATGAGAGCCAAGCAGCGTGCGACCATAAAAGAGGAAGTGAGATTGCGTGAAGCTGAAAAATTACTTCCAAAGGCAGGAGAAAGCTAACGGCAAGGAGAAGTTTCAATAGGTAAAGATTCTAGTTCTTTAACTAACTCTACCTTGTGCAGGGAAAAGCCATTTGTACCCTACCGCGCAAGGAAGAAAAGTCCTAAGAAATTTGAGACTAAAAAGCCCCTGGAAATTCAGCCTCTTATGAAAGCAAGGATGCCAACTGATGTCTTTGAGAACATGGTTTGGCAAGCTGTTGCACAAGCCCTTATGATTGCTGAAGGATACCGGGCTGAACAAGATGGAATAAGTGAGCTGAGGGCTGAGAAGGAAGAGTGGTTGAGGGAGCTTCAGTCCATGAGGGCTGAAGAAGAAGTGACTAGAAAGAGAGATGAAGAGGATGAAAAGAAAAAGAATGAAGCTGAGAAGAGAAAAGAAGAAGAAAAACAAGAGGCCAAGAGGGCCCTCAGAGAAGAAAAAAAAGAATTAAAGTCGAGAAGGCAAGAGAAGAAGATGAAAAACTAAGGAGATTGGCGGCTGAACTCCAACTCCTTGAAGAAGAGAAAGCGAGACGTGAAGCCCTTCGAGAGGAAGAAAACCGAAGGAAAGAGGCCGAAGAATTCCTTGCAACCTTTGAGCCTCTGCACAATGCACAAAGGGAAGAAGAAGAGTTGCAAGAAGAGGAAGGAAAGGCCTCTGAAGGGCTGGTTGATGAAGAACCAGAAAAAGAAGACGAAGACGACAGTAGAAGGCAGAATGCGACCGCATTTGGGCAACATTCTGAAGAATGCAATGCTGAAGCTTTAGATGATCAGCAAGGTGATGAGCCCCTTGATCCATTGTTCTAATATGACACTAGGGGAACTTCACCAGCTGCTGGAAGTTCTTCTTCGAAAGAAAAAGAAGATGAAAAGAAAATTGAAGAAAAAGAGGTCGAGACCTCTAGTGAGAGTGAGACCGAAATAGACTCCGAGGTAAAGGAATTGGATGATGACCAAGTTCCAATTTCTTCAGTGTTGAGGAAAAAGAGGAGAAGAGAAATTCGAGCTAAGAGGACGACCAAGAACAAAAATGATCCTATATTTGCAAAGAGACCAAGGATTAGGTCTATAGATGCCTCTCCTGTACCTCCCACCACCACACCAATCAAGCCAAAAGTTACATTGCCAAAGAATCCATTCCCCGAGGTTTTTAAAGATGTGAATTTCTAAGAAAGAATGGAGATCATGAGGAAACGGGACTTCTTAAATGAGAAGGGATTCTCAAACCGAGTGGGTACCTTACCTGACTTTGTGACCAAGGTCATTGCTCAATACAAATGGCAAGACTTTTGCACTCACCCTCAAGAGGTCGTGGTGCCTCTAGTCCGAGAGTTTTATGCAGGGCTGAGGGAAGAAAGCTTGAGTTTGGCGATTATACATGGAAAGATGGTGAGTTTCTCTTCAGTTGATATAAACAGGGTCTATCGAATCAAGGCTCCTTTGCATTCGAGAGGAAATGATGCTATTAAGAACCCTTCGGGCAAGCAATTGAAGGAAGCACTGAAAGTAGTGACCAGGAAGCGAGTCCAATTGAAAGAATCTTAGACTAAAGTGGAGTCTTTAGTGCCAAGCGACCTAAAGCCTGAACCGACAATTTGGCTTCACTTCATTAAAAAGAGGTTGATGCCCACCACCCATGATAGCACGATTTCAGTAGAGAGGGTCATGTTTCTCTACAACATAATGAAGGGGTTGGAAATCAATATTGGGAGCATCATTAGAGAAAAGATTCTGTCCTGTGGAAGAAAGAGAGCAAGGAAGCTGTTTTTTGGGTCTCTCATAACCCAACTATGTTAGAGAGTCAAGATTGTTCTTGGAAACGATGAGGAATGACAATTTTGTAAGCCTACAATTGACTTGCCTCTGATTGGGAAGCTGCAACAAAACAATGCACAAAGAAAAGATAAAGCTTCTACCTCTCATGCTACTCCATCTCCAGGGCTGACACCTGCTTTACCTCTACCACATACTCTAGTTTCAGGGCCTACACCATCATCTGAGGCCCTTGCATTTTCTTTCCGCTAGCTAGACCGCATTGAAGATAAATTGAAAACTTATTGGGTCTATGCAAAGGAGAGGGATGAAGCAATTAAAAAGTTTTATCTCTCTATCGCCCCGAGCATCGCTCCTATTTTTCCTAACTTTCCTCAAAGCCTGCTGCCTCGAGATAATGAAGAGTCTTATGATGAAGAAGAAGAAAACGAAAAGAGTTCCTCAGAGGAGGAATGTGGGAGTTTGTTGATCCCTTACACTTTTAAAATTGCTTTGTTTATGTTTTTAGTTGTTGTTTTTGTTTTTAGCATGATTAGTTTACTGTTTTCTAGTTTAGTTCTTGTGTTAGTTGCTGTTTATATTGCTTTAGATGAGTAGTAGTTGTTTAGTTTATGTTTCTAAATTAGTTTAATGATGGTCTGCGTTAGATAGAATTAGAATAACTTTTTTTATTTAAGTTTTTTGAAAAAACCTGCTTACTGTTTTTTTAACTGAATTTGTGAAATTTGGAGAAAAATCAACTTTATGAAAACTTTTTGGCATGAAAAAATGTTTTAAATGAACATGCTTTCAGTTGAGTTTCTTTTAAGCCCTTGATGATGATAATTAGAGCTTATTTCTATCTCATAAAGTGCCACCGTCACAACCTATTTGTTTTCTAGTCATAGCTTTCCACTAGTCTTTTTCTTTACAAAATTTTCTTAAGTCTAAACTTCCTCATTTTTAACCTCGCTAGCACACTAGGAGAGTATAGCCTTGATGTTTTGAAAACAAAAAGCCTCATGTTAAGCCCATGCCTCAAAAACAAAAGTCAATGAGGACACTGCCTATCTTAAGTTTGGGGGGGGGGGGGTGCTTTACTTTGTAAATATGCATTTTCTGTAAGTTTGTACTACTGAAAAATGATATGTGCTCAAGTTATCATATATAAAAAAAAAATTAAAACTGTGAGTTACTCCTCCTTCCTAGAGTTTACTGAGTAACTAGGGGCATTCATGACACCCATGGTTTGCCACTACATGAAAAGTTGACTTAAGGAAGTGAGTATTAATTTGAGTTCGTGATCTTTGCTCCTAGCTAGATATCTTCACCACAAAGTGTCGATAAGCTAGAACAAAGGTAGAGGTGACAACAAGGATTCTCTTGGGAGAAAAAGAAGAAGTTGAATAAAAAGAGCACTAGCAGTCAAATAAGTTTGGGGGAGATAGAAAAGAAATAGAAAACTCATGTATGATCATCACCTCAACATTAGTTTTTCTTAACTTAAAGGATTACACTAGGCTCTATGAGTAGGAGTTAAGTAGTTTAAACATATTGGTTAGAATGGATTAGGGAGAGTTTTGCTTTGAAAAAGAAAAATAGAAATCTTTATGCCTAGGAAACTTAGAAGTTGTGACTGGCACTAGGAGTAGAAACCTCTCCTGAAAGGTAACTTTTTAGAAAACAATCTTGAGAAGAATGTTTACTTGACTTCATATGAGTTATTTCCAACATTCTGATTTGTAATGATGTTTGATCTCTAACGTTCTGATTTGCTATTGCTTGGGGACAAGCAATGAGTTAAGTTTGGGGGTATGATAAGTGCCAAAAATATACCTATTTTGCCCTTATATTTAGCTCATTATATTGTGAAAATTGTTTTTTTAGATCAAAATCACTATTTGCGAGCCAAAAAAGTGTTAAAGTTGATGAGTTAGGACTTTGAGAGTCATGTGTGTCAAATTGTATGTATTTGTGCTTAAAAGAACTCATTTTGGTGTGAAATTTAACTTAGTTTTGGTGTTTTGCAGAAAATAGAGGAAACAGGAATTTTCCATAAATGCGACCGCATTTCTGCCAAGGCCAAAATGAAATGCAACCGCATTTCTGGGCAGATGCAGACAGTTTCGAGTCCGTCGCGGGTCGGTTTGAACTAGCGTTTTGCACACCTAACCAATTTATTTGACTCCGAAACTGACTGGGCTACTTGCAAGCACCATTTTTCGTGACTTCTCAACCACTCCCCACGCTATAAAAGGCCACGATTCGAATTCAAATTCAAGCATAACTCACTGGGAAGAAAAGAGTAATGACAGAACCCTAGTAGACGCCCATGAGTAGAGATGCCTGAGGTCCTTGCTAGAAGACGAAATTCTAACCTTAGTTAGACATCAACCTGAGTGTTTGTAGAGATTTCACCCTATTTCCACCTTGCAAAAGGAGAGCAGAGTGTCGTGAGAACTCTAGAAGGATTGGATAAAGAGAAAAACCCTAGTTTTAGCTACTACACTATATTTTTCCAGCACTTGTTTCTTTTCATTACTCTATATTCTGTATTCATTATTTCAATGAAAAGTTGTTCATTTGCATTATATTCCATCATGCGTAGCTAAATTCCATTGAGGGGTTCGGTATAGTGAATTATGGTTTAAATGGCTTGAAAGTTGCTTATTTGCCTAAGTTCTATGTATCACATGTCATCCTTTATTGAATATCATTCTGAATCTTGTTGAGTTTAACTTGATCACTTAGACTTTGAATGCTATGTGAGTTAGATACTGAAAGGGTCAAACAATATCGGTTTTCATGAAGGTGATATAGGAGAAAGGGCTCGAGAGAGTGTATTCGGTGTTATAAGGGATGGTCGCTTATAACAACTATAGGGTTATAGGTTGCATGCATGAATAATCTATGTCAGAGTTGAGTCACAGAAATGTGTATAACGGTAGTCGCTTAGTCTTCTAACGGTTCTTGGGAGTAAGGCCAAATAGGAGTTAAACCTGACCCAATGCATATGTAGACATAGGATAAATAAGCCATTAATAGAGTTATTTGCCTTAGGGTTGAAACTTTACTGAATACCTCGCTTTTATTATTATTGTTATTCTTGTACTTGTTTGCTCATTTATTTTCCAAAACCCAATCATCATTTATTTCCTTCCACCTTCAAAAGCAATTTAAGAGCAGTTTCTTCTTCAAACCTGTTTTCCAACTTAGTCTCTGTGGGATCGATACCTTTGGAATATTTCCAGAGTTTTTTTTATTACTACATGCGATAGTGTATACCTGCACTTGGTTGGCTGAATTTATTCTTATTCATTATTTATCATCTTTCGCAACATCCATCTTCAGTCACACCACACATCAGCTACCTCTCAGGTCTAACTTGTTTGCCTTCTTTTCACTTGCTTCCAATGCTCGGGATTTGACCTAATTTGCTCTTTTTAAGTCCTTTTTGCTCCAAAGTGCTCTCGGGAAGCTCTAACACCAAATACCTATAAAATAACACAATTAAGCACACGATTAACATAAAACTAGCAAGATTAAGACTAGTTAAATAGGGTCAAATTGGTCTTATCACTGAAATTTAATGTTTATTGTTAGCTTAAGCTAGCCACTTAGGTTAGCATAATTTGTATTTACCTGATGGCCAAAATGTTGGAGTTAAATGCGCGGGTTCGCAATCTAGTCGTCATGGTAATTGTGATCGCAACTGGGGGATGCTATCTGCACCATGTCTATGTGGGCAACATAGATAGTATTTCTTAGACAGTTGTAATGCCTGAGTAATTTGCGGGCGCAAAGGTGGGCGCAATCTGATGCTTAAAGTTGATGCTATTTGAATTCCCCCGTTTATCTCATAGAGTTTATTTGTTTTCATTTACTTGCTTATCTTTACTTTTGTCTTCAATCAAAACCATCTTCAAAATATTTCTTTGGTTATTGTTTTTGGTTGCAAACTTAGAGGAGGTTCCCATTTTTACAGAATCTTGTGTTTTCAACTAGTCACCATCTCTCTTGGGTACAATATCTGGAATACTTTTCACTTTATTACTTGATAGTGTATACTTGCACTTGAGCAGGTGTTGCATTAGCAGCACGCACGTCAGTCGCACTGTGAAATTCTTATGATTTGCCTGCGTATCACCCTAGGAGCGGCCATCCCTTCGGAAGGCCTGATCATAGGTTTCGGAACACCGCAAACTCCATAAATGGATAGGGTTTCTTAGGTTAATCACCAACAATTGTCTTTTCCTAACGGTAAGCCTGTTGGTGTGTACCTCTGGGATCTGAAAGTGGAGGGTTACACTTACGGGGAGGAGTTAAATGTTAACGAGATCTTTGACCAAACAAACGGTAACTAAAACTAACGAAATATGATTATCCTGGTGTTAGGATTTGGTTGAGAACGTCTCAATTCAGAGGAGGAGTAGCTGACCTCCCTTCCGTGGTTGTTGCTCTAAACCTCTGAAGTATTGTTGCAAAAGAATTATGATTTATAGGGTGCTTAATTACTTTTGCTAAATTTGATTAGATTATTTATGTAATGGGTTAATTGCTAGACAACAAATTTAAGATTATTTGTTCTTATCAGCATGTATAGTTCTATAAGTGCCTCGTCTATACGCCAAATTCGTTATTGGTATAAAACATATGACTAAGAAAACAAACTTAAATATTGAACTAGTAGTGAGTGATTTCGAAACGGTCTTAAACTGAGGAACGTCCTCGGACTCCTGTGTGTACTTCATCTCAAAATGTTCGTGATGAATATTACATAGGAAAACTGCCAAGCCAAAAGAAAGAACACCAAAGACTCTAAATATGATTTATTCATCTTGAAAACGTGCTTAGTAAAGAATAATGATTTAGAATAATGATTCAACTTGAATCCTTGATTCAGGTGGCACTAATCACGCATGTTCTTCTTTTCAAGGAATAGGTTCCTGGCAACAACTGTGAGCTAGTAAGATGACTCTGAATGTTAGAATAGGAGAGTTCATCTCGGCTATGGCAGTGGGAGACATAATGTTATTCTTCTCCGATGAATGTTACATGTTACTTGATAATGTGTGTAAAGTTCTAAAGATTAAAAGAAGTTTAAATTCTATATCTTGTATGCTGGAACAAGGTTAATCTATTACCTTTTTAATCAATGAACTGTTCATTATAAAAAGGATGCTAATATTTCTTCTACAAAATGAAGAATAACTTATATGTTTTAAGACCGTTGGAGTCTAGAGCAATTTAATTCATGAGATGTTTAAAATTGCTGAGACTCAACATAAAAGGCAACGCGTTTTTCAAAGATACTTGTCTTTGGCACTTGAGGTTAGGCCATATTAAATCTCAATAGGATTGAGAGATTGGTCAAGAATGAACTTCTAAACAAGTTAGAAGACGTCTATTACCTCCTTGTAAGTCGTGTCTTGAGGGCAAGATGACTAAATGACCTTTTACTGGAAAAGGTTATCGTGCCACAGAACCCTTAGAGCTCGTGCATACGGGTCGCTACGGTCCAATGACTGTCAAACCTCAAAGAGGGTATGAATATTTCATTAGTTTCATTGATGATTATTTGAGGTATGGTTATCTCTGCCTAAATGCACCATAAGTTTGAAACCCTTGAATAGTTCAAGGAGTATAAGGCTGAGGTTAAGAACAAATTTGATAAGACAATAAACACACTTTGATTCGATTGCAGTAGAGAGTATAAGGACTCAAAATTCCATGACTATTTGATAGAACGTGGAATTACGTCCTAAACTCCCAACATCAGGTACACCTCCGCAGAATAATGTATCGGAAGGAGAAATAGAACCTTGTTCGACATGGTCCGATGATGAGCTATGCTCAGTTGCCTAAAATCAATTTGGGATTATTCAGTAAAGACTGTAGTTGATATTCTGAATCTGGTTCCCTTAAAAGGTGTTTCTGAAACACCGTTTGAGCTCTAGAGAAGGCATTAAGCGAGTTTACGTCATTTCAAAGTTTGGGGATATCGTGCATACGTGCTAGAGACAAATTCAAAGAAATTGGAACCTCATTCAAGAATATGTTTTTGTAGGTTATCCCAACAAAACGAGAGGTGCATACTTCTTCAATCCAAAAGAAGATAAAGTATTTGTATCGACAAATGCTAATTTCTTAAAAGAAGACCATGTTAGAGATCACAAACTACGCAGTAAGATAGTGTTAAGTAAGTTATCTAGTGAAACTGCAAATAAATCAACAAGAGTTGTTAATTAGGCTAGTTATTCAATAAGAGTTGTTGATTAAGCTGGCACATTGAGTCAGTCTCGCCTTCTCAATTGTTGAGAGAGTCTCGACGTAGTGGAGGGTTGTTATTCAACCTGATGAATACTATTTGGATTTAACTGAAACTCTGGTTGTCATACTTGATAACAAGCATCGAGGATTCATTGACCTTTAAACAGGCAATGAATGACGTGGACAAGGACGAGTGGATTAAAGCTATGAACCTGAAAATGGAGTCCATGAACTTTAATTTAGTTTGGGATCTTGTAGATCAACCTAAAGGGGTAAGACCCATAGGGTGTAAATGAATTTATAAGAGGAAACGAGACGTAGTTGGAAATGTATAGACATTTAAGGCTAGACTTGTGGCAAAGGGTTTTACCCAGCGAGAGGGGATTGAGCATGAAAAAACCTTTTCCCTTGTTGCCATGCTGAAGTCAACTATGATACTCCTATTCATTGCCACATTTTATGATTATGAAATATGGCAAATGGATGTCAAGATTGCCTTTCTGAATGGCAATCTTGACGAGAGTACCTACATGTCTCAACCAGAAGGGTTCGTTGCTCAGGATCAAGAGTGAAAGGTTTGCAAGCTTAAAATGATCCATTTATTGGTTGAAACTGTTGGGATGAAAGTCCTAGCGCAACGGAAGAGTATCGAAGGATCTCACACTGTATATTAATCAATATTAAGATAGCGATATGAAAGGAAAAATTACAACATTTATCATACATAAAAGCTGTTGTAAATAAGTATAAAAACATGTTTGAAAGAGTAGAAATTTTGAGATACATAATCTCAAAACCCAAGGGAAAAGAGACTTACTTTCGTTGTGACTTAGAACAATTTTCACCAACTCCTTGGGAAGATCACGAACTCTTTTCTTCTTTGGAATATGAAAAATGCAGCAACTCCTTTTGGGGGCTCACCACTAAGGTTACACTGGTATAACTCTAGGTCTAGGAGGTAATAGACTGGTGGGAGTCTTTTTCTAAGAGGGAGGCTTGAGAGAATACAAAAATGAGCCTTTAGTCTTTTCTTGTGTATTGTGTGTTCACAAAACCCTAGGTTTATTGTTCTATTTATAGGAAAAAATGCCATGAATAAAATATTCACAAATAATCAATCATTTCCATAATTGAACACTTTCAATTCACATTCACATTCATGACTTAGTTGTCTCAAATTACTTTACGAGCTACTAGTGGGACCTAATGGACTTGCAGATCAGAAGCTCCAACGATATGAGATTAATTGGTTAAACTCATTAACCAAATTAATCATTATTCGTTAACTATGGGTACATTCCACTATAGACTCACAGTTGCACTCTTCTCACTGCAGACATATTTTCTATGGATATAGACCAATAACAACAAGTTAGTCCTTCACGCATGTTTGTAACACCAGTTGGGTCAAATTACTGTTTTACCCCTGGGTTACCTCTATGTTCTTAAGTACCAGAGCTCCTCTAGTGAACAATCTGTTTGTGGTCCAACCACCAAACAGAAGACCCTCTTGTGCCAATGAGAGGGTAGGACCCTTTGTTCAAGACTTGGAGACACCACTTAAGGGAACACTCATTTGCTTCCTAAAGTCGGGAAGGAGTGAATTCCATCTTGTGTGATTATGTTTCCAACTCCCCACTCGGTCTTGTCCCCAAAATGATAGGCTTATTGAGTCGGCGTATTAGCCAATCTCACCCATACAAATCAAAGGACAATCCCTCATAAATAAGAGTCCATACCCCACTCAGGATTGAGACTAAGTTGTCTAGGTCGTCCTACTGAAATAGAAACCTAACTAGTTAACGGTGTTATAACCAGCGGTTACTATTTTATGGTCTGGTCTTATGCAAACTCATTGCATAGGATACCCTCACTTGCATGTCCCCTACACGAACGCATTGGATCATGGCGTTTGTATAAAATACAAAGTGGGTCGTATCCATAGTGTCACCAGGATAAGGCACCTAGTCTTATCCCTACACTATAGACCATT
Source organism: Luffa aegyptiaca (assembly GCA_017139565.1). Classification (NCBI taxonomy): domain Eukaryota; kingdom Viridiplantae; phylum Streptophyta; class Magnoliopsida; order Cucurbitales; family Cucurbitaceae; genus Luffa; species Luffa aegyptiaca. Next base: position 10,998,825 of record CM029396.1, read on the forward strand.
TAGGTTGTATCTTGAACAGTGATCCCCGTATGTTCCACATACAGTTCAAGACTCATACCACAGCCTAGGATGTCTAGTTTATTGGATTAGGGTTATTTAGGCATGACTAATAATACTTAATTGAATAATACATCAATATTATTTTATTAATATTCAGTCAATCGTTAGATTTACTATCTACGAGTTTTAGGGCATAAAACCCAATAGAAACAAGCGTGCAGGTCCTAGAATATAATATTTGATATTGCGATCAAGTCTTATGGCTTTGAACAAAACGTCGATGAGCCTTGTGTCTACAAGAAGATCATCAACAGCTCAGTAACTTTCTTAGTTTTGAATATGGATGATATTCTACTCATCGGGAATGATGTATGTTATCTAACTGACATTAAAATGTAGCTAGCAACCTAGTTCCAAATAAAAGAATTGGAAAAGGCTCCATATTTTCTTAGAATCCAAAATGTTCAGAATCGTGTAACAAATAGCTAGTCCTGTTTCAAGCTTCTTATATCGACAAGCTGTTGGTTCGATATAAGATGCAGAATTCCAAGAAGGGTTTGTTGCCTTTTAGGCACAGAATTCAATTGTCTAAGGAACAATGTCCTAAGACCCCTCAAGAAATTGAGGACATGAGACATATTCCATATGTGTCGGCAATAGGCAGTCAGGTCTGGCATATGGTATGCAATAGGGATTGTTAGTAGATACCAATTTAGTCCAGGGTAAGACCATTGTACTGAAGCGAAAATATCCTCAAGTATCTTAGGAGAATGAGGGAGTATAAGCTCGTGTATGGCGCTAAGGATTTGATCCTTACAAGATACACTGATTCTAATTTGCACACCAATAAGGATTCAAGGAAATCCACATTGGAATCAGGATTCACCCTAACAAGGGGAGCTATAATATGGCGTAGCATCTAGTAAGGATACATTACAGACTCCACCTTGGAGGCTAAGTATGCCATTGCTTGTGAAGTAGTTAAGGAGTCTATATGGCTTAGGAAGTTCATAACGCATTTGGAAGTTGTTCCAAATATGAACTTGCCAGCCATAACAGAAGCAAACATATAGAACACAAACGTACATCTCATCTGAGGGATTATGTAACGAGGGAACATGATTGTCACAAAGACAGCCTTGGAGCAAAACATTGTTGATCCATTTACGAAGGCCCTCACGACTAAAGTGTTCGAGGGACATCTAGATAGTCTAGGTCTGCGAGTAATGTACACAGGATAATCTAGGGCAAGTGGGAGAAATGTAATGGGTATACTGGATGCCCTAGTTTCGTGTATTGGTACTTGTTAATACAAACCCCCTATGTTTCTGGATTGATGTACACCTCACTAGAATTTTAGTCCAAGTGGGAGTTTGTTGGGTTTTATGTCCTAAAACTCGTGGATAGTAAATGTAACAAAATTAATTATAATCAATAAAGCGTTATTGAGGTTATTCATTAAGTGGTTATTCAATGGTTGTTTAATTATGCATTAATAAACCCAAATCCAATAAACTAGAACTCATGGCTATATAAAATGAACACTTGAACTTTATATGTAGACATAAAAGCGGATCAAGTTTGAGTAATAGCCAAAACGGTCTATAATATAAGGATACGGTTGGGTACCTTATCCTGGAGACACTTGGAGACATGCGAGTGGGGGCGTCCTATGCAATGAGTTTGCATAAGACCGGATCGCGAAACAAGTCACTTTCACTTTATAACACCATTTACTGTGAAACTGACTATTTCATGCGATGACCTAGGTAACTCGATCATAATTCTGAGATAACTATGAACTCATGTTTATTCGGGATTATCCTTTTATTTGCATGGGTGAGAGTGGCCTATCATTGCCGACTCAATAAGCCTACCATTTTGGAGATAAGACCGGGTAGATAGCTGGGGACATAGTCTTGCGAGATGGAATTCACTCCTACCCACGTGTAGGGATAGTAGAGGTTGTTCCCCTAAGTCTTGACTCTAGGTCTTGAACAAAGGTGTGTCGTTCTCTCCTGGTTCGAGAGGAATTCCTGTTTAATGGTTGGACCATAAACAAATTGTTCAAGTTGAGATTTATGCCCTAAAACTCGTAGATAGTGAATGTAAACAAATTGTATACTTGTTTCAATAAAGTGTTATTGAGTTTCTACAATAAAGTGTTATTGTTAAATATTGCACAAACTGACCCAAATTCAATAAACTAAGATCCAAGGTTGTTTGTATGTAACTTGAACTAGTATGTGGGGTCATACGGGGATCGATGTTCAAGTAACAACCTAAAAGGTCTATAGTACAAGGATAAGGTTGGGTACCTTATCCTGGTAACACTATGAAATACGGCCCGCTTTGATCCAAAGCGCCCATGTAGTAGACATGCAAGCGGGGGTATCCTATGCAATGAGTTTGCATAAGACCGGACCATGAAATAGTAAATCACTAGATATAACACCGTTAACTAGTTAGGTTACTGTTTCAATAGGATGACCTAAGTAACTCAGTCTTAATCCTGAGTGTGTCATAAACTCCTTCTCATGAGGGATTGTCCTTTGATTAGCATGGGTGAGAGTGGCCAATATGCCGACTCAATATCCCTTCCTTTTTAGGGACAAGACCAAGTGGGAGGCTGGGGACATGACAACACAAGAAGGAATTCACTCCTTCCCACTTCTAGGAGAAGTAGATGAGTGTTCCCTTAAGTGGTGACTCCAGGACTTGAATAAAGGGATCCCACCCTCTCACTAGCCCGAGAGGGACTTTCTGTTTATTGGTTGGACCATAAACAAGTTGTTCATTAAAGGAGCATTAGTACCTAAGGAGACAGATGTAACACAGGGGTAAAACAGTAATTTGACCCAACTGTGATTACGGACACTCGTGAAGGATTGACTTACCAGTATAGGGCTATATCCATGGACACAGAAATGTTCTACAGCGAGAAGAGTCCAGCTGTGGGTATTTAGTGGAATGACCCATAGTTAATGAATATTGGTTAACCTGATTAATGAGTTTAATCAGTTAACCTCATATCATTGGAGCTTCTGATTGTAGGTCCATTAGGACCCCCTGCTAGCTCGTAAAGAGTAATTAGGAACAATTATATCTTGAGAGAATCTGAATAGTTCAAATTCATATTGGGAATTAAGTTAATTGTATGAGATACAAATTAATATAATGTATAGTGATACATTAAAATATAAAGTCTAATTTGAGATTAAACTTTATTATTATGAGAGAAATAAATATTTGAAGACGTTCAAATATTAATATGAATTTGATTCATATTAAATTTATAGGATATAAAAGAATTTGAAAGGAGTTCAAATTTTAATATGAATTTGATTCATATTAAAGAAATAGTTAATTGAAGGCCTGAAATTAAATATATAATATTTAATTCGGTAATTAATTAACTAATAGAAGGTCTGGAATTAAATATATGATATTTAATTAGTGATTAATTAATTAATTCTATTGGAAATTAATCAATTATGGAAATGATTAATCACTTATGGAAGTAATTAATCATTTATGGAAATGATTTAATCACTTATGGAAGTGATCAATCATTTATGGAAAAGATTAATCAATTATGGAATTGATTGGTAATGGAATTGGTTAATTATAGAAAAAATTAAATCAGTTATGGAAATAATTGATTTTAAATGAATATTTTATTCATGGTCTTTCTCCTATAAATAGAACACTAAACCTAGGGTTTAGGAACTACAACATATGGCCACCATAAGGCCCTCTCATATTCTCTCAACTCAAGAACTCTAGGGAGAATTTTCTCTCTAGAGTTTTTTCCATTCAAGATTAGGTAGTCCCACAACTATGTTCATAATCTCAGAGTTATAGTGGGAAAGATCAAATGGTGATGTTCTTTGTTGTTGCAGAGCAATCAAGAATCATTCTTGATTTTCAGAGAAGTCAATGAAGGTTTGCTTCTCTTTTCTTTATTATAGATTTAGATCTAAATTTTGTATGCTTAGCCTTAAGTTTGTGTAGAATTTGTTCTATGATTTTTGCCAATGTAATGATATTTTTGGATAAACAAAATTAACTACGAATCGGTCTCAATTACGCTTCCGTTTTATCGGAATTAGGGAATTCTAAATCCTTCAGTTCATTAGAGGATTGGTGGAACTTAAGGAACAAGATTGAAGGGTTGGCTAATAATCTTGAATGAAAAATGAAAGGCTTGCTGTGTTTTTTCCATGAAAGACATATTATGAAGTTCTCTCAAAACCAACATGTGTATTCTCCCTACTCTTCCTATATTTATCACGTATGGCTCCCACAAGCTCGTTCCAAGGCTGGAGAATAGCGGGAAAAATCTCGATAGTGGTTCACAAGTCGTTTGTGTGAAGAAACATCCACGGAATTGCAAGAATTCGAGCTCCAAAGGTAAGTTTTTCGAAGCCTCCTTTTTCGTTCAATAAGCATGCTTTTAGTTAGAGAGATTAATGTAATTAATCACCTAAGATCTCAAAATGCTTCCACTCGAGTGATTTACGCTCCTTCAATTACCTAAGCCCGGCGTACTCCTGGAATAGCCAGAGAGTCGTGCCTGCATTCACGGACAAACCAATGCACTTAGCCCGATTCTAACCCAAATCTTATTAACATGCCTATTAATCAAATCTAGATCGCATTGGGACTAGCTAGACTAACCATGCATGCATTCTAGGGATAACACGCCTAAAATACAACAATTAAATCTCCTAGCTCAAGGACACATGTCAAGGTGCTAAATCTAAGAAATCAATCCTAAACTAGCAGCATGCTATCCTATTTTAATACTTTTAATTAGCATGTGAATTTAACAAGCAACGGTCGACGTTGTCGATCTCTCTGAACTTTGCTAAATTATGAACACAGAGCTAGAATCACAAAGATAAATTAATCAAGCAAATAAGAGCAGACATCTCATTAAAATAAATCCAAACTTACAACCACGAGTCTCGATTACACGATAAATGAGCTTTGCCCGTCATTCAGAATGCGAAACCTCGCTCCCGAGCTCGATCCACCATGAAAAACAAAGAAATCTACTCTAAAATCCTAAGAAGTATGAAAATACAAAGAATTGGGAAAAAAACAAGAGAAAAACGACGGAAATCAAACATGGAATAATCTAAAATTGAAAGTGGACCTTTTATAATCCAGCTGATAGCGTCGAGACGTTGACGATGTTGTCTTCACAAAAACGTATGCAAGACTACCCAATGTCGAGACACTATAACGCAGCGTCTTGATGTTGGCTCTCGGGAAAACAACGTCGAGTAGGCATTTTGCAGCGTTAAGACGCTCTCGGTTGACCTTCAGCGTGTGTTGACTTTTGTTGACCGAGGGTATTTTCGTCAGTTTGCTTCGGTTTAGCTCATTTTCAACCTGAATCGGTCCTGAACTCATGTTTTTAAACCTGCAACAATATTGTAGTCAAATTAAAGCGTTTTTCACATAAAATTCAATGAAGATAAGCAATTTAGGATGAGATAAACATATAAAAAATTCGCTCTATAGGTACAATTTGATAATAAAAAAAATCATTGTTGAAAATTTAATTTGGAATGAATGAAAATTTGAATGCATTAGGGGTGAGCATCACAAACCGAAAAATCGATCCGACCGTCCAAAATCGATTGAACCGACGTCGATCGATTGGTTTTCTAGCAATTCCGATCGAAGTTAGTTTTTCCATAAGAAAAATCGACCAGTCAGTCGGTCGGTGGGCCTAAAAAGACCCAAACCAATCGAACCGACAAACTCCCTTCATATTTATAAAAAAAATAAAAAAAATAAAAGAAAGGTCACGTCTAATGTGCATGGTCTTTTAGATTTCCCATGTAAAAGAAAAAGGAAATATTAATTGATTACCTATATATAGGTAATCACTACTTATTTTTTAAAAAAAATTATTGTTTTCTCTTTCTAACCTAAACCCACGATGCTTTCATCTTCTTCAAACTTGAACCATTGATTTTTCTCCTCTCCCTCACAGAGATAAAGCTCAACCCACGCGGCTGCTCCCCTCAGTTGAAGCTTCTTCGTGCCGTTGAAGCTCCGTCGAAGTTTCGATTTCTCTCTTCTCCCTCACACAATCGACGCCAAACCCCACGTCGCCGCTCCTCTCCATTGAAGCTTTTATTCGCTATATCGCTCTTTCTCTCCATCGTGCCGCTACTTCAGCCGTGTCGTCCTCGCCGCTTCAGTTGTGGTTGTGTCGCTCCTCCATTTCCTTTAGTCACAGTCATCGATTTAAATTGACCGACCAACTGGTCGGTCGATCGGTCGGCGAACTTCAAGCAAAAAATAAGTCGGTTTCTAGTTGGTTTGGGGCCAAAACCAACCTCGACCGACCGATGCTCAACCCTAGAATGTACCACTAAGTTGATAAGTATGGAATTTAAATAATTTGAATATGTAAAATTTTATCTTTCCTTCTTTTCTAAAAATTAAGGATTTGTCTTTAATTACAGCTAATTATAAATTTTTAAATCAATTGAAATTTCAAAAGCTTTACTAAGTATTACTCTTCCACATTCTTTATAACTATGAAAAAGGGTCTTCTTCCACTGCTCTCATTTCTCAAACTTCATTTTGAAGAAATAGCAACGATAAAGTAAGAGAAAAATATATTTTACTTTTTCCCAAAGTAAATATATTTTAAGGAATTGGTAAACATATATTTTAGGTCTCGTTTGATAACCATTTTGGTTTTTAGTTTTTCATTAGTTTTTTTTTTTTGTTTTTTTGTTTTTGGTTTTTGGCCTTCTGTTTTGAAAACAAAAAACTATATAATATTTGATAACTGTTTTTTGTTTTTTAAAAATGAAAAATCAAACATATTTGATAATTGATTTTGGTTTTGTGTTTTCTAAAAAAAATAAATATGAGTTGTTTGGGCCTCGTTTGATAACCATTTCGTTTTTGGTTTTTGGTTTTTGAAAATTAAGCTTATAAACACTCCTTCCACCTATCCATTTCTTTGGTTTGAACTTACATCCTTCCGATGTTTTCAAAAACCAAGTCAAATTTCGAAAAAAAAAAAGTAGTTTTCAAAAACTTGCTGTTGTTTTGAAATTTGGCTAAAAACTCTAATGTCTCCTTAACCAAGATGAAAACCAAGGTATGGAAATTGAGAGAGAACAAGCATAATTTTAAAAAACCAAAAACCAAAAACCAAAAACCAAATGGTTATCAAACGGGGCCTAGGTAATTGGTTTTTGTTCAATGTTTTTAAAAAATAAAATAAAACTATTTTTTATAATTTGTATTAATATTTATATAGACATGACATATGTTCGTAAATAATCAATCAATTAATAAAAATGAATTTGTAAAATTAGCAAAAATAATTATCAACGTTGTGCTTGATTTGTAGTTAAAAGTTGATCAACAATTTGATTCGTAGATATTTGAGTAGATTTTGACTCAAAATTTACCACTAAACTTTGTCAAGTTGTATTAATTTTCTTTCATAAACTTTCTATTTTATCAAATTGGATCGAGACTTAGTTAAATGTTGTAATTTCTACTCTCTATCAAATTTTCTTTAATTCACACACTAATTTTAAAAAAAAGAAATATAAAAATCCCTATACAGTCACAAATTTCAATAATGTCAAGTTTTGCGGAGATTTAAGTTAGACTAATGTACAAATTAACTATTGAATCGTTTTTTTCTCAAAACTTATAAATTTTAACAAAATTTTAGCTCTAATATCATATTTCTTTAAAAACCTATCAATTTGTTCCATAAATAGGTTTTAAATTAATTGAAAGTATTGTAAAGACATTTTTCTTTAATGAATCTTCCAACGAAAACTTACTAGAGAGTGAAAGTTGCAATCCTTTTTCAAGTTTAAGCTTAAGATTGCAAATTTAATTTATCCTTAAAAAATTAAATAAATAAACTTAAGATTGCAACATTTATTTAAGCATGAGATGCATAATAGAAAGTTGGGGATAAAAGTTGATAAACTCTACAAATTTAGGAGTAAAAATTTATTTGTTTTTTTTTTAATATATAGCACAAGATATAGATTAGATATAATATTTATTTGATAACATTAAAATATAAGTTTGAACAATACCACATAATTTTTATTTTAAACCACTCATTTCAAAACGCTTTTATATACGAAAAAGACAAATTTCTTGTGCAAAAGTAGTATTAATAATATATATTATAATGTCAAAGTGAGCATATATCCATAATAATTAGCATGTACTCGTTCCTTGAATGAGAAGTTGACATATTCATCCTCCACATTTGTTTTACTAAAAAAAATATTATTACTAATTTATTATTGTAATAATACATATAATTAACATTTGGAAGAAAAAAATACATATAATTAAAAATATCTTGTAAGGTGTGATTAAATTGTTTTAAGTTTTAGTGTGGTTATTAAGGAGGCGTGGAGGCTGTCCATTTTTCGAAAATAAAATTCTGATTTTGAAAACTAAAGTCCTATTTGATAAGCATTTGATTTTTGGTTTTTGAAAATTAAGCTTACAAACACTACTTTTATCTACGAATTTCTTTGTCGTTCTAATACCTTCTTTCCATGTTTTAAAAAATCAAGTTAATTTTTGGAAACTAAAAAAAGTAGTTTTCAAAAACTTCTTTTTGTTTTTGGAATTTAGTTAGTAATTCAAATGTGCCCTTGACAAAGATGAAAATCATGATAGGAAAATTGGAAGAAAACAAGCATAATTTTCAAAAACCAAACACCATATGGTTATCAAATGAGACTATTTTTTCCCCCATTGTCCGTTTTTCTTCAAAATTCTGATTGCATGTTTGGGAGTGATTTTAAAATTGACAAAAATACATTTTGTCATATTAAAAATTACTCTAAAAACATGCCTTTAATAATTCAAAATTAATTTTGATGATATGAAAATCACGTTTAAAAGTGTAAAATTAAACATGAAATTGATTTCGAATAATTAAAGGTATGTTTCAAACGATTTCAAACCTCACAAAAGTGATTTTAGTCATTTCAAAATCAGTCTCAAACATGTACTAAAAACGTGGTTAAAAATCTAGAAACCAAGAAATGAATAGTCAAATACATTCCATTTTTAAAAACCAAAAAAAAAAAAAAAAAAACCGAATTGGCTGGTATACCTAAAGCAGACACCACACGTGCATTTGCACACGGTAAACAAATGCTCCAACTCAGTGCACAGCTGCTCAATCACGGTATAGGTGACAGCTCACGCCACTCCTCACAACAACTGGTAGACCTAAAGCAGACAACATTTCGAATGTTTTTCCATCTCTGTGCATACCACAGCAGCTACATGTCCCATGCTTGGTCATATTTGTTGGGATTTATTCTCTATATTTATTGGTTTCCCATTTTCTGATTTTGACTTCAATAGTACCGACTTTTGCCCTAGCTTTTTTTTTTTTTATTTTTTTATTTTTTTTTAACTTTATTTTCTTAATTTCTTTTTAAAATTTATTGAAAGAAGAAAACTTGCTCATGTGGAATGATGAACCTATGACTTCACATCGCATGGGTGTACAAAGTTGTTTTATTCTCAGATAATATTTTACTGCATATCGGTATGTAAGGATCTTTGTACATACTACTATTAAAATATTGACAACCATGAGAGATAATTTTTTTTTCTCATTTTATATATTTCTCTTTCTCAATTGTCAAGTTTTGAATGAGGAATTCCTACATTTTAGTATGCAACCAAGTATGGTTCAATGTTCCTCATTACCACTACTACTAAATTTAAGTAGCCAGAGTAGACGATAGTCCATAAACTACAAACCAAAAAAACTTTTCACTACCACTACGGCTTATAAATATCTCAACAAATTTCCATAGTTACATAACTCATCTTTTTCTTGCCTTTCCTTTTGCACAATGGAGTTGTGCTTTCCACTCCTCTTTGTTTTGATCCCAGTAAAGTCGTGTTTTCAAGTTTTTTTTTTTTTTTTTTTTCCTTTCTTTCTTTGTCTGTAATCTCAATCTCACGATCGTTTTTCTTTCATTGCAGCTCATAGTTGTCTTTTGCATGGAAAGTGTGCATGCTTCTCTTTTGCCTAAATTATATTGGGAATCCAAACTCCCAAACACTGAAATACCCAAAGCACTCAATGATCTTCTCCGATCAGGTCAGTCTTCTTCTTCTTTTCTTTCTTTTTACATATGACTAGGTTAATTTAAGGTCATATAGAAATGATAAAAATATATGTAAACTTTGTTAAATTTTATACAAATATGTATGTTCATTATTTATTTTTTTAATATATATTTTTTTCTGCAAGATTCTCTTACCTCACTGAAAAGCCACAACGGAAAACCTCTTCCTCTTCAACTTCAACCAGATGGTCTAAATTATGGGTATATTAGTTCTAATCTTGCTCACGATCCCAACTTTAACATTACAAGTCTCTTCTTTTTAGACAAGAATCTAAGTGTTGGTACCAAACTTAACCTTCATTTTCCAAAAACATCAACAACAAAGTCTCCTTTCTTGATTCGTGAGGTTGCAGAAACGTATCCATTTTCTTCCAAACAACTCCCGGAAATACTCGTCAAATTCTCGATGAAACCTAACACTACGGAAGCAAACTTGATTGAAAATACGATTAAGGATTGTGAAGTTCCTAGCATCAAAGGAGAAGAAGCATATTGTACTACGTCGTTGGAGTCGATGGTGGATCTCGGCACCATCAAGATGGGGAAGGAAGTTACGGCAATCTCAACCGTAGTTGAGGAGGAAAAAAATTTTTATTGGCAAGTTTCCAGCGTGGTGAAGAAATCGTCAAAAGACAAGGCCCTTGTTTGCCACAAGAAAACATATCCATATGCAGTATTCTATTGTCATTCGACAGAGAGCTCGCGAGTTTACAAGGTTGATTTGACAAGCACCAATAGAAGAAGTTTCAGTATAATAGCAGTTTGTCACAACGACACCTCTGCTTGGAATCCAAAGCATTTGGCTTTCCAAGTGTTAAAGGTGAAACCTGGAACTATTCCTATATGTCATTTCCTACCTCAAGATGATGTGGTGTGGGTTTAAGAAAAATATTCTCTAGTCTGGGTTTAAGATTAAATTTTAACGTGTACTGTACTTTTCCTTTTCATGTCGCTGGTTTGGTATTTGGATTACTTTGATCCAGGTCTGTTGGCTTATTTTGATGATCATTAATGTCTGTTTGCGTATTATTTTCTAATTAACAAGATATCATATATATATATATATATATATATATATATATATATATATATATATATATATTATCCATTAATTAACATTAAATTATTTTAGTTCTAATTTATAACGACACAATTTATTAAGAGCCACATATTATAATAAATTAAGGGTATATATCTCAAACAAAAAGGCACAAGCATGCATTTTTCTTAAATTATTATCCATTAATTAATATTAAATTATTTTAATTCTAATTTATAATGACACAATTTATTAAGAACCACATATTATACTAAATTAAGGGTATATACGGTATTTAGTGAAAACTAAAGAATAACATTGTCCAAAATAAGTTTCTTCCACATTCATACTTTTATATAACTAGATTTTCCACACGTGTGTTGCATGTGCGGTTTTCCTATTTTAAAATTTAATTTTAATAATACAATTTGAAAGTATTTACAAATAATAATTATATTATTTGTTAATTATGAATTCCAAATTTTGAAAATATTATTGACATGCACTCTTGACCAAGAGGTTAGAAGTTCGAATCTCTCAACCCAAATGTTGTTGAATCCAAAAAAAAATTGAAAAACTCATCAAATAAATGAATAAGAGACTTACATATAATTTTTTTTTCATATAATTATAAGAACTAAAAAAGGAACAAACACACACAAACACATCCATACAAAATTAGGTACGACAATAAAAAGAGAAGAAGAAAATGAATTAAGAAATCACCTCAAATGTTTGGGGTGGTTCCAATCTTCTATTACTATATTTAATATATATATATATATATATATATATAACGTCCCGTGTTTCAAAATTAAGTTTTTTTTGGAATAATTGAGCCTATTCACTCAAGTTCTAATTTGGAAAATTAGAAACTTTAGTTAGTTCCTAAGTTGTGTTAATTAAATTTCGACAATTCAAGAGTTTTGTTTTGGACCGTATCTCCAATTTTCAAAAGAAACCCAAATTCTTTGGATTTAAGATTACCCAATTATTTAAGAACTTTAATTGGGTTTAAACTTTGGATAAGAGATTAAATTTCAAATTTAAATTAGGATTCTCTTTATTATTTTTGGACTATTACTCTTGGAAGAAAAGAAAATGATAGATCAAAAGAAAATGATAGATCAACCAAAATTCCAGCAAATTCCCATTCAATCTCAATCTGAACTTGTGTTTCTTATCTTTATATTGAAGAGGAAAATTTGCACCTCTTCATATGGTGAAGACAACACATTTAGAGAAGGGATAGGTGTGCAAAGGAAATGAATTGGTGCTTTGAGTCACAAAACACCACCACCTCCAAAAAATGGAGTTTTAATTTTAATTTTAATAAATTCTAATCTAATTTTAATTCAAAATTAATTCTAATAATTAATTTTAATTAAAATTCATTTTAATAAATTAAACAATTTAATTAATAATTTATATTTAATATCAAATATTAAATTAAGCATTTTGCACCAATCCCAATCATTCTCGATCTCGATTTTTGAATATGAAACACTATTCAAATTTAAATCGAAATATGCATCAAATACATATTATAATATTTAAATCCTATTTAAATATTTCCTAACTCTCTCTAATATAGTTTAATTTGTAATTAAACTTTTAACGTTAAATATATCGAACATGGTTTAACGATAATTCCCTAAAAATGAATTTGAACGCGTTTAAAATTCTTCATCACACTTGTTCTAAGGTTTATTCCGTATGAGCTAGCAGGGGGACCTAATGGACCTACAGATCATGGGCTCCAACGATCCGAGATTAACCAGCTAAACTCTTTTAACCCAGTTAACCAACATTCGCTAACTACCGGGACACTCCATTATGGCCCGATAGTTGAACTCCCCTCACTGTAGATATATTTCTGTCCACCCGATATAACCATGATTAGTAACTCGACCCTTCACTGGTTGTTCGTAACTAAAGTTGGATCAAAAGTCTGTTTTACCCCCTGAAGTTACATCTTGTTCCTTAAGTCTCCAGCTGAGTCCCTAATGAAAATCGGTTTGTGGTCTCACCACTAAACCTAAAACCTCTCGGGCCAATGAGAGGGCGAGATCCCTTTGTTCACGTTCCGGAGTCAGTCACTCAAGGGAACGATCTCTCTACTATCCTTAAATTGGGTATGAGTGAATTCCATTTTGCAAGACTATGTCCCCAGCTATCTACCCGTTCCTATCCCTGAAATGGGGGGTTTATTGAGTCGGCGATGTTGAGCCACTCTCACCCATGCAGATCTAAGGATAAGCCCGAATAAACAGGAGTTCATAGTTAGCTCAGGATTAAGATCGAGTTACCTAGGTCATCACATTGAAATAGTCAATCTTGTTAGTAAACGGCGTTATAAAGCAAGAATGACTTATTTCTCGGTCCTGGTCTTATGCAAACTCATTTGCATAGGACCCCCCCCACTCGCATGTCTCTACATGAATTATTCATGATCACGCCGTTTGTACTCAAACAAAGTGGGCCGCGTCACATAGTTTTCCTAGGATTAAGGTACCCAGCCTTATCCCTATACTATAGATCGTTTGGGCTATTACTTGAACTTGATCCATAGTTCAAGTATTCATATCATAGCCAAGGATTTTAGTTTATTGGATTTGGGTTATTTAACGTGCAATTCACTCATTTAATAACTTGAGTGAACAAAAACTCCATAACGACTTTATTGAACAAGTATATAACTATTTGTTTCATTCACTATCTACGCGTTTTAGGGCACCAACCCCAACAATCTCCCACTTGCACTAAAACTCTAGTTTAGTGGGATGTACATGTTGGGTTTTATGCCCTAAAACTCGTATGTAAACAAATTGTATACTTGTTTTAATAAAGTGTTATTGAGTTTCTGCAATAAAATGTTATTGTTGAATATTGCACAATTTGACCCAAATCCAATAAACTAAGATCCAAGGTTGTTTGTATGTAACTTGAACTAGTATGTGGGGACATACAGGGATCGATGTTCAAGTACCAACCTAAAAGGACTATAGTACAAGGATAAGACTGGGTACCTTATCCTCCCGCTTTGTATTTGATACAGACGTATTGATCCAAAGCGTCCATGTAGTAGACATGCGAGTAGGGGTATCCTATGCAATGAGTTTGCATAAGACCGGACTGCAAAATAGTAACCGCTAGCTGTAACATCTTTAACTAGTTATGTTTTTATTTCACTAGGATGACCTAGGCAACTTAGTCTGAATCCTGAGTGGATTATGGACTCCTGTTCACGAGAGATTGTCCTTTGATTTGTATGGGTCAGAGTGGCCAGTACGCCGACTCAATAAGTCTACCATTTTGGGGACAAGACCGAGTAGGGAGCTGGGAATATAATCACACAAGATGAAATTCACTCATTCCCGACTTTTGAGGAAGTAGATGAGTGTTCCCTTAAGTGGTGTCTCCCGGTCTTGAACATAGGGCCCTACCCTCTCACTGGCCCGAGAGGGGTTTCTGTTTGATGGTTGGACCACAAACAGGTTGTTCATTACAGGAGCATGGTACTTAAGGAGGTAGATGTAACTAAGGGGTAAAACGGTAATTTGACCCAGCTGGAGTTACAAACACTCGTGAAGGACTAACTTGCCGTTATTAGTCGATATCTGTGGACACAAAAATAATCTGCAGTGAGAAGAGTGCAGCTGTGGGTCTTTAGTGGAGTGATCCACAGTTAACGAATGTTGACTAACTTGGTTAATGAGTTTAGCCAATTAGTCTCGTATCGTTGAAGCTTCTGATCTGTAGGTCCATTAGGTCCCACTGTTAGCTCGTAAAGAGACTTGAGGCAATTAAGTATAAATTGTAAATTGAAAGTGTTCAATTTATTTAGGGGAATCATATAATGTATATTGATACATTATAATATAAAGTTTATGAAACTTTATAATATAATTTTGAATTAATTTCAAAATTAATTCTTGAGAGAAAATATTTGAAAGAGTTCAAATAATTAATATGAATTGGATTCATATTAATAATTTAATAAAATTAATAAAATCCCTAAGATTAAATATGTGATATTTAATTGGGTAATTAATTATTTATTTATTAAAATTAGATATAAATAAGATAATAGATTTGATCTTATTCATAACCTTTTCCTATTAGGAAAATGTCTTGGTCTTTACCTATAAATAGGACCCCTGGGGTGGGGTGAAAGGCATCCCATTCACTCTACTTCTCTCGGAGAACTCTCCTAAAAGACTCTCATCAGTCTCTTACCTCCAGTAGTCTTAGAGATATGCCGGTGTAACCAATTGGTGGTGTTCGCACAAGAAGGTTGTTGCGTTTTTCGATCTCACAAGCAAGAAAAGAAGAATTGATCAAGGCTTCCTATGAAAGTAAGTTTCCTTGAGAACCTTGATCACTAGGATCATCTAGATTAGATCTAAGTAATTATTAAACATGTTTATAGCCACTTTACAGCATGCTAAATATGTTTTTATTGTTTTATATTTTTGCAAATTGTATTGGTATTTCAATTAGAATTAAAGACTCTGAGTAGGTTCGGTCCACGCGCCCCACTTCTTCCGCTGCGCCGAGGGCTCTCATTCCCTTCAGTACAATAATCTATAACAACAGTGAGTGAATAAATACTTGCATTAATAAAAAAAATTATAAATACAATAAACTAGGGCATTATAATACCCAATACATCACAATTTTATGAATACTGGTTATATTCCTCCCACTTTCCCTAGATTATTTTCTATACATATCTTGCAGACCCAGACCCTCTAGATGACTCTCAAACACATTAGCCGTGAGAGCCTTCGTGAATGGATCAGCAATGTTGTGCTCCAACGCTATCTTCATGACGATCACGTCTCCTTGGTGCACTATCTCCCTGATGAGATGATATTTTCTTTCAATGTGTTTGCCTCTCTTATGGCTTCTAGGTTCTTTTGAGTTTGCAATTGCACCGCTATTATCACAATAAAAAGTGATGGGCAGATGCATATTTGGAATGACTTCCAAATCGATCAAAAACTTTTTGAGCCATATCGCTTCTTTTGCTGCTTTGCAGGCAGCTACATATTCGGCCTCCATGGTCAAATCAGCTATGCATCCCTGTTTGATGCTACGCCATACTATTGCCTCTCCATTCAGAGTAAATATTGAACCCGATGTGGATTTCGTCGAATCCTTATCGGTTTGGAAACCAGAATCAGTGTATCCTGTAAGGATCAAATCCTTATCACCATACACGAGCATATAGTCCCTCGTTCTCCTAAGATACTTGAGGATATTCTTCATGGCAGTCCAGTGATCGAATCCTGGATTAGATTGATACCTACTGAGAATCCCTACTGCATAACAAATATCAGGCCTAGTACACAACATGGCATACATTAGGCTGCCTACTACAGAGGCATAGGGAATTCGTCTCATATCCTCAATTTCTTGAGGAGTCTTAGGACATTGTTCCTTAGACAAAGTAATTCCATATCTGAAAGGTAATTAACCTTTCTTGGAATTCTGCATCTTATATCTAATCAACAACTTGTCTATATAAGATGCTTGAGACATAGCTAGCGTCTTGTTCTTTCGATCCCGAATAATTTGGATCCCTAGAACATATTGCGCCTCACCCAAATCTTTCTTTTGGAACTGAGTTGCTAACCAATTTTTAATTTCAGTTAGATAGCCTACATCGTTTCCGATGAGTAGGATATCGTCTACATACAAAACTAAGAAAGCTATTGAACTTTTGACGATCCTTTTATACACACAAGGCTCGTCAACATTCTGTTCAAAGCCATAAGACTTGATCGCAGTATCAAATCTTATATTCCAGGATCTTGATGCTTGTTTCAATCCATAAATGGATCGTTTGAGCTTGCAAACCTTTTGCTCTTGACCTTGGGCAATGAACCCTTCTGGCTGAGACATAAAGATACTTTCTTCAAGATTGTCGTTCAAGAAAGCAGTCTTGACATCCATTTGCCATATTTCATAATTATAGAAAGCAGCAATGGATAGAAGTATTCTTATTAACTTTAACATGACAACTGGGGAGAAGGTTTCTTCATAGTCAATCCCTTCCCTCTAGGTAAAACCCTTTGCCTCAAGTCGTGCTTTAAAGGTCTGTACCTTTCCAGCAGCGTCTCGTTTTCTCTTGTAGATCCATTTGCATCCTATGGGCCTAACCCCTTTGGGTTGATCTACAAGATCCCAAACTGAATTAAAGTACATGGATTCCATTTTGAGGTTCATAGCTTTAATCCATTCATCTTTGTCAACGTCATTCATTGCTTGTCTATAGGTCAATGGATCCTCGACTCCGTCATCAGGTATGACTGGTGTTTCTGTTAAACCTAAATAGCGATCAGGTTGTCTAATAACCCTTCCACTACGTCGAGGCTCTCGTATCTCTTAAGAATGACGTGATTGACTTGAGGTGCCAGCTTCATCAACAACTTTCGTTGATGTTTCCATAGCTTCGTTCGATAACTCGCTTAACACTATCTTGCTGTGTGGCTTTTGATTTCTTATATGGTCTTCTTCTAAGAATGTGGCATTTGTCAATAAAAATACTTTATTCTCTTGGGGATCGAAGAAGTATCCACCTCTCGTTTCATTAGGGTAGCCTACAAATAGGCATAGTTTTGAACAAGGTTCCAATTTCTTCGGGTTAGTCACTAGCACGTGTGCTGGACAACCCCAGATTCTAAAGTAACGTAAACTAGTTTTACGCCCTTTCCACAATTCAAATGGTGTTTCATGAACACTCTTGGATGGAACATTGTTAAAAATGTAAACAGCAGTCAAAACTGCATGACCCCAGAACGAGTCAGGCAACTGAGCATAGCTCATCATAGAACGAACCATATGTAGGAAGGTTCTATTTCTCCTTTCTGATACACCGTTTTGCTGAGGTGTACTAGGTGCTGAGAGTTGAGATGTTATTCCATGTTCTATCAGATAGTCCTGGAATTCGTAATCCATATACTCTCTGCCTCGATCAGATCAAAGTGTTTTTATCTTTTTACATAACAAGTTCTCAACCTTTGCCTTATATTCCTTGAATTTTTCAAGGGCTTCGGACTTATGATGCATCAGGTAAAGATAACCATACCTAGAATAATCATCAATAAAACTAATGAAATATTCAAATCCTCCTCGTGCTTTAACATTCATTGGACCACAGAGGTCTGAATGTATAAGCTCTAGAGGTTCTTCTACCCTATAACTTTTTCCCCTAAAAGATTGTTTTATCAGTTTGCCTTCAAGGCATGACTCACAGGGAGGTAGAATCCCACTCTTAAAACCAATCTCCCAATCCTATTGTCATTTCCCCTTGCTCTTAGACCTTTGAAATTTAATTGGTTTAGATTAAGAATAGCCTATAACCATTGGGTATTCTCTAATTGTCAGTTTCGGCCCAATTCGATCATTAAACAACACGTATTTGAGGTCGTTTGGGTGCTGATCGGTAAGTCCAGTGGCCTTTTTTTTAGACAGAAAGTTCCAGTTGCCTTAAACCTCTAGAAATTGTTGTAGTTAGCTTTAGAATAGTTTAACCTTTGGGTGTCCTCTAGTTTCAGTTTAGTATCAATTTGGACTCAAGACAACACTTATACAAGGAATTTTGATGCTCACGACTCTTAGAACTCTAGTGGTTCCAGTCCTATTTCTAAGATGAAAGAAGACAAAGTCACATTTCTATGATCTTTTCCACTATTGTTTTGTGAACCCGCACATTTAACTCCAACCTATCGACCATCAGCTAAACACAAACTATGCTAACTTAAGTGATCAGTTTAAGCTAACAATGAAACTTAAACTTCAACAACAACAAACAATGCTAAGAGGAAGCAAGGTTGCCTTTGCATAGATGAGACTTTCTTCTACTCAAGGTATCCACATATTTGAATCCTGATAGCGAGCATAGCTAGCTATTCTTTTTCCTAATTAATTAAGCTAGTCTTTTATATTTAATTGGCCAAAATTATGCATTTAAGTGTTTTATTTGTAGGAATCATGTTGTGGAGTTAAATCGAGAAATTGGAGCTAATTGGATGTTCGGGATGCGAAAAGAGGCCAAAGGAACGAAGAGAATTGAAGTTGGAAGCTATTGGAATGTGCAATCTGCAAGCCAGCGTCGAGACCCTTGGTTCTAGGCGTCTCGACACTAGTGCTTTCCTCTTTTAAATTAGGCGGCAATAGGTCACAGCGTCGCGCAGCGTCTCGACACTCTCGGTTAATTTCCTTTACAGAATCTGGGATAAGGCGACAGCGTCGCGACGCTGTGTCGATTTTTCTTCCTATAAATACAATACAATTAGGTCAGATTTGGGGACTTCTTTTGATGAAATTTTGGCCTAAAACTTGACTAGAAAACTGCTATGGAGGCAGAAGCAAGTGGAGAGGAGCGAGATTCAAGGCTTTGCTCGTGGAGATCGTGACGGGGACGTGCAGTCTCGGCTACTTAGCATTTAATCCTCTTTCCCCTTTACTTTAGTAGTTTTAATGATTGATGTTTACTTAGTTTATATCGTAACGCGTTGTATGAATAACTAAGTCCGTAGTCTTAGGGAATGATGTAGCCGTTGGGCAATTTTGGATTGATTATTGGATGTTTTTCATGCTTTCATTTATGCATAACGTATTGGCCATAAATTGATTGATGTTTGTGTTTGAATCTAACTCGGGAGAGAGGATTTAGCTTAGAAATCATTATGCATGACTAGGATTAATCTTGAGATTGGGAGATAATAGATAATTCTAGAAATCTTTAAAAAGGCTAACCTTAATGTCTTGCATGTTTAATGAATTTGAATAGGGATATTAGATTCATTGCTTGTGAGAGGATTATGTATACTCGGGAGAGATATGTATGATTGTAGTTTCCTAGATTTATGAATCAAAGCATGTAAATTATCCATTAATCAATCCATAATCCCAATTGGTGAAATCAACTCCCTAAGAACTTTTGCCATCAATTGGTTGTCACACTTTTTATTGCTTTGGGGTAATTTTTGCACTATTTGTCACTTTGTTTGGTTCCCTAAATAAATTTGGACAAGAGTATTTTTGGTAATTAATTTGATTAGAAACTCAATCCAGAGGATGACATTCGAATTAAGTTTCACTATATTATAACTTGGCATGTACACTTGCGGTTAGCAATTTGCGCATCAAATCCCCGAGAAGAAGCTTAGCTCATAGATGAAAGTAAAGTGCAAGAAATAAAAGAAAGAAAGCATAAGATAAAAGAATAAACTGGATTCATATTAATTAAAAGGAATGAGTACAAGAATGATAAACTTACAACTGAAAATTAAAGGAAAACAGAAAACATTCCGTTATTGAAAATAAAGACTTAATAGAAAAGTAAAGACTAGACTAGACTAAGGATCTTCCCCTCTCTATCTAGTTTGCTCTTGTCCTCTTTCAAGGGGAGACAAGCCTTTCTCTTCTTCTTCTTTCGAATGGAAGAGTCAACAGAGGCTGAAAGACCCAAAACTCGGAGTGGTTATAAGATGAGAAGAGAGAAAAATAAAAACTATCCTAAGGATGAACTTCCGAGCTCTCTTTGCTTCTTGCATCTTGATTGCCTTTTATAGACCTTGGTGTAGGATTGTAAGATACACTAGCAGAAGCAATTACGGATCTTGGGCGTTTAATTTCATTAATTTAACACATAAAGCATGCTGTAAAATAGTCCAGAAAACAGAGTATCGGAAATTACTTACCTTTGAAGCCAAATCCGAGCGATTCGTTGGAAGTTTCTTAACACAAACACGTCGTGGACTACCATCGAGATCTTCCCCGCTATTCTCCGGCCTTAGAATGAGTTTGTGGGAACTCGAAAGAGATGAAATTAAGGGAGAAAGAAACTTGAAAGCTATGGGTTTTATTTCCTTTTTTAGAGAGAAAAACTTCAGCCTTGAACATCTTCTTGTGCCGAACATCAACCATCATTCATAATCCATATTTCTTTTCATGTTTTATAACAAGAATACATGCAACCTTCACTCCAAATTTAAGACAGCAAATAATGAATTAAGTGAGTCATGGTGGATGTGGCTTGTTGAGAAAATTTGCATGAATCAATTATTCATGCTTAATTTCATTTTGGTTAAATTAATTTCTAATTTTAAAATTAAATCAGAATTAATTTAATTAATCAATACCACATGTAATTAATTTAATATCAAATATTAAATTACTTTATTCACCAATCTCAACCTCTCTCGAAAACGAACATGAATCCCTATTCAAATTCAAAGCAAAATTATGTATCCTATACATATTCATAATATTTAAATCTTATTTAAATCTTACCAACTTTCTCAAATTATAGTTTACTTTATAATTTAAACTATTACACGTTAATTATATCACATATATTTAACGTCAACTCCCTATATCAAATTTGAATGATTCAAACTCTTTTATCACTATTGTTCTAAGGTTTATTCTGTATCAGCTAGCAGGGGGACCTAATGGACCTACAGATCATGGGCTCCAACGATTTGAGATTAACTGGCTAAACTCTTTTAACCTAGTTAACCAACATTCGTTAACTAATGGGACACTCCACTATAGCCTGTAGTTGCACTTCCCTCACTGTAGATATATTTCTGTCCACCCGATATAACCGTGATCAGTAAGTCAATCCTTCACAGGTTGTTCGTAACTACAGCTGGGTCAAAAGTCCGTTTTACCCCCGAAGTTACTTCTTGTTCCTTAAGTTCCCACTGAGTCCCTAATGAACAATTGGTTTATGGTCCGACCACTACACCTAAAACCTCTTGAACCAATGAGATGGCGGCGCACCTTTGTTCACGTCCCAGAGTCAGCACTTAAGGGAACAACCTCTCTACTATCCCTAAAGTCAGGTAGGAGTGATTTCCATCTTGCATGACTATGTCCCCACCTATCTGCCTGGTCTTATCCCCAAAATGGTAGGAAGTTATTGAGTCGGCGATGTTGAGCCATTCTTACCCATGAAAATCAAAAGATAATCCCGAATAAATAGGAGTTCATAGTTAGCTCAGGATTAAGATCGAGTTACCTAGGTCATTGCTTGAAAGAGTCAGTTTTCACAGTAAATGGCGTTATAAAGCGAAAGTGACTTATTTCACGGTCCGGTCTTATGCAAACTTCTTTCACATAGGACGCCTCCACTCGCATGTCTCTACATGAATGATTTATGATCACATCGTTTGTACTAAAATAAAGTGGGTCGCTTCACATAGTTTTTCCTAGGATAAGGTACCCAGTCTTATCCATATACTATAGACCGTTTAGGCTATTACTTGAACTTGATCCACTTTTATGTCACTACATAAAGTTCAAGTGTTCATATCATAGCCAAGGGTTCTAGTTTATTGGATTTGGGTTAATTAATACATAATTAAAACAACCATCCAACAACCAGAAATTGAATTACTTCAATAACGAATATATCGTTATTTTTACCTTTGTTACATTTACTATCCACGAGTTTTAGAACATAAAACCCAACACTTGGAAGGTGGGGTTGGCAGTCGAGATCAGTGTGAGAGAGCCTTAGAAGGTAAAAATTCACGATCCTTGGAGATTTGATACGAGATTTGGGATTTTCGGATGATTCTGTGAATGATCTCGCGAATCTCAGAATTCTGTTGGAAAGCCTAGTTGCGGCTGCAAAGTCAGACCCAAATCTTTATGCATTGCCTTGACACTTCTGTCTTCAGCTAGGGTTACTTTCATAATTAGTTTGTGGGCGTATTTCCAACGCATCTTCCACATCTTCAGGACCAGATGTGGACGCAAATCTGCAACTTCTACTCTTTTGCTCTGCTACTTTTAAACTCCAATTGCAGGCACAATTCCCTTGCAAAGTCCTCTACACAAAAACACTTAACTTGGATAAGTTCTTACAAAAGTAATCTCTTTTGAACATTTTTAGCATAAATTCTATACTTCTAAGATTTTCCACATGATTCTAAGTTTTTTGCTAAATTGACTCAGAAAGATAAGATTTTAAGCACAAAGTCTTTGCTTTCTAAACAATAACCTAAGCTTTTAAGGCTAAAAACACAATGAGCGTTATCACACCCCCAAACTTAAGCCATTGCTTGTCCTTAAGCAATTTCAACAAAAACAAAAGAATCAAGAAAGAAAAGATGTGCATTTCATAGGTAAGTTTAGTTTGTGAGGGCGCCTTTCAGGAAAGAACTCAGCTTCTAACACTCTAAGTTAACAACAAGACTTCTCTAATACTAGGCCTTTACTCACTTCTCTCAAGATAAAACATTCTCATGCATTTTCACCTCTATTACATGTTATTCAACCTAGCCTTTATTCAGAGTAGCCTATCTCTTTCGTGAGTTATCCTATCTCTCATAATGGAAAAGAAAACTTAATTTCCTTCCCCCAAACTTATTTGGAGTTGATGCTAGGCTTCATTCTCATTTTTTTTAAGAGAATATAGGAGAGTCTCATAGCCTTCTACACCTTCGTTCCAACATACTAACACTTTGTGGTGAAAGTAGCTGACTACGAGCATAGCTCACTATTGAGACTAGCGCATACTCACTTTCCATACTAACCTTTCATGTAGTGGAAATTGTGGGTGTCACGACCGCCTCTGGTTACTTGGTTTATTCGAGAATGAGGAGTATCTCCTTGCTTTTTCTACTTCTCTATTTTTTTAGCACTAGCAAAAGGCAACATGATACATGATACATGATACATGATACATAGAGAGTACAAAAGACAAAACTGTCCCCCCAAACTTAAACGAGTCAATGTCCCCATTGACTAAACATGAAGAACATAATAGGAGAGACTAAAAAGGATGAACAAGATAAAATCAAGTCTAAACTTCCTAAGGGTTTTGGCAGTCAAAGCCTAAGGTGAGTTTGGACTTGAATGCGTTATGGAGAGAAAAGTTTATTCAGGCTTCATGCTTTGAAAAACTCGAGGTTACTAAAGTATTTAAAGAGCCTAGAGAGCTTTAGTTATCATCATTAAAGGTGCCAAAAAAACAAACAAATCACTAAAGCACACTTAACCTTAAAAAATCTTTTAGAATTCTTTTTCAAAGAGATAATTTTTTAATGAAATTTTCCAAACAAAACTTAAGAATACAAGAAACAAACAAAGAAAGACAAGCAACCTATCTAAGAATAAGAAATAACATAATGAAATGCAAGAAAGCAAATAAAGAGACTCACTAACCTATCAAAATAAGACAAACAAACAAAACAAGATAAAAATAAAACAAAAGAAAGCAAGTAAAGATAACTAGACCCAATTTCTTATCACCTGTCAATAAAAGAATATTGAATTAAAGAATAGAAGGGTGAAAAGAAAACTTCACTAGGCATTTGAAGGGTCAGCTCTATCACCTCTAGGCGGGTCCATATTTATTTCGGGGAAAGGAGGGAGATAATCGTCAAAGTCCTCTACGAGCTCATCGAAGACCTTTCTTATGACATGATCTCGAAGCTGAGCATATGCCATGTAAAATCTGCACTACTCCCTCATGTACTCTAGATCTCTCCTCAACTCCACTATATTATCTTCAGGTTGTTCCTGGGGAGTTGGTGGTGGATGAGCTGGAGTTTGCGGCTGGTTTGCGGCCGCATCTTCTGTTTCTGCTGCAGTGGAAGCTTTTACAGGTGGTTGCGAGGCTTGAGCTGCAGGAGGAGTGGATTGAGCTTCTTCTCAGGGGAGGTCACCTTCAGTTTTGAATTGGTAATGAGCTTCTTGATCAAGCTCACATCAATTGAAGTTATGGCGACCTTCTTTTCTTCTTTCTCCTCAGGTTTGACTCCTGCAAGCCTGCATAGCTTCTGTTGGGTTTAATGTCCCATAAACTCGTAGTTTGTAAATCATTAAACATATTCTATTTCCAATAAAGACGTTATTGAGGTTATTCAGTAAAAGATGTTATTGAATATGTAAATTGCGAAAGTTTAACCTAAATCCAATAAACTAAGATCCTTGGCTATAACATGAATACTCGAACTATATGTAGGGACATATCATAGGATCAAGTTCAAGTTTATAGTCAAAATAGTCTATAGTATAAGGATAGGGTTGGGTGCCTTATCTTGGGGACACTATGGACGCGACCCACTTTGTATTAAGTACAAACGATGAGATCCTAAATCGTTCATGTGGAGACATGTGAGTGGGGACGTCCTATACAATGAGTTTGCATAAGACTGGACCATGAAATAAGTCACTTTCTCTTTATAACGCTGTTTACTATAGTAACTGACTATTTCATAAGATGACCTAGGTAACTCGATCTTAATCCTGAGCTAACTATGAACTCCTGTTTATACGAGATTATCCTTTGATCTGAATGGGTAAGAGTGACCAGACTTCGTTGACCCAATAAGCCTACCATTTTGGGGATAAGATCGGATAGATAGCTGGGGACATAGTCTCGCAAAATAGATTTCACTCCTACCCATTTCAGGGATAGTAGAGAGATTGTTCCCTTAAGTACTAACTCCAGGACTTGAACAAGGGGCCCCACCCTCTCCATGGCACGAGAGGGACTTAGGTTTGATGGTTGGACCACAAATCGATTGTTCATTAGAGGATTAGTGGAACTTAAGGAACAAGAAGTAGTATAGGGGTACCTAGCTATAGCTACGAACAACATGTGAAGGATCGAGTTACTGAACATGGTTAAATCAAGTGGACGGAAATATATCTATGGTGAGGGGAGTGCAACTACCGGGTTATAGTGGAGTGTCCGGTTAGTTAACGAATGTTGGTTAAGCTTGGTTAATGAGATTAGTCGGTTAGCCTCGAATCATTGGAGCCCATGATCTATAGGTCCATTAGGTCCCCTGATATCGAGCATAGCTAGCTAGTTTTCCCTAATTAATTTAGCTAGTCTTTTATAATTTATTGGCCAAAATTATGCATTTATGTGTTGTATTTGTAGGAAATATAGTTTTGAGCCAATTGGATGTTCAGGATGCGAAACAAAGCTGAAGAATGAAAAAGAATCAAAGTTGGAAGATTGAAGATAGGCCCATCCGCAGACCAGCGTTTCGACACTACTC
The DNA here is from genome assembly GCA_017139565.1 of Luffa aegyptiaca. Lineage (NCBI taxonomy): Eukaryota > Viridiplantae > Streptophyta > Magnoliopsida > Cucurbitales > Cucurbitaceae > Luffa > Luffa aegyptiaca. The sequence continues at coordinate 11,025,092 of CM029396.1, forward strand.
TCTAGGCGTTTCGACGCTGACATTCTATATTTGGAGTTTGCAAAAAAAAAAAAATCACAACGTCGCGACGCTCTCGGTCGAAAATCTCAAAATCTGAAAAATCGCGGTAGCGTCGCGACGCTACAACCAAAATTTTTCCTATAAGTATTTTGCGATTACGACTTTTTTGGGGGACTTCTTTTGGGAGATTTTGAGCCGAAAACAGCCCTCTTTGGAAGCTGAAGCAAGTGGTGGAGAGCGGGATTGAAGACTTTGTTTGTGGAGATCGTGACGAGGACGTGCGGTCTCGACCACCTAGTGTTTAATCTTCTTTCCCTCTTACTTTAGTTAGTTTTAATGACTTTTTCATGCTTAGTTGATTTTGTAAAGCCATGTATGAGTAGCTAAGTTTGTTACTTAGGGATTGATGTAGTCTTTTTGGTTTATGGATTGATTTATGGGTTGAATTGTGCAATTGTTTTATGTTTGCATTCTTAATTTAATGCTTTCAATTAATTGGCCATTAGTTGAATGATCTAAGTGTTGAGTCTTGCTCGGGAGAGGGGATTTAGCATAGACTTAATTAAGATTGCATGACTAAAGTAGAATTTCTAAAATCGTGACGGAATTTAGAGTAACTTTAGAATTGGTCAGAAAGAACTAAATGCCTTGCATATTAAAGAACTTAGATAGGGATATCAAGTTAGTTAATTTGCATGAGAATCAATTATACTTGGGAGAGGTAGTTGTGATTAAAGGTTCTTAGACTCATAAAACCATTGTGCGTTATAATTCATTCCCTAAAATCAATCCTAGATTAAATTGACGAAATCAATTCCCTATGTATTGTCTCAATTGAATTTCACATCTTTAATTTTCATTACCTTGTTTCTAAAATTCACTACTTTTTGGTCCCTAAATAAAATTGAACAAGAATATTCATGGTAGTTAATCTAACTTAAATATTCATGGACGACACTCGATTTCAAAATCACTTTATTATTACTTGACCCGTGTGCTTGCGGTAGGAAAATTCCACATCAAGTTTTTGGCGCCGTTGTCGGGGATTGGCACATTTAGTTAGATTAATATTGTGAAGAAAATTGTTCGATCTTAATTTAGGGTGTAGTTTTACTTTCCTAGGTTGATTGCAATTTTTTTTCCTTATTTATTTTTTTTCCTTATTTGTTTTTTTTCTTAGTTTAGTATTTTTCTCATGTTTGTGTAATTTTTCCTTTTTTGTTCTTGCCATTATTTGTCTTTGTTTTCCTAAATTAGTTAGTATTTTCTTTTTCTAGATTTTATTTTTTTCCCATATTTACGTTAGTTGTTTTCTTTTCTAGTTTCTTTCCTTAATAGTTTTTTTCCTTAATTGTTTTCTTTCCTTTTTAGGGTAGTTTAGGTTGTGTATGCGAAGGGATAGGGAATTGACTTTAGTACCTTTGGATCTCGAGATCGAGAGAACAATCCATAGGCTTCGAAGGGAGACTAGAGAAAATATTCAAATGGCCGACCCAAATCCGCCTGAGGAGCCTAAGCCTATTAGAGACTTCTTTCAGCTCTTGTTTTACGGGCAACAATTGGGGATTGTCTATGCCTCGATCAATGCCAACAACTTTAAGCTAAAGACCGGTCTCATTCAGATGGCTCGAGATTGTGCTTATAGAGGATCACCCACTGAGGACCCAAACTCTCATCTAAAATCCTTTTTAGACATTTGTGGGACAGTAAAAATAAATGGAGTTTCAGAGGATGCCATCCGCTTACGCTTGTTTCCTTTTTCTTTGCAGGATAAAGCACGAGATTGGTTGCCGTCTATTCCCACTGGAAGCATCACCACCTGGGAAGCTTTGGTCCAGGCCTTTCTGAAGAAAATTTTCCCTCTTGCAAAGACGGTCAAGTTGAGGACCAAGATTGGGACGTTCCAGCAACAATTTGACGAGCAGTTATTCGAGGCATGGGAGCGTTACAAAGAGTTGTTGAGGAAGTGCCCCCAGCATGGATATCCTGATTGGTTGCAGATTCAATTATTTTATAATGATTTAAATCCAAGTACTAAGACTATTGTTGATGCAGCTGTAGGTGGGACTCTGTTGTCCAAAACAGTTGAGAATGCTAGAACTTTGCTGGAGGACATGGCCACCAACAGCTATCAGTGGCCATCTGAGCGGTCTGCACCGAAAAAGATTGCTGCTGGAGTTTTTGAAATCAATAATGTAAGTGCACTTTAGGCCCAGATGTCTTCCCTCGCCAATGCTTTTCTGAAATTTTCAGGTACAAGGAGTGCACAGTCAATTGAATCAACAGCTGCTTTAGCATCTCAGTCGTAGGAGGAGACCATCGAACATGTTCAGTACGTATCAAATTTTAATTTTAGGGGATATAATAATAATTCTACACCTACACATTATCACCCTAACAATAGGAACCATGAAATTTTTTTCTTATGCTAATAATAAGAATGTTCTTAATCCTCCTGGTTTTGCCCCTCAAACTCAAGAAAATAAAAAAAAATCTTTAGAGGATCTTGTTGGAGCTTTCAATTCAGAGTCTAGTAACAGGACAAACAAGTTAGAGGAGGCAGTCATTGCCATCAACACCACAGTGAACGACCATAGTGTAGCCATAAAAAACATTGAGACTCAGCTGGGACAGTTGGTAAGTGTTGTAAACACCATGAACAAAGGTAAGACCCCAGTTGAGCAGGAGAAAACCCAGATGGAGTACTGTAAGGCTATTACTGTGCACCAGGAGGAGGTTGAAGAGGAACTTGAGTCTGAGGAGTATGACACGCCTACTAGGGAAGATGAGGAGGACACTTCATCAGATGAAGCTGTAAAGCCTGAACCTGAGCCTCCTATTCCTTCTCCCACAACGATGGTCCTCAAAGAAAAGAAGAGGAAAAAGAAAAAGAAGAATAATCAGGTTCAGTTTGACAAATTTATGAATGCTTTTATGAATCTGAACATTCATATTCCCTTTGCAGAGGCACTAGAGATGCCACAATATAACAGGTTCATGAAAGAATTGAAGGATTGGAATTCCGTAATTCCATAAAGCGGAAGCGTGATTGGGACCGATTCGTAATTAATTTTGTTTAATCTAAAATACCAATACATTGGTAATAGTATTAGAACTATTCTCAATATATATTAAGGCTAAGCATACAAAAATATTAGATCTAAATCTAATTTATAAAGCAACAAATTACTTACTCTCGTTGACAACTCAGATTAAATTCACCAACTGCTTGTGAATTAATCACGAACTAGTGCGAACACTACCACTATGGCTACACCGATATGACTCTGAGACTTCTAGAGGCAGGAGACTGGTGGGAGTCTAGAGGAAGCCTTGAGGGGAATTCTCTGAGAGTAGGAGAATGAATGGGATGTCTTTCACCCCACCCCAGGGGTCCTATATATAGTAAAGACTAATACCTTTTTCCTACCTTTTCCTAATAGGAAAAGGTCTCTAATTTTAATAAATAAATAATTAATTCCATAATTAATTAATTTCCCAATTAAATATCATATATTTAATCTTAGGGATTTTATTAAAATTAAAATTAATATGAACCTAATTCATATTAAATTTATTTGAACTCTTTCAAATATTTTCTTTCCTAATAGGAAAAGGTCTCTAATTTTAATAATTAATTAATTAATTCCATAATTAATTAATTACCCAATTAAATATCATATATTTAATCTTAGGGAATTTATTAAAATTAATATGAATCCAATTCATATTAAATTTATTTGAACTCTTTCAAATATTTTCTCTCAAGAATTAATTTTTGAAATTAATTCAAAAATTATAATATAAAGTTTCATAAAGTTTATATTATAATGCATCAATATACATTATACGATTCCCCAAATAAATTGAACACTTTCAATTTATAATTTATACTTAATTGCCTCAAGTCTCTTTACGAGCTACCAGTGGGACCTAATGGACCTACAGATCAGAAGCTCCAACGATACGAGACTAATTGGCCAAACTCATTAACCAAGTTAGTCAACATTCGTTAACTGTTGGTCACTCCACTAAAGACCCACAGCTGCACTCTTCTCACTGTAGAATATTTTTGCGTCCACGGATATCGACCAATACAGTAAGTCAATCCTTCACGTGTGCTCGTAACACCAACTGGGTCAAATTACCGTTTTACCCTTGGGTTACCTCTGGTTCCTTAAGTACCACTGATTCCTCTAATGAACAAGTTGTTTAGGGCCCAACCACTAAACAGGAGTTCCTCTCGGGCCATGAGAGGACGGCGCGCCTTTGTTCAATCCCCGGAATCAACCCTTAAGGGAACACACATCTACTTACCCCAATAAGGGAAGGAGTGAATTCCATCTTGTACTGTTATGTTCCCAGCCCCCATTCGGTCTTGCCCCTAAAATGGTAGGATTATTGAGTCGGGGAACTGGCCACTCTCACCCATACAAATCTAAGGACAGTCCCTCCTGAAAGGAGTTCATAACAGACTCATGATTGAGATTGAGTTACCTAGGTCATCCTATTGAAATAGAAACCTACACTAGTTAACGACGTTACATCTAGTGCTTACTATTTCACGGTCCGGTCTTATGCAAACTCATTGCATAGGATACCCCCACCCGCATGTCTCCTACATGGATGCTTTAGATCACTGCATCTGTATCGAATACAAGGTGGGTCGTATCACATAGTGTCACCAGGATAAGGTACCCCGCCTTATCCCAATACTATAGACCTTTTAGGTTGTTACTTGGACACTGATCCCTGTATGTCCCCACATACTAGTCAGAGTTTCATTTAAACAACCTTGGATCTTAGTTTATTGGATTTAGGGTTTATTAATGCAAACTCGATTATTCAATAACCAAATTACTGAATTACTCAAATAACACTTTATTGAGATCAATTAATTTGTTTCATTTACTATCTACGAGTTTTAGGGCATAAAACCCAACAACTCCCACTTGAACTAAAACTCTAGTGGGCAATGTACATCAACAATCAAAATTGAATGAATAATCATTGAAGTAGGAATAGTAGTTTGTATTAATACTGTATAATACATGAAAAGTACAAATAAAGATAAATACAATAAACTAGGGCATTCAAAATACCCATTACACTTCTCCCACTTGCACACCTAGACCCTCTAGATGACCCTCGAACACTTTAGCCGTGAGAGCCTTCGTAAATGGATCTGCAAAATTGTGCTCAGAGGCTATACCTGAAGGGATAAAAGCCCCACGCAGTGGAAAGTATTACCGAACCTACTTAGAGTCTTAGATTCTAATTGAAATACCAATACAATTTGCAAAATATTACAGCAATAAATCTATATTTAATGGGCTGTACATAGGCTATAAACATGCTAAAAGATCAACTAGATTGATCCTAGTGATCAAGGATTTCATAAAAAACTTACTTTTGTAGAAAGCCTTGATCAATTCGCCTTTTCTTGCCAATAAGAATGAAAAACGCTGCAACCCTCTTGTGCGAACACCACCAATCGGCTACACCGGTATATCTCCAAGACTTCTTGAAGCAGGAGACTTGTGGGAGTCTTTTGGGAGAAATCTCTGAGAGAATGAGAGACCATGGGATGCCTTTCACCCCACCCCAGGGGTCCTATATATAGGTAAAGGCCAAGACCTTTTCCTAATAGAAAAAGGTCTAGGAATAAGTTCAAATCTATTATCTGAACAATATCTAATTTTAATAATTAATTAATTCCATAATTAATTAATTACCCAATTAAATATCACATATTTAATCTTAGGGATTTTATTAAAATTAAAATTAATATGAATCCAATTCATATTAAATTTATTTGAACTCTTTCAAATATTTTCTTTCCTAATAGGAAAAGGTCTCTAATTTTAATAAATAATTAATTAATTCCATGATTAATTAATTACCCAATTAAATATCATATATTTAATCTTAGGGATTTTATTAAAATTAATATGAATCCAATTCATATTAAATTTATTTGAACTCTTTCAAATATTTTCTCTCAAGAATTAATTTTTGAAATTAATTCAAAAATTATATTATAAAGTTTCATAAACTTTATATTATAATGCATCAATATACATTATACGATTCTCCAAATAAATTGAACACTTTCAATTTACAATTTATATTTGTTTGCTTCAAGTCTTTTTACGAGCTACCAGTGGGACCTAATGGACCTACAGATCAGAAGCTCCAACGATACGAGACTAATCGACTTAAACTCATTAACCAAGTTAGTCTCCATTCGTTAACTGTGGGTCATTCCACTAAAGACCCTCAGCTGCACTCTTCTCACTGCAGAATATTTCTGTGTCCACGGATATCGACCAATACTACAAGTCAGTCCTTCACGTGTGTTCGTATCCCAGCTGGGTCAAATTACCGTTTTACCCCTGGTTTACATCTTTGTCCTTAAGTCCCCAGTGCTCCTCTAATGAACAACCTGTTTGAGGTCCAACCAACAAACAGAAGTCCCTCTCGTGCCATAGAGAGGGTTGGGCCCATTGTTCAAGTCCCGGAGACACCACTTAAGGGAACACACCTCTACTTACCCTAGAGTCGGGAAGGAGTGAATTCCATCTTGTGTGATTATGTTCCCAGCTCCCCACTCGGTATTGTCCCCAAAATGGTAGGCTTATTGAGTCGGCGTGCTGGCCACTCTCACCCATACAAATCAAAGGACAACTCCTCGTGAACAGGAGTCCATAATCCACTCAGGATTGAGATTGAGTTGTCTAGGTCATCCTAGTGAAATAGAAACCAAGCCAACTAACGGTGTTACAGTTAGTGGTTAACTATTTCGCGGTCCGGTCTTATGAAAACTCATTGCATAGGATACCCCCACTCGCATGTCAACTACATGAACGCGTTGGATCATAGCGTTTGTATCATAATACAAAGCGGGCCGTATCCATAGTGTCACCAGGATAAGGTACCCAGCCTTATCCCTATACTATAGACCTTTTAGGTTGTTACTTGAACATCGATCCCCGTATGTCCCCACATACTAGTTCAAGTTACATACAAACAACCTTGGATCTTAGTTTATTGGATTTGGGTCAAATAGTGCAATATTTAACAATAACATTTTATTGCATAAACTAAATAACACTTTATTAAATACAAGTATAAAATTTGTTTACATTCATTGTCTACGAGTTTTAGGGCATAAAACCCAACAATACCTTCGTGACGATCACGTCCCCTCGTTGCACGATCTCTCTGATGAGATGATATTTGCGCTCTATGTGCTTGCCTCTTTTGTGACTGCGAGGTTCTTTAGAATTTGGCAATGCACCACTATTATCACAGTAAAGGGTGATTGACAAGTTCATATTTGGAACAACTTCCAAATCCATCAAGAACTTCTGTAGCCATACAGCCTCTTTAGCTGCTTCACAAGCAGCGACATATTTGGCCTCCATGGTGGAGTATGCAATACATCTTTGCTTGATGCTACGTCAGACTACAGCTCCCCCGTTGAGGGTAAATACTGACCCTGATGTAGATTTCCTAGAATCCTTATCAGTCTGAAAGTCAGAGTATGTGTATCCTGTAAGGATCAAATCCTTAGAGCCATACACAAGCTGATAGTCCCTCGTTCTCCGAAGATACTTGAGGATGTTTTTGACTATAGTCCAGTGGTCTAACCCTGGATTGGACTGGTACCTGCTGACTATCCGAACTGCATAGCAAATGTCAGGCCTAGTACACAACATCGCATACATAAGACTGCCCACAGCTGAAGCATAAGGGATGCGTCTCATATCCTCAATTTCTTGAGGTGTCTTAGGACACTGTTCCATAGACAAATGAACTCCATGCCTGAAGGGTAGTAAACCCCTCTTGGAATTCTACATCTTATATCTAGACAACATCTTGTCTATATATGATGCTTGAGACAGGGCTAACGTTCTGTTCTTACGATTCCTGATAATTTGAATCCCTAGAACATTCTGAGCTTCACCCAAATCTTTCATTTGGAACTCAGTTGATAGCCATTTTTTAATGTCAGCTAGATATTCTACATCATTCCCAATGAGAATAATATCATCTACATACAACACCAGAAAAGCTACTGAACTGTTGATAATCCTTTTGTAAACACAAGGCTCATCAACGTTCTGGTCAAAGCCATAAGATTTGACAGCAGTGTCAAACTTTATATTCCAAGATCTGGAAGCTTGCTTCAACCCATAAATGGATCGTCTAAGCTTGCAAACTTTTTGCTCTTGACCTTGAGCAACGAACCCCTCTGGATGAGACATAAAGATGTTCTCATCAAGATTGCCATTCAGAAAAGCAGTCTTGACGTTCATTTGCCAAATCTCATAATCATAAAAGGTGGCAATGGACAAGAGAATTCTTATCGACTTTAACATGGCAACTGGAGAGAAGGTTTCCTCATAGTCCACCCCCTCCTTTTGGGTATAACCCTTTGCCACAAGTCGAGCTTTGAAAGTCTGTACTTTTCCAGCTGCGTCTCGTTTTCTCTTGTAGATCCATTTGCACACTATGGGTTTAACCCCTTCAGGTAGGTCTACAAGATCCCAGACTTGATTGAAGTACATAGACTCCATCTCTAGGTCCATAGCTTTGACCCACTGGTCATGGTCCACATCATTCATTGCTTTTCTAAAGGTCAATGGATCCTCAACCCCATCATCAGGTATGACAGTTGGAGTTTCTGCTAAACCTAGATAGCGTTCAGGTTGAATAACAACCCTCCCACTACGTCGAGACATTCTCAACTCTTGAGAAGGATGGGCTTGACCAGATGTACTGGGCTCATCAACAACTCTTGTTGAAGGTCCAACCTCATCAACAACTCTTGTTGATTCATTTGTAGCTTTACTAGAAAGTTCACTTTACACAATTTTACTGCGTGGTATGTGTTCTTTAACGTGGTCTTCTTCCAGGAAAGTAGCATTTTTCGATACAAACACTTTATTTTCTTTTGGATCGAAGAAGTATCCACCTCTTGTTTCTTTTGGGTAGCCTACGAATAGGCATAATTTTGAACGTGAATCCAATTTCTTTGGGTTTGCTACTAACACATGTGCAGGGCAGCCCCAAATTCTAAAATGACGTAAACTAGCTTTACGCCCTTTCCAAAGCTCAAATGGTGTTTTAGAAACACTCTTTGAGGGAACAACATTCAAAATATAAACTGCAGTCTCTACTGCATAACCTCAAAAAGAACTAGGCAACTGAGCATAGCTCATCATAGATCGAACCGTGTCTAACAAGGTTCTATTTCTCCTTTCAGATACACCATTCTGCTGAGGTGTACCTGGTGTTGAGAGTTGGGACGAGATTCCATGTTCTATCAAATAGTTTTGGAATTTTAAGTCCAAATACTCTCCACCTCTATCAGATCGAAGTGTTTTAATGGTCTTACCTAACAAGTTCTCAACTTCAGTCCTGTACTCCTTGAACTTTTCAAGGGCTTCAGACTTATGACTCATTAGGTATAAATAACCGTACCTTGAATAATCATCTATAAAAGAGATGAAATATTCATACCCTCCTCGAGCTCTTACATTCATGGGACCACAGAGATCCGTATGTACGAGTTCTAAGGGCTCCTTGGCACGATAACCTTTTCCAGTAAAAGGTCGTTTGGTCATCTTACCTTCGAGACATGACTCACATGGAGTTGAAGTACCATCTTCTAATTGGCTTAGAAGTCCGTTCTTAACCAATCTCCCAATCCTATTGAGATTTATATGGCCAAGTCTCAAGTGCCAAAGATAGGTACTTTGAGAAACTTTTTGCCTTTTTGGTTGAGTCTCAGCTGTTTTAAACATTTCATTGTTCAAAATAGCCCTAGACTCTATTGGTCTTAAGACATACAAATTGTTCTCCATTTTTGCAGAACATATATCAGCACCCCTTTTAGTAATGAAAGCTTCATTCACAGAAAAGGACACTAAATACCCTTGTTCTAGCAAACAAGAAATAGAAATCAAATTTCTTTTTATTTTGGGAACTATATATACGTTATCTAATAACATATAGCGTTCCCTGGAGAAGAACATTTTAATATCTCCCACTGCTTTAGCTGAAATGAGCTCCCCAGTGCCAACTCCGAGAGTCATTTCCCCAGCATCTAACTGTTGCAAGGAGCTCATTCCCTCAAAGGAAGAGCATACGTGATGAGTGGCACCTGAATCAAGGATCCAGGCTGTATCATGATTTTCCACTATACACGTTTCAATGATCAATAAATCAAATTTATTTTCATTGAGATGTGTAAGCAGTCTATGTCATATTCATCATGAACAATTTCGGATAAATTAGACATATGGGCTTGAGAACCGTCCTCAGTTAAGTTTGGGGGTGTTAACGAATGTTGGTTAAGCTTGGTTAATGAGATTAGTCGGTTAGCCTCGAATCGTTGGAGCCCATGATCTATAGGTCCATTAGGTCCCCCTACTAGCTCATATCGGAATAAAGCCTAGAACAATAAGATAGGATTCTTTGAATCGTTCAAAATCGGGAAAAAGGCTATTATCGTAAATTGTGTTTGACACAATAATTTATTATGAAATAAATTAGAAAATGAGAGATAAAGTATTTAAAAGTGTTTTGAATACTATATATATGTATTAGGAATCATATATAATAGATTGCACAAGGTGACAATGATTAATTGGATTAATCATATCAAATTAATTGGAAATGTTTCTAATTAATTACCAAGAAATCAATTTCAATTTGGAATTTGAATTTAAATTAGAATGCAAACAAAATCTGATTGAGGATCAAACTTAGTGGATTTAGTTGGATTCCCACTCTTGCATGTTGATACAAAGTGGAATACAACACATCCATGCACTTGTTGCATGTGTTGTGACTTCAACACCTAGAATCCACTTTGGCTTGCATCTCCACCATGTGTCTTGCATCTTGAGGCTTCTCCTTGCATGAGATCACTCTATAAGTAGAGTGTGAATTAGATTCAAGCTCAAGAGAGTCATTTCCTTACTGTTATGCTGTTGGAATTTGCTCTCAAACTCACTCATCTCCATATATCTCTCAAGTGCTTGTACCTTCAAGCATTCCCCTCCTATTCCCTATCACTATAGACTCCCACAAGTCGTTCTTCGCCCGGAGAATAGTAGGGAAGACACTAAGGGTTGTCCAAAGAAGATTGGAGAAGAAATCATTACAAGGAGGTCCATCCATGTGAGCTACAAAAGGTTGGTTCTTCTAAACTCTCTGTTCTGGTTTCTTTAGAACAAGCATGCTTTAGAGTAAAATTAATGTAGTTAAGTGCTTTCGATCTTCAATTGCTTCCGCATGTGTTATATGAACACCTTCAGCTTTGTGATCAAGGTTGGGAAGAAGAGCCTCCCCACGTTCTTGTGGCTGCAAGCCAGGATCTCGATCCAGATGATTCAGCCATGGTTGAGATCCAGGCCTTTATACATTCTCCTCTATGGCCATGTTGTCGTTAGCATGCAAAAATGCTAACATTTTATCCCTAAATTTAAGTAGTTTTGCTAGGTTTTATTGTGGTTTTAATGATTTATCATGTCAATTTCAGAATTTATGTCCCAGGAGCTTTTTGATAAATTTTGGAGAAAGAGGAGAAGAATTTGCCCAATTTTTGAAGATTTAATCGTGAAGAATCAAAGATGGGTCAAGAGAAGAAGTCAAGGGCTTGAAGAAGTGAATTGAGGGCCAAAAATTTGGTGAAATGAAGCCCAAAATCAGCCCAAGACCGTGAAGATCAAATTCAAATCCGAGGGGCAGCGTCTAGACGCTACCCTCGATGTCTCGACACTGAAGCGACGTGGGCAACAGGACACATACGTCACAACGTCTCAACGCTAGCACGGTTGGAGCACTATTTAAAGAACGTCTTGGCTTCGATTTTTCTCCATCAAGCAATATTCTCAGTAGCTTTCAAAGGCTTTTAGGGCCTCTTAGAGGGAGGGAGTGACAATGAGTGCTTAAAAGAGTTTTTGAGCATTTTTTAGGTTGATTCGGAGCTTGTGACGGGTTCCAATCGAGGCTTTTCCTAAGACGGATCAAGGCGCAAGCAAGGATTTGACGTCGATTTAGTTCTATACCCTTTCCTTGTTCATTTAGGGGGTGTTTGGGGCACTGAATAGGTTATAATAACCCCCGTTATTATAACCTATTCAGTGTTTGGGGCACCAACAAAAATAAATGGTGAGGTAGGTTATTTTACCCCGATTATTTTATCCATTATCTACAGTAACCATCATTCAACCCACCAGATTATTCTATCCATTTTCTACAGTAACTCTCTTCTCTCTTCTTCCATGCGACTCCTTGACTTTTTCACGACCGCCAGTCGCCGTCGACCGACAAAGTTTCCGGTGACTTTTCCGACGGCCGCCGCCGACTTTTTTGGCGATCGGCGACAACTTTTCCGGCCATCGATTTTTTTTCTTTTTTTTTCATATTTCTTCTCATTTTCATTTTGAAAAATATAAAAAATGAAAATAAAGAAAAAAAAACATCGAAGGTTGCCGGAAAAATCGTTGACAACATCGAAGGTTAACCAACTTAAAAAAAAAGAACATTCAAACGAAATTGTATTTACCACACTCAAGTTTATTTCAAATGATTTTATTGAAAAAAAAAATATATATGATTTTTGAACTAAACATTTTAAATTTTTATTTTGGCAATACTAAAAATTAACTAATATGATTTTTCTATACCAAATACTAAACTTTTTTGTTTTGTGAAAAAAAAAACATAACCCTAAATCAAAGTGAATCGTATATCATAAAAAAAAACTAGAAAAAGAAAACAGTCAGTTTGAACCTTTGATACAGAACCCCATGTTAAAACAGATCAGCACTCCAAACACAGACTATTTTATCCCAGACTCCTCGACTTTTCCGACGACCGCCGGCCGACGACTCTTCCGACGGCCGCCGATGACGTTCCCGGCCACCGATTTTTTTCTTTTTTTCTTTTTCATATTTCTTCTCATTTTCATTTTGAAAAATATAAAAAATTAAAATAAAGAAAAAAACAACATCGAAGGTTGTCGGAAAAGTCGTTGACAACATCGAAAGTTAACCAACTTAAAAAAAAGAACATTCAAACGAAATTGTATTTACCACACTCAAGTTTATTTCAAATGATTTTATTGATTAAAAAAAAAAATTAATATGATTTTTGAACTAAACATTTACAATTTTTATTTTGGCAATACTAAAAGTTAGCTAATATGATTTTTCTATACCAAATCCTAATCTTTTTTGTTTTGTAAAAAAAAAACATAACCCTAAATCAAAGCGAATCGTATATCATAAAAAAAAACTAGAAAAAGAAAACAGTTAATTTGAACCTTTGATTCAGAACCCCATGTTAAAACTGATCAACACTCCAAACACATACTATTTTATCCCAGACTAAAATAATCTGCATTCCAAACACAAATTATTTTATCCTAGACTAAAATAATCTACACCCCAAACACAAATTATTTTATCCCAGACTATAATAATCTGCACCCCAAACACAGATTATTATAACCCCAGACTATTATAATCCCCAGATTATTATAACCACCAGATATTATAACCAATTCGGCGCCCCAAACAACCCCTTACTGTTTTTATACATGTATATGTTGGAAATTTTGGGAGTCAATATGACATTGTATAGCTAACTTTCTGGCATTTGGGTCTTGAATGAAAATACATAGTTGAACGATATTTTGACTATTTATATTGTGTCCATTTACTGATTATTCGTTTGGGTGGTTGTAATGCTTTATAAATTCTGGCCAAATTTATACTGATTTGTTACTTAGTGGAAACTCGACGGAGAGAAACTAAGTTAGGATATAGCCAAATCGACTAGACTTAACTGCTCGTAGTGACAGTGAGAGTAGTTGGTTAGGCCTAGGGATCTAAAATGAATCGGGACTTAAGACATAACCCATTTTATAGCGCTAAGGACACTTAGGTTATTAAAATGTGTTAATGAGAATTAGGGAACCGACAGAAGAACCTATGTCATAAAGTAGATTCTAGAATTATAATTAGTGGACATAATAGTTAGTAATCAATTATCTATTAGACTATGTATTGGACTTCAAGACCCGAACTCTCATCCAATCTGTCATCCCTCAGTGTGTTTCAACTCTGCTTAATCATTACTTGCATTAGTGTTTCATTTACCTCTGGTTCGCTTTTTATATGCGCTGAATTCCCTAGATAATGAGCATCCTTAATAATTTTAGTGTTTAGATTATTTTCTTGCCTAAGTCACGCTATTCTCCGTGGATTCGATACTCGGTTATATTTACCATTTTATATTACTTACCCCGTGCCCTTTGCGGTCATTAGTTGCTAGCTGGATATCAGAGGGATGGTAATCAGAAAATCTGATTGATTTGCTTCGCCGAGAACTCCACCATTCGGCCTCTCAGAAACATGACGTTTGCATCTCTTCCCCAATCTGCACATAAAATTCACGTACTAGGGGGATGGAGGCTGCTTCCAGTTGCTTGCTAAGTCGGTCCCAACCGTACCTGCGTAAAATATCTTCAATGAATGCATGGAGAGGGCCTGGTTTTGTGGAGAAGGCCATCTCACACATCAAGGCCCTCTACTTCATGATGGTTAGGCGGGCATGTGTGTCTGCGTGGGGCTCCACTTGCCATTCCACCCTCGGTTTCTTGATAGGAATTTTCTTAACCTGAGGAGTGGAGGATTCTCCCTTCGCAAGTTGTGGTGGTGGTGGTGTCTGGACGTGTGGTAGCACAGAAGTCGCTCCCCTAGTGCTTGGCCTCCTTAGGGAAATGTTAATATTTCTCTTATTGTTTTTCCCCTCGACCTCACTTTCTTCCTCTTCTCTGCCCCTCTTCTTAGGCATTTGGTCCTCAGTAATCTCTTGGACCTCATCTTCTTCAATAGGGCCTGTTGCTCCTCTTCATCATTCTCTTCATTGTGCTTGAATAGGTCCTCGGGCACTTCTTCATTCTGGTGCTCGAATAGGTTCTAGAGCACATTTTCATCCTCCTGTGGTGGTGGTGGGGTTTGCTCTTGTTGTTGCACCTCAAGAACTGGTGCAACTTCTTGTTCCTGCACAGTTTGCGCCATATTTGCGGCTGCAAACTCCCCTGTTTGTTCTTGAGATTAACCCTCAGATGCGGGTGCATGAAAGGGTTAAAAGCCCCGGCGCAGCAGAAGCGCATCGAGAGGATCTCACGTCGTATATTAATTAACATTAAAATACCAATACGAAAAGGCAAAATGCTACTTTAATCATGCTTTAAAGTTGCTGTAAAACATTATAAACATGCTGAAAAATATAGAAAAATAAAACTACTTTATTTTTCATACTTTTCTTACGGAAAGGAGTATCTGTTACAAACCTTCGTTGTAGACTTGACCGATTCTCACCAACGACGCTCTAACGATGAAAAAAGCAGCAACCTCTTTGAAATTCTTCGCTGGAATTTTTCTTCTCCAAGAACACACAACCACAGAGGTTACACCGGCATATCTCTAAGTCCAGGAGGCAATGGACTGGTGGGAGTCTTTCTCTAAGAGGGAGGCTTGAGAGAATGCAAGAGTCTTGTCTTGTGAATCTAAGAGCAAGAGGGTACTCTAACCTTTAGGTCTAGTATTCTATTTATAGGAGAAAGACCATGAATAAAATATTCACATAAAATCAATTATTTCCATAACTGATTTAATCCTTTCCATAATTAATCAATTCCATGACCAATCAATTCCATAATTGATTAATCTTTTCCATAAATGATTAATTACTTCCATAAGGAGCTGTTTGGGGCACTAAATAGGTTATAATAACCCCCTTTATTATAACCTATTCAGTGTTTGGGGCACCAACAAAAATAAACGGTGAGGTGAGTTATTTTTACCCCTGATTATTTTATCCATTCTCTACAGTAACCATCATTCAACCCACCCGATTATTCTATCAATTTTCTACAGTAACTCTCTCCTCTCTTCTTCCATGAGACTCCTTGACTTTTTCGACGACCGTCGGTCGCCGTTGGCCGGCGAAGTTTCAGGCGACTGCTGACCACTTTTCTGACGACTTTTCCGACGATCGCCGATGACTTTTCCGGCAATCGATTTTTTTCCCTTTTTTTCATATTTCTTCTCATTCTCATTTTGAAAAAAATATAAAAAATGAAAATAAAGAAAAAAAAGAAGAAAAGAAAGAAAACGAGGAAAAAATTTTGGTCGTCGAAAAATTTGTTGACAACCGTCGGAAAAGTCGTTGAAAACGTTGCCGACATTAGGGTTAGAGGAAGAAGAAAATGATGAAGATGGAGTTTGAGGTTGAGGAAGAAGATGGAGATGATGATGGAAATGGAGGAAGAAGATGATGAAGATGAAGATGAAAATGGAGGAATAAGATGAAGATGAAAATGGAGGAATACGATGAAGATGATGGAGATGGAGGAAGAAGAAAAAGATCGAGGAAGAAAATGAAAAAGAAGGAAAAAAGAAAAAGAAAAAAGCGATTTTTGGTCATTCCATGTTAGAAACACTTACCAGTTTCTCAGTTGTCTTTCTACATATATAAATATGGAGTTTTATTATATAATTTCTTTGTACATAAGCATTTACCATTTTTACGTTGAAAATACAAAAATGAAACAAATATGGTTTTCCAATATGAAATCATAAAATGACTTCTTTTGTGAAAAAATCATGACCCTAAAACAAAGAAAATCAACTCTTACCTTAGGTTATTTTTGTTTCTTTTTAAGTTAAACACATCATTTAACCCGTATACTCAATACTTTATTTTTCTTACAACTGAATCCAAACATTTTTTTATTGATATTTGCAAAATATAATATTTGACATACAAAGTTGTATGAGGAAAATAAACAAAAAAAAAAGTCAAGAAAAAAATAGTCAACTTGAACATTTGATTCAGAATCTCATGTTAAACATATCAACAATCCAAACATAGACTATTTTAATCGAGACTAAAATAATCTGCATCCCAAACACAGATTATTTTATCCCAGACTAAAATAATATGCACCCCAAACACAGATTATTATAACCCCCAAACTATTATAATCCCCAGATTATTATAACACTAGATATTATAACCAATTCAGCGCCCCAAACAGCCCCTAAGTGATTAAATCATTTCCATAAATGATTAATTACTTCCATAAGTGCTTGATCATTTCCATAATTGATTAATTTTGAATTAATTAATTATTTAATTAATTAATCACCAATTAAATATCATATATTTGATTTTCGGTCTTGAATTAATTAATTGCCTAATTTAATTTTAGGCCTTAAATTAATTAATTCATATTTGAACTCTTTCAAATTCCTATAAATTTAATATGAAACAAATTCATATTAATATTTGAATTTCTCCAAATATTTATTTCTCTCATAACAATATATCAATATACATTATATTGTTTCCCTTAGTAAATTGAACATCTTCAATTTACATTCATTATTTAGTTGCCTCAAAATACTTTATGAGCTACCAATGGGACCTAATGGACCTGCAGATCAGAAGCTCCAACGATGTGAGATTAATTGGTCAAACTCATTAACCAAATTAATCAATATTCGTTAACTGTGTGTACATTCCACTATAGAGTCACAGTTGCACTCTTCTCACTGCAGACATATTTCTGTGTCCACGGATATAGACCAATAACGACTAGTTAGTCCTTCACGAGTGTCCATAACACCAGTTGGGTCAAATTACCGTTTTACCCCTGGGTTCTATTTCCTTACGTACCAGTTCTCCTCTAATGAACAACCTGTTTGTGGTCCAACCATCAAACAGAAAACGAGAAGGTAGGGCCCTTTGTTCAAGACTCGGAGTCCCACTTAAGGGAACACTCATCTGCTTCCCTAAGGTCGGAAAAGAGTGAATTCCATCTTGTGTGATTATGTTCCCAGCTCCCCATTCGGTCTTGTCCCCAAAATGATAAGCTTATTGAGTCGGCGTATTGACCACTCTCACCCATACAAATCAAAGGACAATCCCTCGTGAGTAGGAGTATATAATCAACTCAATATTAAGACTAAGTTGTCTAGGTCGTCCTAGTGAAATAAAAACCTAATTAGTTAACGGTGTTATAACTAGTGGTTACTATTTCGCGGTCCGGTCTTATGCAAACTCATTGCGTAGGATACCCCCACTAGCATGTCTCCTACACGAACGTGTTGGATCATGGCGTTTGTATCAAATACAAAGTGGGTTGTATCCATAGTGTTACCAGGATAAGGCACCCAGTCTTATCCCTATACTATAGACCCTTTAGGTTGCATCTTGAATAGTGATCCTCATATGTCTCCGCATACAGTTCAAGACTCATACTACAACCTAGGATGTCTAGTTTATTGGATTAGGGTTATTTAGGCAAAGACAAACATAATATAACTAACAACACTTAATGGAAAAATACATCAATATTATTCCGTTAATATTCGATCAACCGTTACATTCAATATCTATGAGTTTTAGGGCATAAAACCCAACGGCGCAATCTCCTTTTTTTCTTCTTCTTTCTCAATGGCATCCATTGAGTCTTTGATGCACAAGGCTGCAAAATCAAGTGCAACATTTCTTCTTCTTCTCTCTGCTTTCTCTTGGCTCTCTTCTTGGCCTCTTTCTTCTTTCTTCTTTCTTCCTTCCATAGTTGGTCCTTTATTTGTTGGGTCATGGCCTGTGCATACCACAAAGCATCCCCTTTTATTCCAGTCCTTCTATTTAAAGGGACGTTCCAGCTTTGAACCCCATCTTTATTTCCTCTTGCTTTTAGATTTTCTTGGGTCAGTAGTTGGCCTTGTGGGAGCTTGGACCTGCAATTGCACCCTAGATGTGGGCGCATCATTCTTGCCTTGTGCCTCAGGAACTGGCACTAATTTTCTAGTTCGGTCACATTTGCGACCGCAAATTCTGGTTGTCCTGCAGAAGAAATTTCTGGTTGCACCGCATTTGCGGTCGCAACCTCTGTGTTTGGCTCTGTAGGAATGAAATCCCTAGCGCAGCAGAAGATTTATTAGAGGTCCTATGACTGTGTTTTAATCTAGATTAAAATACCGATACGATGGGCAAAATTTACAATAATTATCATGCATAATCTACTGTAAATATATCTAAAGCATGTTGGAATTTACTGAATTAAAATCTATTTAATTCGTGCAAATTTAGAGAAAAAGGTTTTCACCAGCATACCGTCATTGGCGACTTGACTGTTTCACCTAAACTCTTGATCCTTCTCTCAGATGAAAAACGTAGCAGCTAAGCACAATCTTTCGCTAGAAATTCAGCGACCAAGTCTTGCGAACACCACATCTATGCCTACACTAGTATGAATCTGAGACTTCTAAAGGCAGGAGACTGGTGGAGCCTTCAGGGGAAGTCTCTGAGAGTAGAAGAATGAATGGGATGCCTTTTACCCCACCCTAGGGGTCCTATTTATAAGAAAAAACCATGAATAAAATCTAATCCTTATAGGAAAAGGTCATGAATAAGATCTAATCAAATCTATTATCTTATTCATATATAATTTTAATAAATAATTAATTAATTTTATTATTAATTTATTACCCAATTAAATATCATAGATTTAATTTTAGGGATTTTATTAAATTATTTATTTTATTGATACAAATCCAATTCATACTAACTATTTGAACTCTTTCAAATATTTTCTCTCAAAAATTAATTTTGAAACTAATTCAAAATTATATTATAAAGTTTCATAAACTTGATATTATAATGCATCAACATACATTATATGATTCCCCTAAATAAATTGAACACTTTCAATTTACAATTAATTACTTAATTGCCTCAAGTCTCTTTATGAGCTACTAGTGGGACCTAATGGACTTGCAGATCTGAAGCTCCAACGATGTGAGATTAATCGGCTAAACTCATTAACCAATTAACCAATTTTCGTTAATTGTGGGTTCACTCCACTAAAGACCCATAGTTGCACTCTTTTCACTGCAGACATAATTCTGTGTCTACGGATATAGACCAGTAACAGCAAGTTAGTCCTTAACGAATGTTCGTTACTCCAGCTGGGTCAAATTACCGTTTTACCCCTGAGTTACCTGTACCTCCTTAAGTACCAGTGTTCATCTAATGAACAACTTGTTTGTGGTCCGACCACCAAACAGAAACCCCTCTCGGGCCAGTGAGTGGGTAGTGTTGGGATTGATGCCCTAAAACTCGTAGATAGTGAATGAAACAAATAGTAGTATACTTGTTTGATAAAATCGTTATCGAGTTTTTGTTCACTTAAGTTATTAAATAAGTGAATTGCACGTTAAATAAACCCAAATCCAATAAATTGACATCCATGGCTATATGATATGAACACTTGAACTTTATGTAGTGACATAAAAGTGGATCAAGTTCAAGTAATAGCCTAAACGGTCTATAGTATAGGGATAAGGTTGGGTACATGTTGCCTTCTGGAGTGGTTAAAAATATGATATGAATTAACTCCAAAATACTATGCAAGTGCACATAATCCGCTACAAGTAATAAGTATTTTATCGTATCCACGAGGTCTTGAATGGTCTCACTTTACCTATTTTGTTTTAGTCTTTTAGTGATTTCAAGGTTGATAAATGGATTGGGTTTTAGAAAAATGTTGGAACAAAAGAAATGATAAAGCAGAAATGTAAATGGATAAAGAAGACAGATTGGAAACAGGCATTGGTTAAGACTTCTGTAATTGTTAAAAAGATGCTCTAGCAATTCTATTGATCAGACAACCTCTCGCAGTCTTATCAGCAGGATCCTCTTGGAACTCTAGATTTTTGGAATAGGTTTCAACTCCAATGAAGTTCTACTGATCAAGCATTAGGCAATTGGCCATCCCTAGCTCAATTGTTTGCGTTCACCAACTACAAAGGTCTAATGTGAAACTAAAAAGAAGTTATTCATATCGGCTGGCCAGACGGGCAAAAAATAAAATTAAGAACAACAAGTAATCAAGATGCTCAAAGATCAATAAGAATAGCTAGTTTATAAAGAAATGACACTTACATTATTCTCAACCATTGCTTAAAGTAAATTAGTTCATGGAAATAGAAATAACACACCCTACAATCTGATTAAGCACATCCATAACTACAAATTCTACAAGAAAGAATAATCCTCCTTGAGGAAATCTGTAGAAAATGGTATTCTAGGACTCCAATTGATTTCTCCTCTATTCGACCTCCAAAGATGGAATATTTTGGAATCCTTTGACTTGAGATGACTACTCCTTTTTATAGTGTGAAGTCAACCCTAATTAGGTCAAATATTACACGAGGAGCTCTCTCCAAGCTTCTTAAATCCGAGATCACTACTGGAAACGCCACCTCATTAATGAATCACGTGCAGCTCATGTGGCCAGTTTTGCTCACAGCTTGGTTGGATCATGGATTTTGCTCCCTCAATACGATCAGCATTAATTTCATTGCAAAAGAACTTCCACAGCATCAATTCTTATAATTAGGATAAAACACATTATATGCATTTAACAACACATCTATTTGGCACAAATAACATATAAATCATCATAGAATAAGGCATAAATAACTACATTTTGGAGAGTTATCAGAACCTTATCCTGGGAACACTATGCGATGCGACCCACTTTGTATTTAGTGCAAACGATGTGATCCTGAATCGTTCATGTAGAGACATGCGAGTGGGGGCGTCCTATGCAAATGAGTTTGCATAAGACCAGGACCAAGAAATAAGTCAATTTCCTTTATAACGCCGTTTACTGTTGAAACTGACTTATTTTAGTGCGATGACCTAGGTAACTTGATCTTAATCCTGAGCTAACCATGAACTCTTGTTTATTCGGGCTTATCCTTAGATCTCCATGGGTGAGAGCGGCTCATCATCGCCGACTCAATATACCCCCCATTTCAGGGATAGGAACATGTAGATAGCTGGGAACATAGTCTTGCAAGACCGAATTCACTCCTACCCGATTTAGGGATAATAGAGAGGTTGTTCCCTTAAGTGTTGACTCTGAGACGTGAACAAAGGGATCCTGCCATCTCATTGGCTCGAGAGGTTTTAGGTTTAGTGGTCAGACCACAAACCAATTGTTCATTAGGGACTCAGTGGGGACTTAAGGAACAAGATGTAACTTCAGGGGTAAACCAGACATTTGACCCAGCTCTAGTTACAAACAACCTGTGAAGGGTCGACTTACTAATTATGGTTATATTGGGTGGACAGAAATATATCTACAGTGAGGGGAGTTCAACTATCGGACTATAGTGGAGTGTGATAGCGAACATAGCTAGCTATTTTTCCTTAATTAATTTAGCTAGTCTTTTATAATTAATTGGCCAAATTTATGCATTTTCATGTTTATTTGTAGGAAATAAGTATTGGAGCTAATCGGGCGTTCGAGACATGAAGAGAGGCCAAAGAAACGAAAAGAATCGAAGTTGGAAGCACTGTGGATTGACCTTGCCGAGGACCAGCGTTGATACCCTTGGTTTAGGGCGTCTCGTCGCTGGCATTCCATTTCTGATCAGGCGACAAAAGGTCACAGCGTCGCTTCACTGTGACCATAGCGTCTCGACGCTTGCAGGTTTTCCAAAATAGATTTTGCGGAAGGGCGAACGCGTTGCGATGCTGTGACGATTTTTTAGCCTATATATATATTTTGCGATTAGGTCAATTTGGGGGACTTATTTGGATGCATTGGTGGTCGAAAACTCAGAGAATTGAGGGCTGTGGAAGCTGAACCAAGTGGAGGAAAGTGAGATTCAAGGCTTTGTTCGTGGAGATCGTGACGGGGACGTGCTGTCTCGGCCTACTTAACGTTTATTCCTCTTTTCCCTTTACTTTAGTACTTTTAATGGCTGATTTGTACTTAGTTTATATTGTAACGCAATTTATGAGTAGCTAAGTTTAATTCTTAGGGATTGATGTAGCCGTTGGGCACTTTAAGGATTGATTTTATGGATTCTTGCTATTGATTACATTTATGCATATTGTGTTCTTAATGCTTTCAATTTACCGACCATAAATTGATTGATGTTTGTGTTTGAATCTAACTCGGGAGAGAGGATTTAGCTTAGAAATCTTTATGCATAACTAGGATTTAGCTAGAGTTCGGTAGATAATAGTTAATTCTAGAAATCTGTCACACCCCCTCCCGGTCCACCTGCTAGCTTAGCCCGATAGACGGCGTGAAGCCAACAGACATCGTCACCTCTAACGATCCCTATTGACCCTACTGAAACGTTGAACCTGATAAACATACTAATCATAGATATAAAAAATTCTATATGAAACACCACACAGCGGAATCCACGGAAACCTTTCAACACACACATGGCGCAGCCCTGACATAACCTGGTTTGGAAAGTAACCTGATACAGATATCACGACCAAAACATATACAACTAGGGTTATACATCCACGACCTCTAGGATGATATTATACAACCCTTACATAACATTTACAATATGAACGGACTAAATATACAACTCCAACCACGTACTGGAGCTTGATCTAGAACTTTCAGCAGACGTTGGCAGTGTATCAGGCACCGGGAGCTCGATCTCTACCTGAAAAGTGGAAAACATTTTGAAAGAATGAGCTACGAAGCCCAGTGAGTGACTAATTTTAAAACTCTAAATCTGGAAGTCAAAATACGTGATAGATTTTTCCTTTTTAGTTTTATCCTTTTTAGATTAATTTTTCCTTATTCGTTTATCTTTTCCTTTCTAAGCTTATTTTTTTTCCTTTTTAGATTTAGATTTTTCCTTTTCTAGATTCTTTCCTAATTTGTTTTCTTTCCTTTTTAGGTTAGTTTTGTTTGTGCATGCGAAAGGTTAGGGAGTTGGCCTTAGTTTCCTTCGACCTGGAGATTGAGAGGACTTATAATAGACTTCGAAGGGAAAATCGAGAAAATCATATCCAAATGGGCAATCCTAATTCTGAGGAGCCTAAGCCTATTAGGGACTACTTTCAGCTGGTCTTTCAGGAGCAACAGTCAGGGATTGTTTATGCCCCGATTAATGCTAATAATTTTGAGTTGAAAACAGGCCTCATACAGATGGCTCAAGACTGTGCGTAAAGAGGATCACCCACAGAGGATCCAAACTCTCACCTGAAATCCTTCTTAGACATCTGTGGGATGGTAAAGTTAAATGGAATTTCTGAAGATGCCATTCGCTTACGTTTATTTCCTTTTTCCTTGCAGGATAAAGCTCGTGACTGGTTGCAATCGATTCCACCTAGGAGCATTACCACCTGGGATGCTTTGGTCAAGGTGTTCTTAAAGAAGTTCTTTCCTCCTGCTAAGACGGTCAAGCTGAGGACCGAGATTAGGACGTTCCAGCAGCAGTTTGATGAGCAGTTGTTCGAGGCTTGGGAGCGTTACAAAGAGTTGCTGAGGAAGTGCCCTCAGCAAGGCTATCCTGACTAGTTACAAATTCAACTCTTTTATAACGGTCTTAATCCTAGTACTAAAACCATCGTTGATGCAGCTGCTGGTGGGACTCTGTTGTCCAAGACCGTGGAAAACACGCGTACGCTTCTAGAGGATATGGCCACCAACAGTATCACCACCAACAGCTATCAGTGGCCATTTAAGCGGTCTGCACCTAAAAAGATTGTTGTTGAAGTGTTCGAGATTGACAACGTAAGTGCACTTCAGGCCTAGATGTCTTCCCTTGCTAATGCTTTTCTTAAATTTTCAAGTACAGGGAGTGCTCAATCGATCGAGTCTGCAGCTGCACTTGCATCCCAGACTCAAGAGGAGAATCTAGAGCAGGTTCAATATGTTTCAAATTTGAATTCTAGGGGATTTAGTAATAATTTTACACCTACACATTATCACCCTAGCAATAGAAACCATGAAAACTTCTCCTATGCTAGCAATAAAAATGTGTTAAATCCTCCTGGTTTTACCCCTCCTAATCAAGAATGTAAAAAATCTTTAGAGGATCTTGTTAGAGCTTTCATTGCAGAATCTAGTCACAGGTCGAACAAGCTTGAGGAGGCTATGGTCGCTTTAAACACCACAGTAAATGGCCATGGTGCAGCAATACAGAGCATCGAAACTCAGTTGGGAAACTGGTAAGTGTTGTTAACAATATGAACAAGGATAAAGCCCCAGTTGAACAAGAGAAATCCCATTTGGAGTACTAGAAGACCATTGCTGTGCATCACGAGGATGAAACTCAAGTAGCTGAAGAGGAGGAGACTACTGAACCAGAAGAGCTTATTGAAGAAGCTGAAGAGGGCACCACCTCAAACGAAGCTGAAAAGCTTAACCCTGAGCCCTCTATCCCTTCTCCTACTGTTTTAGTTCCCAAATCAAAGAAAAAGAAAAAGAAGAATTCTAAGGCTAAGTTTGAAAATTTTCTAGATGCTTTTATGGGATTGACCAAGTTTGAAAAATTTCTAGATGCTTTTATGGGATTGACTGTTAGTATTCCTTTTGCAGATGCACTGGAGCAAATGCCTCACTACAGGAAGTTCATGAAGGAATGGCTCAACAAAAAGAAGAAGGAAAAACAGATGGAGACTGTATACCTCGAATCAACATACAGTGCTCGTGTCCAACAGAAAGTACTAGAGAAATTGTCTGATCCAGGGAGTTTTACTATTCCTTGTAATTTTGGTACTTATTCATGTAGAGCATTATGTGATCTAGGGGCTAGCATAAATATCATTCCATTATCATTGTGCAAAAAGCTAAATATAGGAGAGATAAAATCTACTACTGTTAGGCTCCAGTTGGCTGACCAGTCTGTGGTTAGTCCTTATGGAATTGATATAGAGCCCAGGGAGCTGATCATTAGAGTCCAATAGGAGAAGGAGATCCTAAAAGCTTCTGAGGACCCTCAGAACACATCAGAGACCATGTTGGTGGGTTATAGGAGAGGTGCTAGGAAGAGCACTGTTGATGGAACACCTAACATTAGACCACCATGATGCATATCTGGTCAACACGTCGAGCTAATGACGTTAAACAAGCGCTTATGGGAGGCAACCCAAGTAAGTTCAGTTGTGATTTTCTTTTTAGCTTGATTTGTTTTTTTTTTTGTTTTTGTTTTGTAGGTCTTGGATCCAGTCTTTCCTTTGCTTGCAAGCTTCCATAAAAAGGACATCGTCATTCCAGGACAGTATTGTTCGCTTCTTCCATTCTTTTATTGTTCTCATGCTTATTTCTGCCTTATTTTCTTTATACATTTGAGGACAGTGCATGTTTTAAGTTTGGGGGTGGAATATCATGTTTGTGGAGCTCTTGAGCATCTGAGTTCGGGCTATAGTTTTGAGCTTTCTTTGAATTGAGCATATGGTTGTTTTCTAGATGCTATTTTTGCATGACTATGATTTCCTAGGATAGGCTTTCTTGTCAATTTTCAAGCTTTCGATGAGTTGTAAGCATGAATGCCCAAAAAGGGAGACTTTTTAAACTTTTTCTAGGAGATGTCTTGCATGAGTAGAGTATTTTTCTTGGTTGGATTTGGATTTGAATGCTTAGGAGCCAATTATTAGGTTCATACGCTTGTTGTCACCTCGATAGGTGTAGGGAAGAGCTAAAGAGTTAATTTTTTGCAAATTAGCATGTTTAATCTTGCCTAGGAGGAAAGAAAAGAATATATGCTTACCATGCTCGTAAAGAAAAATCATTCTTGTTGTTACAAGTTGAAAGAAGAAAAAAAATATAAATAAAGTCATGACTTATGCTCGCAATTCAATGTTTAATAAAGATTTAGGAAAAAAGAGCTACCCCTATTGTGATCAGTTAGGCCAACCAATGAGTAAAACTCGGGTTAAGAGTCCCTGCAATAGGTGTGTGAAAGCTAGTGCCACATATAAATGCTTGATTTAATTTTAAGCTCCTAAGTATGGATGAAAACAAACTAATTTGTTCCATTGACTCGTTAGTGAATCCTTAGTGCTAGTGTGGAGGGAAGATGAGTTGAGAGTTTAGTAATCCAATCCCAGCCTATTAGAATCTAATCTAGCTAAGTTAGATCTCGCTTGTGCAAGTTAATTTTGGAAAACTTTTGATTTGTCTTCCTCATTTGGCCTTATGTGCATGTCTCTTGATTGCTTGATTATTGACTTTTGAGCCTTGAGGATTGAGTCATGTTTGTTGCATCCATTCCTCAACTGTATGCTTGATTTTAGTTTGCTCGTGGACTAGCAAAAGCTTAAGTTTGGGGGTGTTTGATAGCGAGCATATAGCTATTTTTGCATAATTAATTTAGCTAGTCTTTTATAATTAATTGGCCAAATTTATGCATTTTCATGTTTATTTGTAGGAAATAAGTATTGGAGCTAATCGGGCGTTCGGGACATGAAAAGAGGCTAAAGAAACGAAAAGAATCGAAGTTGGAAGCACTGTGGACTGACCTTGCCGAGGACCAGCATCGATACCCTTTGCTTAGGGCGTCTCGACGCTGGCATTCCATTTCTGATCAGGCGGCAAAAGGTCACAGCGTCGCGACGCTTGCAAGTTTTCCAAAACAGATTTTGCGGAAGGGTGACAGCGTCGCGACGCTGTGATGATTTTTCAGCCTATATATATTTTGCGATTAGGTCAATTTGGGGGACTTCTTTGGATGCATTGGTGGCCGAAAACTCAGAGAATTGGGGGCTGTGGAAGCTGAACGAAGTGGAGGAAAGCGGGATTCAAGGCTTTGTTCGTGGAGATCGTGACAAGGACGTGCGGTCTCGGCCTACTTAGCGTTTATTCCTCTTTTCCCTTTACTTTAGTACTTTTAATGGCTGATTTGTACTTAGTTTATATCGTAGCGCAGTTTATGAGTAGCTAAGTTTAATTCTTAGGGATTGATGTAGCTGTTGGGCACTTTATGGATTGCTTTTATAGATTCTTGCTATTGATTACATTTATGCATATTGTGTTCTGAATGCTTTCAATTTACCGGCCATAAATTGATTGATGTTTGTGTTTGAATCTAACTCGGGAGAGAGGATTTAGCTTAGAAATATTTATGCATAACTAGGATTTAGCTAGAGATCGGGAGGTAATAGTTAATTCTAGAAATCGGTAAAAAGGACTAACCTTAATGCCTTGCATGCTTAATGAATTTAGATAGGGATATCGGGTTTATTGCATGTGAGAGAATTATGTATGCTCGGGAGAGATATTTATGATTGTAGTTTCCCTGATTTATGAATCATTGCATGTTAATAATCCATGAATTAATCCATAATCCCAATTGGTGCAATCAACTCCCTAAGGTCTTTGCAATCAATTGTTTGTCATTATTTTAGTTTTGTGTTTAATTTTGGATTCTTTGTCATTAAAGTGTGTTCCCTAAATAAAATTGGACAAAAGTATTTTCGGTAATTAAAGTTATTAGAAACCCAATCCAGAGGACGACATTCAAAATTATTTTCATTATATTATAACTTGGCCCGTACACTTGCGATTAGCAATTTGCGCATCAGAGTGTCCCGATAGTTAACGAATGTTGGTTAGCTAGTTTAAAAGAGTTTAGTAAGTTAATCTCGGATCGTTGGAGCCTATGATCTGTAGGTCCATTAGGTCCCCCTGCTAGCTCATACGGAATAAACCTTAGAACAATGTGATGAAAGAATTTGAAACGTTCAAATTCAATTTAGAGAGTTATCGTTAATTATATTCGATAATTTTAGCGTATCGGTTTAATTATGAACTAAACTATATTTTGAGAGAGTTGTAATTATTTAAATATTATTTAAAAATTACGCACGTGAATAGGGTTTCATGTTCAGTTTTTTGAGAAAAATCGGGATAGGTGGATGATGGGAGCACTGCAAGCGCACGGGTCGTCAAGTAATATAGTGATTTTTAGTATAGAGTATCGTTTCCATAGGGATTGGATTTATTCAACTAATTACCGCGAATAATCTTGCTTAGCTTTATTTAGAGAACAAAATCTAATGCCGAAAAGAATAACAAAAGCTAATCTAGAAAGCAAAAGATAAATGGAGACACAATTTGGAGGGATAACTCTAGAGTGTTGATTTCATTAATTGGACCTTTATTTGCTTAATCAATTAGCTAATTCAGATTAAGTAATCATTCAATTCATAAGTCTAGAAGCCTAATATCAAGGACTCTCATGTCGGTTCCTCCTATCTCATGCCTTTTAATAAAGAATCTCCTTTCGGTTTCATATTTATTTACTTAGCATGGCATTATGACCCTTCATGTAACAGCCGGCATCTTAAAAAAAAAAACGATTACTTTATTTTAATTTATTTTAATGTTTTTCAAGAAAATCTTTTATTTGAATTTATTTCCCTTTTGAAATAGGAGGTAAATTTGAATTATCTCTTTCCTTTTTAGAAAAAGAAATATTCTTTTAGGGTTTTAATTAGGGTTCTATTTAAAAGATCTTTTCTTTAGCCCTAATTATTTTTACGCTCTGAATCAAAAAAAGAGAGAAGAAGAACACATTCTGCACTTTCTTTCCCAGAGAAAAAGTAGTAAGTTTTTCTTCCCTTCTATGTTTTTCTCTTGTTTTATTTTCTTTTGAAAAGTTTTAGTATGAAGTTTTATTTGTCCTATTTGGGATTAAATTGGTTTTCAAACCTTTTGCCCTAAAAAGTTTTAGGCTTTTATTTTGGCCTAAATTTTTATCAAAGTTTTTCCTCTTAGGGCTTTTGGTTTAAATTCAAGATTTGAGGAAAAAGAAATTTTTCCAGAATTTTCCAGCCTTGAATTTCTTTGATTTTGGGGTTGTTTTGTGTTTAAATTGGATTCTTTTTGTTCAAAAAGTTTGCCATATGATTGCTAAA
Source organism: Luffa aegyptiaca (assembly GCA_017139565.1). NCBI lineage: Eukaryota > Viridiplantae > Streptophyta > Magnoliopsida > Cucurbitales > Cucurbitaceae > Luffa > Luffa aegyptiaca. The sequence goes on from CM029396.1 coordinate 11,054,885, forward strand.
TTGAAGTATGATTTATGGTTTTGATTTCTTCATGAAAAAGTAAATGTTTTTACTGTTTTTACAGTAGTTTTATTGGCTTTTCAGACTGATTTTTGTATTAAAAAGTATCAAATACTGATTTTTTTAGTGTTAAAAGCTTGAAAAATGCTTATTTTTGTTGCAGAAATTTTCTGGGTTATTTATCCCAATTTTAAAATAATTTTGAAGGTTTTAAAGATTGAGGAATTGAAATCTTGTTTTGTATTCAAATGGTATTGAAAGGTATTTGTTTTATTGATTTTTGGTATGAAAAAGTTGGATTTTAAAGTGAAAATTTCCAGATTTTCAATGCTGATTTTGGCACCCAATAAGCCTATTTTTCCAACTTTTTATGAAAAGAATTTGTTTTAAGTGGAAAAATTTGGAGGTTAAGATTGATTGCCATTTGGATTGGTCATTAGACCTTTAAGATGGATTTGTTGGTTTCTAATTAGAGAAGTATTGGGTATGTTTAGGAAATTGTTGAATTCAAGGAACCGAACTTTGATTTGCTTTGGGCTTAAAATTTGTAGGTTTTGATCGAGGTAAGTAATTTCCACATCCCTTCCAAAATAGAAATTTTGGTTAAAATTGTTTGTTTTAAATTGAAATTGAATCTGATCGAAATTGATTATGTTTCAATTGTTTTGTTAAATGAAAGCATGTTTACTGTTTTGTTTGTTTTGGAAAGAATTTTGAATTGAATCGATAGTGCTATCTGGATATGTCAAATTTTGTTTTGGGGATTGTATGCTTCGTAGTAGCCATATTGGAATTGACGGATATATGTTCTGAATGAAACTTATTTGTGAGAAGGCACTTATGTGGTTTGCCGTTCCTTTGGAATGTAGATTCATGTGTGTGTTCCACTCACGTGGCCTCACTCTTAAGTATTTGTATGAAATGTTATGACTGTAGCTTATTTGTGGGAAGGCACTTATGCGGTTTGACGTTCCTTTGGAATGTGATTCATGTGTGTATTTCACTCACATGGCCTCACACTTAAGTATTTGTATGAATTGTTCTGAAACTTATTTGTGGGAAGGCACCACTTATGTGGTTTGACATTCCTTTGAATGTAGATTCATGTGTGTGTTTCACTCACATGGCCTCACACTTAAGTATTTGATTTGAAATGTTTGGCCGGTTTTAACCGACAATTCTGTATGAATGTCTGATTGGTGTTACCGACGGGTAACCATTTTTGTTCTGGGCTACTCTATTAATGCATCTTTCCCAATATGTTTTGAAAGTACTGTTTGACTGAAAGTATTGTTTGATTGAAGGTTTGTTTGATTGAAAGAAGGATTTCGTTTCGAATATTGAAATTTTTTATTACTTGAAATCTTATGTTTTATTTTGAATGAAAATGAATTGTCAACTTGATGTGGAAGTTGCTTATTGAGTATTTTTGTACTCATTTTGTGTTTTTAAAATGTTTTCAGAAGATTGAGCAAGGGATAGTTTTGACAGGGATTAGGCTAGCGTTCTGGCATGACCGATGAGGACTTATGATTTGTTGGATTTAGTAGGCTTTTGTAGGTTTTGTTGTTTTCAGTATTGTTTAGTTGTTAGATTTTTTTATTTGTTTTTGAATGTTGGACTTGGCTTTGGTTGTAAGCCTTGTTTTTTGAATAATATGTTGTGTTTTCAGTTTTGTTAAATTGCTTCCTTAATATTTGAAAGTTTGACCGTATTGAAAAATACGGGCTGTTACACTTCAATAACAACTTCTAATGTTATTTATTCTATCCCGTGTCACTCGGGTAAACAACATTAGTCATGCATTCGGTTCTAGTCTAAGTTTCTCTCTGTCGAGTTTCCACTTAGTAACAATTCATTTAATCAGTGACAAGTGATTAAAAGCATATGACAATCAAACCAAATTACTTCATTAATTAAACAAAAGTTCAACAACTAAATCAAAACTCATAGAAATTAGGAATTAACTACTCATAATCACTAAACATCCAATAATTTCTAATCACAACTATTCTAGAAACTAAAAGTAAAGGAAAAGGGAAGAGAAATGCTCAGCGTCGCGACGCTGTGACGTAGTATTCTTGGCCTCCAAGTCACCTCAGCATCGAGACGCTGTGCCGTTTCTAGGCTTTCCTTCGCAGCTGCCTGGCGTCGAGATGCCCAAGGGTAGCGTCTCGACGCTAGGCCTCGGTCTTCAACTTCAAGAATGACTCGTTTTTATCAACATTTTGGGCCTCCAACTCTTCTCTCTTGGGCTTTTGGGCTAGGATCTTCAATAGAATTCTTCAAATTGCTCCAAAAGCCTCCAAAATCATCCAAATTCTCTCAAAAACTCCGGTCTTGCTTCCTTGGCTCGATTTTTTGAAATTTAAACATAAAATGACATCAAAGCATACAGTTCAAGCACAAAACTAGCTAAAAATAATAGGAAATAGATAACATTTATGCATGCTATCCGTGGAAATTGTTAATTTAATTAAATTAATATAATTGATTAAATTGTTTATTCAATTATTAATTTTGTTTAAATTAATTAGTTGAATTTATTTTATATTAACTTAAGAAATTAATTCATAATTAATTTTCTATCATACTTGATTTTTTAATAAATTAATAAAATTGGAAATTGTTTCATTTTTAGGAGGTTAATTACAAGATGTTTACACCTATCCCATGAGTCATATAGAAGCCATGTTTGTGTCCTCTTCTTGATGCTCTTTGCTGGCTTTAATTCATGAGTTGGAAAGCTGATTAGTTCTTCTATAAATGAAGCAGAAAGAGGCATAAGTTGGGGTTGGATGGTGGTTGTAATCTCTCTCTAAAAGTAAGAAATTTCTTTCTTAGTTTAGGTTGAACATTCAAGCTAAACACTCTCAAATTCATCACTTGAATGGCTCCCACAAGCCGTTCTAAGACCGGAGTATAGCGGGGAAGACTCATGTGGTCGTCTACAATCCGATCGTACTGAGAATTCATCCACGGAGCTCGTTGATTTTGTCCAAAAAGGTTGGTCATTTTCATGCTCTATTTTTCGCTATGTTTTGACATGCTTTTAATTCTAAAATTAATTGAAATGGAGAGGCTTTCGATCCAAATCGCTTCCACTTGGGTGTTCGACAATCCTTCAATTGGTATCAAAGCAGATTTGGGCCCTCAATTTTGATTAATTTTAGCTTCGTGGGTGAAAATTCTTGTGATGAATGTTTGTGAGTACCAAAGTGAATATATTACTATTTTGGCATCATTTTATGTTCAAATTTTTTGAATTAATTGTAATTGCCTGGATGTTTATGGGCTTTAATGTGTGGAGGATGAGTCTGTAAAATTTGAGAGTAAAAAAAGTACGTTTAGGCCTTCAATCGATCAAAATTCAGAAGGTTGTAGATGGCCGAAAGAACACTGTTTTCTGGAAATCTGGAATAGATGACTGGCGTTGGGGCAGACCGAACCGAACCGAAGCAGACCAAGAAGGAAAAACGCGCGCAGTTTAGACGCAATTTCAACCGGTTCGTGGGTTTGGTCAACGATTTGCGATTTTTGGTTAGCGTTTCACACGATTCCTCTCCTTTGCGGTTCGGTTCGGGCAACCCTAGCTAGTCTGGTTTGTTCTATTTTTCTCTAGGTTTTCCTCCCAGCGGCTAGGTTCAAGCTGTTCCAGGCCGGTTCTGCTTAGTTTTCTTCCTTTTGGGCTCGGTTCAGCTACATTTTGACTAGTTCAAGCTGATTTGACTTGGTTCGGGTTGGTTCGAAGGGTTCGAGAGCGACTCAACGTCAAATTTTAATTATTTTTGTAATAATTTAGTTTATTTTCTTGCCCAAGATGCCAAAATCGGTCCATTTTGGTTGTGTTTTAATTTATTGTGCATTAGGAATGTATGTTATAATTAAATTAGAATCACATATGCATATAGTATGTCATATAGATTTAAAAGCCCACCATAAGAAAGCATGTTTCATGCATTAGTAAATATTATAAGAGTTATAATAAAATTAAATGCATGATTAGGGTTTATGATTAGATGCATGATGGATGTTTTATTTTCAATTATGGATGTTTTAATATAATCGTTATATTAATAATTGAAAATGAACAAGCATGCAACATGAAACTTCCTTAGCATAGATGTATGTTATAGATTTTTCAATATTTATAAAGAGTTATAAACCGAGATAGACGTTAAAATCGATAACAAGATAATTGCATGCTCACTTAGGGTTAACGAACCTCAAACTCGAACGATTCACATAGAATAGGTCGATATCTTGTAAAGCTAAGGTTACAAGAGAACTCACCCGACAAGATGTTGTCTAAGGCTGGAGGTATTTAAGTTGACGATTTACGAAACACCTCCTACCTGGGCATCGAGCCAATACTTGAGTTAGGTTAACCTGGGTTTTATGAGAATGCGTGAGCAATGTAGGGTTTTAAAAGAATTTCTTACTTAGACATCGTAAGTGTAATGTTATACACACCTAGACGTAGGTTGCTTCTAAAAGGTGCTTTATATAAACCTGAATACTTGATTGCTATACGCTTTCATCACCATTAGAAGCTTGTTATAGGACTAATTCATTAAAAATTATAATAGTTATAAAAGTTAATGAATAGAAACCGTCAAACCTATAACGAAGAGTTGTATGCTAACATAGGATCTTAAGGAATGAGTTAAATATTAAATGGTTTAAAATTTAATATACCTAAGATCGCATTTCTAATAGGGTTAGAATATCCTACTTAGTATTTTAATAGATTAAAGTATGATTAAGTAGGATATAAGACTTCAGTTATAAGGGAACACTCTCGGCGCTTGGTCCGGAACCTGAGTTGAATTAACCACGGTCTTATTTGAATGATAAAAGCCCTTTCGCAGCGAAAGAATTCAGAGAACAAACAACTGTTTTTAAAACGTTTTAAATACCAATATAGAGGCAAAATAAACAACATGCATAATCCACATTAAATGTTGGAAATATAGGTTATGAAACATGCTTTTTACAAAATTAAAATCCTATTTTAATTCATGCATTCTACGGTGAATTGAGATCATACCTACATTGTGACTCTGGAGGGCTTCACCAATTCACCTTGGAAGAAATTTTCTCTGCAAATTCCGCCGTTAAACACCACCAAAAGTGCCTTCACTGAGATGAGAATTTTCCTGGATGGTGGGATCTTGTATTGAGATGAGAATTTTCCTAGAGAGAGTTTTTCTGAGATAGAGCTTCTCTGAATCACGCCAAGAGAAATCGAGAGAGTTTTCTGTGTGTAACGCTCTACACGCCAAATGAGGAGAGTTAATCTAACTCCCAATTGTGCAGGCGTGAGGTTAGGGAGGGATACGTGGAACTCCTTCCACATATCCATCAGTTAATATAACTGAACCTAATTTAAATTAATTAAAATTAAAATAATTAATTCAAATTAATATTTAATTAATTACTTTATTCATTTAAATCTTATTTAAATTAATATCTCCCTTATAACCTATAGTTTTTATTTAATCAATTTAATGAAATGAAATGAAATGAAATGAAATTAAATAATTAATTCTCCAACTAATTAATCATTAAATTAAATATCACATATTGAATTTAACCCTATAATTGAATCATATTCAATTATATTTATCTCAATTAACCTATAGTTTTAACGTGCATCTCATGCGCATTAATTTTAACGTATAGTTTTAATATGAATCTAATTCATATTAAAATTAAAAGTAAGGCAAATTTAGCTGGTAAACCCTTCTTCTGCTTCTTAGATGGCTTTTCAGGCTTTTATCAGATTCCTATAGCTCAGGAAAACCAAGAAAAAACGACATTTACTTGCCCCTTTGGAACATATGCCTTTAGGAGAATGCCCTTTGGATTGTGTAATGCTCCAGGGACATTTCAGAGATGCCTGATGAGTATATTCTCTAAATATATTGAGAAATGCATCGAAGTGTTAATGGATGATTTCACAGCTTATGGGGATTCTTTCGATGATTGTCTTGATAATTTAGCCAAGGTCTTGAAATGTTGCATTGAGTCAAATTTAGTTCTTAATTATGAGAAATGTCATTTCATGGCTAACCAGGGCATAGTGTTAGTGCACGTGATATCAGAGAGAGGTATAGAGGTAGATAAAGCTAAGATTGATGTTATTGCTAACCTGTCTTACCCTACTAATGTTAGGGAGGTTAGATCTTTTCTTGGGCATGCAGGATTTTATCGCAAGTTCATTAAAAACTTCAGCAAAATTGCTCTACGGATGACGAATCTATTGCAGAAAGATGTCACTTTCGAGTTTGGAGGAGAGTGTAGGGAGGAATTCGATTTTTTAAAGAAGATGCTAACTAGCGCACCAATCATCCATCCACCTAGGTGGGATCTACCATTTGAGATCATGTGCAACGCGAGCAATTATCTTGTTGGAGCTGTTTTGGGCTAGTGGATCGATAAGAAGAGCCATGCTCTTTACTATGCTGCGAGGACGCTAAATCCTACACAGTGCAATTACTCGACAATCGAAAAGGAGCTTCTTGCTGTGGTTTTCGCTTTAGATAAGTTTCGCTCCTATGTGCTTGGTTCTAAAGTAACTTTTTTCTCTGATCATGCAGCTTTGCAATATTTAATGATGAAGAAGGAGTCGAAGCCTCGCCTCATCCGGTGAATTATTCTGCTTCAGGAGTTCGATCTGCAGATTGTGGACCGCAAAGGATTAGAAAATTCAATTGCTGATCATCTGAGTCGTCTGGTAAGAAAGGAAGATGAACTACCCCTTAATGATGAATTTCCTGATAAGCACTTATTCCAGGTGCAAGGTAAAGTTCCATGGTACGCTGATTTTGTTAATTACTTAGTTATTGGGAAGTTACCTAACACATGTAGTAGTTTCAAGAAGAATAAAATTAAGAATGAGTCTAAGCATTATGTGTGGGATGCACCAATCCTTTGGAAATATTGTTTTGACCAAGTAATTAGACGTTGTGTGCCTGATGACGAGATCCGGTCTATTTTAGCATTTTGCCATGATCATGCATGTGGGGGTCATTTTGGGCCTAGGCGAACTGCTAGAAAAGTTTTGGATTCTAGGTTTTATTGGGAGTCTTTGTTTAAAGATTGATAGGACTAAATTAGTCCTATTTATTTGTTGTTAATCTAGACTTGTTAGGGTGCACTTTACGCTTTATTTGTCTGTTTTGTAGATAATTTGTGCATTCACGGCATCAGGGTCGAACTACACAAATTGGAGCTAATTCGGGCAATTTAAGGAGTTTTTTAGCTAACTTGAGGGCCATGGATCTCAAGGACGTGAGAAGACCGTGAGGATCGTGACGAGCCCGAAGAATAGTTCCAAGGAGTCAAAGGTTCGAGGCCCGAATCGAGCAAGAAATGATGAGGAATGAAGTTGAAGCACACTGAAATTAGGCCAGTCTCGACGCTGGCTCGTTTCTAGCCCGAGGCCCATATGACACGACGTCGAGACACCATGCCCAGCGTCTCGGCGCCACGACGAATTTTTCTATACATACCTTCGGTTTTGTTTCACCGAATGGAGGAAGTTTTAGGGTTTATTTTTCATTCTCTCCCTCGGTTCTCTCTGTCCTTTAAGACCAGAATTAAGAGGTGTAAGTTTTCCTTTTGATTTCCTTTGTATTTTCTTCTTATTGTAGCGTTGGGTCGCAGGTTTTAGTCGGCCAAACAACCGTCTAAACCCGTTGACGCCGATTGGATGATTTTTGGGTTATAGAATGTATTTCTTTGTGAGTTTCATGTTCTGAATGTCTATTTAATTCCAAATTGCTATTGTATTTTGGATTCAGTTTGTATTATTGGCATGCGCAGAGTTGGTTAGATTGACACCTAACTCGCAGCTTGTATGTTAATAACTTGCTAAGAAATTTATTTCCAAGTAGCTAATGGAACATTTAGAAATTCAGCATTCTTCTTTTTGGAAAGGTCTTGAAGGTAGTGTTGTCGGCGAACCATTGTTTCACTTCTTTGATTCCTGCATGTGAGAACTTGTACTTGTCCCACCATTTAATTTGGAAAATTGTAAGAAGTTGTTTCTAATTTAATTAATTCTTTTGCTTATCTATGTTTCTTACAATTTAATTTCTTGTCCTTTAAATTTCTTGCTTGCTTAAATTCATGCATTTTAAATTCCTTGCACGTTCATTTATCCAATTTTCCAATCCCCCCATTTACCGCTTTCACAACTCAAAATAAATAGGAAATAAATAACCAACCGCCACTCCCAATGATCGACCCTGGCCACTACTAGTGCAAGTAGTTTAGTGTTCGTGGAATTATAAATTTTATTTGGCAAACTGGGAGCCTTTACAACTCCTGCTCCGTCAAATTGGCGTCGTTGCCGAGGAGTGCAAACGGTTAATTATTTTCTTTTTATCTTGAGTTTTTTAATTTTTAATTTTTAATTTTCTTTCTTGTTATGGCTGAGAGAACAAGTACAAACAGAAAGGTAAGCAAGTTCAAATCTGAAATGTCTGAGCTTACGGCTCTCATTAACCAGTTGGCTGCAGAAAAGGAATCCCCGTCTGAACATAATACATATGAAGGATTTCCAACAATGCAAAGCCAACAGATACCAAACTATTACTTATGAACAATCAAAGCCTAAATATGCAACATGGATCAAGTTCAGGTATTTTAGTGTTTTTGGTTAAAAATTTATCTGATGGCATTCGAGTCTTGCAGGAAGGCCAACTCAAATTCCAAGAGGAGACCAGAGCTGAGATGCAGCAATTGAGAGCCCAAGTTTCCCAATTGGCTGACACCGTCAGAAAATTGGAGGCCAAAATTGACAAACTGCCCGTGCAATCTGAGATCCCAAAGAGAGAAGAAGTATGTTCAACCACGTTGAGGAGTGGGACAGTCTTGAGTCCTAGTCCACAATTCCCTTCTTCGCCTGCATTTGAAAAGAATAGAGAGGCAAGGAAGCCTGAAGAGAAGACAGGCAATCTCAACTTTCCAAAGAAGCGAGGGGTACATTTCGACCCTCCTATTGATTTTAGTTCTTATGTTCCTAAAGCTCCTTTCCCTAGCAGGTTAGCGTTGCAGCCTAAACCTCCCAAGGAAAAGGAAGAAAAGGACATACTTGACCCATTCAAGAGGGTGGAGGTCAACATCCCGCTTCTGGACACCGTAAAGCAAATTCCTAAGGTAGGAAAATTTTTGAAGAAATAGTGCTCCAGGAAAGGTAAGCCTAAGGTGTGTAATAATGTTTCTGCTATCTTAAAAAAACTACCTAACGAGTGTCTAGACCATGATATTTATACTTTGCCATGCATTCTAGGGGATTTAGAAATTGAGCATGCCATGTTAGATTTAGGATCCTCTATTAATGTCATGTCTCATGCACTCGGTAATGAGCTTAATTTTTCCCATATTAAGAAAACTAGTAATTTAATTCAATTGGCAGATAGTTCTTTAATTAGACCTCTAGGACGTTCTCAAAATGTTCTAGTTAAGGTAGATGAGCTAATATTTCCTGTAGACTTCTTTATAATTGATATGCATGAAAATGGTTCGCCTAATGCCACATTTATGATTTTGGGTCGTCCATTCATGAAAACGACCAAGGTTAAAATGAATTTAGGCAAGGGAATCATCTCTATTGAATTTAATGGAAAAAGAAGTTGTTTTATATCTGACATTTTAGGTCACCTTAACCCTTCTCTTACCTGTTCAACTATTTCGCATAAGATACAGGCAAATAGGTACAAGGCCTCTAGATCCATGAGATTCAATGTTCTGGACTGGGAAAATTTGGATTCTAGAGGAGTTTAAGAAGGACTCCGTCGAGTTCAAGACGTTAAACAGGGTGCTTTTTGGGAGGCAACCCAATTTTTTTTTTTTTTTTTTTTTTGTGTTTTTAAGTTTTTCCTTTCTTTTGCTTTTTCTATCTTTCCTTATCATTGTTTGTTATAATTTAAATCCCAATTTAATCTTTCTTTCTTCATTCTTTAATGTTGAATATTTATTTAAAAGGAAGATTGATTAGATTAAAAAAAAACTTGAGATCTGGCGTCGAGACGCCATGCTCTCGGCATCCTGATGCCGACGCAGAATCTGAGGCAAGGGAATCATTCGTGGGTTTTGTTGCATTTAAGCGATTTCTTGAAGATTTTGGGTGTTTTCCATTGTTCAAGCGTGGGTAAAGCGATTTTTCTCTTCTTCTTCTTCTCTTTACTTGATTTTTCCATGTCTAGATGCATTTGGTTAAGACTAGAAGTTGAATGGGCTTGATTTGAGCATGATTTTTACATTTTCTAGCTGAAAATCGTTGAGAATATTGTTGTGGCTGCTGTATTTTTATTGTTTGTGTAAATTTTCTGCTATTTTTGTTGGGAGTTTGCTGTTTGGCAGGTTAAAATTTGTTCATAAGGAGGAAGGGATTTTAAGTTTTGGAGATTTTGGACCCATTGATCTTGAGTCCTTAGTTTTCTTAGCTTCCAACCTATCTTAGACTCTTTTTTTTAGGAACCCATTTTTCCTATTCCCTTTAGATTTTTCATACTCTTCCTACCCATTCCACCATGAGCACCAAGAGATCTAGGAGCTCAACAGCTCGTTCATCCTCTGCTCCCTTTGATAAAAGAAGATTTATTAGCAAGGATGCTGAAGATGTATATAACTCTTATGTGGTAAGTAGGGGGTAGTTCCTGAGGGAGGGTTAGTTCCAAGTGCCCAAAACCAACCTGAGCTCACCCAAAGTATAGCTGAGAGAGGTTGGGGTACGTTCACTAGGCACCCCCAGGCCGCTGTAGTCCCTATCGTTAGGGAATTTTACGCTAACATGACGAAAGGATCCACTACTTCCTTTGTTAGGGATAAAATGATCCATTTCGACTCGGCCTCTATTAACCAATCCTATGGCCTTCACAATATTGATAGGGATGGGTACAATGATTATGCAAGTAATCACTTTAATGCCCATCAAATTATAGAGCATCTATGTAGGCCAGGGGCAACTTGGTTAATAAGAATGGGTGAAGCAATAAACTTTAAATCCTCTAATCTGACAGAGGATAACAGAGCATGACATAGTTTTCTGTGTGCCAAACTCTTACCTGTGATACATTTGAGTGATGTAACGAAGGAAAGAGCAGCTCTATTATTCGATGTAGCGGTCGGGCGTAGTGTAGACATAGGGAAAGTTATATATTCTTCCATGCGTCGGATTCGCAGAGGAGCGACCACCGTAGGTCTAGGGCACCCTTCCCTCATCACAACACTCTGCAGAGTCGCTAGGGTCGTGTGGGACCCCCGTGAGGAGATTAGCCATCCTACAGTTGGGATTGATGGGAACTTCATCATGATTAGATTTAGGGAGCCTAGACTTAGGATGCCCGCCTACCACCTCCACCCCAACAGGAAGAACCAGAAGAGGAGCCCCAAGCTCAAGGAGAGCAGCCCCACTTCGATCATCCTCCTCTCACGCTTGAGGCGTTAGATGAGAGGATGAATCAGATGAGACTTGAGCAGCTGTGCTAAAACGAGAGTCAGCAACGTAGGGAGGTAGACACGTCAAACGGACTGAGGACCAGTTCGCTTATATTCGAGAGTATATTATTGCCTCGACGTCTAGACAACCCATCCCACCGCCGCTGCCACCTTATGAGTCTCCTGAGGATGAGGAGTGATGCACTTTCATACAGACTCATTTGTAGTTTTTTCTATCCTTTACCTTATTTTTCTTTATTTTTATTTCTTAGCTTGTTCTGCTTTTATTTTTCTTGTTTTATTTGTTTTCTTTTTTGTAGATTTCGGCAGAATTAATATGAGGGCATTCAATTTTGATCCAGCCAGGCTCCTGACCATATACTCAGGGAGGTTTTCTGTTCCCTATTCTAGTTGTCCCTTACTCTTTCTACTTGATATATACATTGAGGACAATGTAGAATTTAGGTTGGGGGTGCGGTCTGTGCTTTGCTTTGCTTTGCCTGCATATGTTTCGTATGAGTTATGACGCATCTGAGCATCATTTCTTTATTATGCATGCATAGTTTTGTTTGCTTTGCTCTGATTAGATTGAGGCCATTCACCTGAGCATTGGACCTAATTTGTAGCAAATTTTGAAATTCTTGAATGCTTCTGTGTGGATGACACTGTTACTTTTCTTAGGACTAGTAAGATCCATGACATGCCATTTATGTTTATTTCATTGCTTTTGTTGAATGATAAGCATGTTGCCCAAAAATTGAGCCTTTTAAAATTTTCTAGTACTTTTCTTGCAAGAGTAAACGTTAGCATGCCTAGAATTAGTTTGAAAGCTTAGGAGCGAATTATAAAATCCATATGCTTGTTGTCACCTCGATGGGTGTAGGGATGAGCCAGAGAGTCAAATGTCTACAAATTAGCATGTAATATCTTGCCTAAGAAAATAGAAAGAAAATATGTCGAAGAAAAAAAAAGAGAGAAAAGTAAAGAAAAAGAAAAGAAAAGAAAAAAAATGAGCACGAGCTTAAAAAGAAAATCATGTGCTCGTTTACATTACTTTTATTTTTTAAAAAAAAGCATGCCATATAGGGGGTAAAAAGAGCTACCTACCATGTGATCAGTTAGGCCAACAAAGAGTAAAACTCAAGTTACGGGTCCCTGCATTGTAGTGTGAAAGCTAGAGCCCCGCAAAAAAAGGAGAGAGAAAAAGAAGAGTGCTGAAAGAAAATGTCTTTTATTTTTTAGGCACCTGGGTAAAGAGAAAAGCGGTCTAATTTGTTTTGTTTGCTCCTTAGTAAGTTCCTAGTGCCAGTGTAGAGGGAAGATAGGTTGAGGGTTGTATAATCCAATTCCGGGTCAGTAGGATTGATTCTAAATAGACTAAGTGTGAGCTTGAGCAGGAAACCTCGTGAAAAATTTTGATTTGTCTCTTTATTGGCCAATGTGTGCATGATTCTTAATTGCAATGATTTCAACATCTTTAGCATTGAGTTTTGAGTTTATAAGAATTGTAATCTTGGAATCCTATACTTTAGACTTATATGTTTGCTCGAGGACTAGTAAGGTTTAGGTTCGGGGTATTTGATAGGACCAAATTAGTCCTATTTATTTGTTGTTAATCAAGACTTGTTAGGGTGCACTTCACGCGTTATTTGTCTGTTTTGTAGATAATTTGTACATTCAGGGCATCAGGGTTGAACTACACAAATTGGAGCTAATTCGGGCAATTTTTAAGGAGTTATCAAGCTAACTTGAGGGTCATGGATCTCGAGGAGGTGAGAAGACCATGAGGATTGTGACGAGCCCGAAGAATAGTTCCAAGGAGTCAAAGGTTTGTGACGAGGAATGAAGTCAAAGCACGCTAAAATTAGGCCAGGCGTCGAGATGTCGTGGCCAGCGTCTTGACGCTGGCTTGTTTCCAGCTCGAGGCCCATATGGCACGACGTCGAGACGCCATGCCCAACGTCGAGACGCTATGATGAATTTTTCTATAAATACCTTCGTTTTTGTTCCGTCGAATGGAGGAAGTTTTAGCGTTTATTTCTCATTCTCTCTCTCGGTTCTCTCTGTCCTTCAAGACCAGAATTAAGCGGTGTAAGTTTTCCTTTTGATTTCCTTTGTATTTTATTGTTATTGTAGCGTTGGATCGCGGGTTTTAGTCGGCCTTGTTGGGTTTTATGCCCTAAAACTTGTAGATAGTGAATGTAAACAAATTGTATACTTGTTTTAATAAAGTGTTATTGAGTTTCTGAAATAAAATGTTATTGTTGAATATTGCACAATTTGACCCAAATTCAATAAACTAAGATCCAAGGTTGTTTGTATGTAACTTGAACTAGTATATGTGGGGACATACGGGGATCGATGTTCAAGTAACAACCTAAAAGGTTTATAGTCCAAGGATAAGACTGGGTACCTTATCCTAGTAACACTATGTGATATGGCCCGCTTTGTACTTGGTATAGACGTATTGATCAAAAGCATCCATGTAGTAGACATACGAGTGGGGGTATCCTATCAATGAGTTTGCATAAGAACGGACCGCGAAACAGTAATCGCTAGCTGTAGCACCGTTAACTAGTTAGGTTTATATTTCACCAATTAGTGTCTAATTCGATGGACGTTGTATGATCAGGTTAGATGGCTTAGGTGGGCTTTGGGTCTTTTCTGGGTTCAGATTAGATCGATTGGGAAATTGAGCAATTCAAACTAGCCTTTAATAGGTAGAGATTCAATGATCAAAGTAAATCATTCAACCCCAATAATCAATCCAATCGGTGTCGCCTAATTTAATTAATTCTTTTGCTTATCTATGTTTCTTGCAATTTAATTTCTTGTCCTTTAAATTTCTTGCTTGCTTAAATTCATGCATTTTAAATTTCTTGCACGTTCATTTATCCAATTTTCCAATCCCCCCATTTACCGCTTTCACAACTCAAAATAAATAGGAAATAAATAACCAACCGCCATTCCCTGTGATCGACCCCGGCCACTACTACTGCAAGTAGTTTAGTGTTCGTGGAATTATAAATTTTATTTGGCAAACTGGGAGCCTCGACAACTCCCGCTCCGTCAATGATGCATATTCTTTTTGTAAGACTTGTGAAAAATGCCAGAGGGTAGGAGCTATAACCCGTAGGAATGAAATGCCTCAAATGCCTATCTTAGTCTCACAGTATCTGATGTTTGGGGTATAGACTTTATGGGTCATTTACCTTCCTCATGTGGTTATAATTATATCTTATTGGCTATGGATTATGTTTCTAAATGGGCGGAAGCTAAAGCCACCAAAACTGACGACTCTAAAGTTGTTGTAGGTTTCTTGAAGACTAACATTTTTAACAGGTACGGAGTCCCACGAGCCATAATTAGTGACCAAGGCACCCACTTTTCCAACCGGTCAGTTGAAGCCCTCTTGAAGAAATATGGAGTGAATCACCGAGTTGCAACAGCTTACCATCCCCAAACGAATGGACAAGCAGAGATTTCCAACCGAGAGGTCAAGTCCATCCTGGAAAAGGTGGTGAATCCTGGACAGAAGGATTGGAGCTAACGGTTGGATGACGTGCTCTGGGCATACCACATGGCTTATAAAACCCCAATAGGGATGTCTCCCTACCGGTTGGGTTTATGGTAAGGCATGTCATCTGCCAGTAGAGATCGAGCATAAAGCATTTTGGGCTATTAAGTAGTGCAACTTGGACATGGAGAAGGCAGGAGAGTCAAGGCTTCTTGAGCTACAAGAGTTAGAAGAAATGAGACTGGAAGCCTACGAGAACTCAAGGATCTACAAAGAAAAGACCAAGCTGTTTCATGACAATATGGTTGCTAAGAAGCAGTTTGAAGTTGGGCAAAAAGTTCGCCTTTATAACTCTCGCCTAAAGCTCCGGGCAGGTAAGTTTCATTCTAAATGGATTGGTCCCTTTGTTATTACTCACATATTTCCTCATGGTGCAGTTGAGATCAAAAGCCTCGATATTGACAAGGTGTTCAAAGTGAACGGGCATAGGCTGAAGATCTTCAACGAGAGATAACCCATTCCTCCTCCAATCATGGCATTTTGGGATCGACCTATCTACGGGATCACGTGAAGAGAAAAGGGAAACAGTTGAGCAACCGACTATAAAAATTTGCTCTTTTGGGAGCTAGCCCAACAATAATCATGTACATGTTTTCTGTCTTGTTTTATTTCCCTTTTGCAGGTAGTAGGCCTAAAAGCGAAAAGATTACCTTTTTCAAGTTGGGACGTCAACCACCTTCTAACAAGCGTGCACATATCCAGGGGAGTTTTCTGTTCCCTTCTTATAGTCCTTAGTTTTCAGGTTTTGATAGATTGGGGACAATGCATCATTTAGGTTGGGGGTGGATGTTCTTGATATATTTGCTTTTATGATTGAACCTTGATGCACCTGAGCGTCAGGCTAATTCTTGAGCATGTTCGGATGATCTGCATGATGAGATGAATAGGTAGCTTGTAGCATTGTTATGATGATCTAGGAGATGTCTATTTTAGCCATTTTATTTGTTTTTGGTGTTGTGAAGAATATAGTCAAAATTTGAGCCTTTTTTAAACTTTTCTTGGATATGTTTTGCACAAGTTGGGTGTCCTTCTTGCTTTAAAGTAGGACTTCAATGCCTAGGAGCGAGTTACTTAGCTCATATTCCTATTGTCACCCCGATAGGTGTAAGGTTTAGCGAGAAAGTCTAATTTTTTTTTGCAAAATAGTGTGTGGAGTCTTGCCTAGGAGAGAAAAAGAAAATACGCATGTTAAAAAAAAGAAAAAAGAAAAAAAAGGGTGGAAAAATGAGTTAGTGAGTGCGAGCTTAAAAGAAAAATCACATGCTTGTCTTTCTTATTTTTGTTCTTGAAAAATCATGCTTGCATTGTATTGAGCGCTTAGGGGTAAAAAGAGCTACCTGCAGTGTGATCAGTTAGGCCAACCAAGGGTTAAACTCGGGTTATGGGTCCCTAAATTGTAGTGTGAAAGCTAGTGCCCTGTCCTGAAAAAACAAATCCTTATTCAGGCACCTAGCCAAAGAGGAAGCAACCTAGTTTGTTCTATTTAGGCATTTTAGCAAAACCTTAGTGCTAGTGTAGGGGAAAAATAGGATGAGAGTTTAGTAAACCGATCCTGGGCTAGTAAAGTCTTCTTTAGTTGGGATAGAACTCTCTTGTGCAAGATTGTCTTTGGAAAGTTTTGGTTTGACTCAATGCTTGATTGTTTGTGGTAACCTACCTTTAACAAATTTTATGCCTCTTTTAGATAAAGAGATTTGAGCTGAGTTATTTGCAACCAATGAATCTTCGTTATTCTCGTTTTTATCTATAAACTTGCTGAAGGACTAGCAAGATTTAGGTTGGGGGTAATTTGATAACACCACATTGGTGCTAATTATTTCCATAAATTTTGCTTATCCTAATGCTATTATTTGTGAAAATTGACTAATTTTGAGTCTTATTGATGTATAGGTCAATTTGGTGTTCTTAGGATCAAGAAGGGCATTTTGGTAATTAAAAGAAGCAAAAGTCAACCAAAAAGTCAACATGAATGCAAATTCATCAATTTTTTCCGAGAGCTAGCGTCGAAACGTTGCAAATATAGCATCTCGACGCTACAGAACTAGAGGTGCGCCCACAGCACCTCGTATTATAAAAGGGTCTTTTTGCATTTTAGGTCGAGCCATGTCCGTTTTTCCTTCGATTTTCGCCGCATCACCTCGTCTCTCTCTGTATTTTTTTTCAGTTTTCAGTGTATTTTCATTAGATTACATTAGTTTTTGGATATAGGAATGGCTAATCAAGCCCCGATGCTTAGTTGGAGCGTCGCAATGTCCGACTAAGTGTAGATAGTCGTAGTTGGAGACTCCGAATGTAAGTTTGGCATTCCTTTGAGACTTTGTATCTAAGATTTCAGTGTATTATTGTTTAATTGTGTTCTTAATTCAAAACTATATTACAATTGATTTGAATCTTTGGATTGACAACCTATTGTGTTTGAATCGATTGCTTTGCTAGAATTGGTAGCAAGTAAATCTATTGTTAATCTTGATTAATAGGCGTTTTATCGGAATTTGTCAAAATTGCATGATAGATTTAGGAGTTAAGGCTTAGAATCGTATGAATTTAGGCTTTTCCTAGTTTATGCATTCTATCTAATGTTCCATCATTCTTAATGCAATTAAATTCTAATTAGTGACATGTCATTGGTTAGATTTTTAATTAGGTTTTGGCCTCGATGCATTGGTTGGGTTAGAAATAATTGGGATCATTAATCTCGTTGGCTTTTCCAGTGGGTAGTTAGACAATTAACCAATAATCTGATAAATAAGAGAGTCCATGCTTAGGAATTGCCAAACCGAATTCGGACAACCAACTGCACGATTCCGAGGTAAGATTAGCCAGTCCATTCTTCTACTTTCTAGTTATTTAAAATTTTTTAATTTAATTTCTAGCATTTTTATTTGTTTCATCTTCAAATTCTTCCATGCCAAACCCCCCTCCAGTTACTAATTGAAAAATCTTAAGTCAAGATAATTAATTCGACTGCTCCCTGCGTTCGACCCCGACCACTATTTCTACAAAAATACTTGTAGTGCCACAGAATTATAAATTTATTTGATACGACCCTCGACAAGTCATCCATCAATCTATCCCTTATATGTTGATAATCGTCACGAGATTGTAAACTTTCTTGCACACCCTCACCTCTAGAAGTTTCCCCTTCTACATGTTCTGTTTGCTATATTTGTTCCACATCAAATACTGGTGAGTCTGTAATTTCAATTTCTGACTTTTTTTCATCCTTCACTTTCAGTGTATTTGATTCAACATCACCATCAGACTAACTTCCCATTACAATCTCATTGAAAACTACATCTCTGCTAATGATGCATTTTCTTTTATTAGGGATCCACAACTTATATCCTTTTACACCTTCAGGATATCCCAAGAAGATTCCCCTCAAAGCTCTTGGTTCTAGCTTGCCTTGTTTCACATGTGCAAATGCCAAGCATCTAAATACTTTGAGTCTGTCCAAGGAAGGTGACGATCCTTACAAACGTTCCTCAGGAGTTCGAAAATTCAAAGCTATTGGAGGACTTCTATTAATTAAATAACAAGCTGTTGTAACAGCTTCAACCCAAAACTTCTTGTCTAAATGAGCATCAGACAACATACACCTTACCCTTTCAATAATGGTTTTATTCATTCGTTCTGCTAGCCCATTTTGCTGAGGCATATGCACCACACTCATGTGTCTTGTAATTCCACTTTCTTTACAAAGCTTATCAAACTCCTTATTACAGTACTCAAGACCATTATCGGTCCTAAGATACTTAATCTTCTTGTTTGTCTTATTTTCAATCTACAGTTTCCACTCTTTAAACTCCTCAACTGCTTGGTCTTTGGTCTTCAAAATAAACACCCAAAGTTTTCGTGAATTATCATCTATGAAAGACATAAAATATCTATTTCCACTCAAGGAATTTACCTTAGCTGGCCCCCACAGATATGAATGGATATAATCCAGTCTTTCCCTCGTGGTATGCTGACCCTTGCTGAAACTCATTCTCTTAGATTTTCCAAATACACAGTATTCGAAGAATTCCAGGTCTGTTTCGTCTATCCCTTGCAAGATCCCCTGTTTTCTCAACTTTTGCAAGCCTCTTTAACTGATGTGACCTAACCTTTTATGCCAAAGGTTAGTTTCTGATTCTGATGCATTCACTACAGCCACAGTATCCTTGTGATCTTTTACTGAAGTTCCCCTCAAAATGTACGGTCCGTTTTTCCTATCCCCTTTGAGCATTACCATGGAACCCTTCAATATCTTCATCACACCACCCTGCCCTTTGTAGCTACAACTATGTGCATCAAGTTCTCCCAAAGGGATTAAATTCCTTCTAATCTCAGGAACATACTTCACACACTTGAGAATTTTACATGTACCATCCTCAAGTCTGAGCTTCACATTGCCATATCCTTCGACTTTGCAAGTCTGGTTGTTTCCCATGTAAACTGAAGCTCCATCACACAAAGTCAAGTCAGCAAAATAATCCTTATTGGGAGTCATGTGAAATGAGCATCCTAAGTCAATTACCCACTCATTTTCAACTGTTTCATCAGAGATTGCCAATACCTCAGTACCATCGTAGCTTTCTAACCCTATGGATGCCTCTAAGTTTGAAGTTTCTTTACCTTCAACTTCCTTCTTCTTTCCAGACATTCCTTCTTAAAACGACCCTCCTTACGACAGAGGTAACATTTCAATCTCCCTCTAGATTTCGAACTTGATCGTCATCTCTTCCCTTTATAGTCTTTCTTTTCTGATCTCCGTCTAGAGTTTTCAGATTTTCCTCTAGTAGCTAAACCTTCTCAGGAACCTTACTCTCTCTTTTCAGATTGAAGTTCCTGATCTCTAGACCTCAAGGCTGACAATACAACATCTAGAGTAAGTGATTCTCGACCATACTTAATTGCAGCTTTAACCTCTCTATATGATTCCAAAAGGGAATTTAACAAGATGACTGCCTTGTTTTCATCCCCAAGCTTTACCTATTTTGTTTTAGTCTTTTAGTCATTTCAAGGTTGATAATTGATTGGGTTTTGAATAATGTTGGAACAAAAGAAATGATAAAACAGAAATGTAAACAGATAAAGAAGACAGATTGGAAACAAACATTGGTTAAGGCTTCTGTAATTGTTAAAAAGATGCTCTAGCCATTCTATTGATCAGGCAATATCTCACAGTCTTATTAGCAGGATCCTCCCGGAAGGTTTCAACTCGAATGAAGTTCTACCGATCAAGCATTAGGCAACTGGCTATCCCTAGCTCAATTTCTGGCGTTCACCAACTACAAAGGTCTAATGTGATTACAAGCCACACAACCCTTAAATCATCTCTGAAACTAAGAGAAGTTATTCATACCAGCTGGCCAAGCGGGCACAAAATGAAATTAAGATCAACAAGTAATCAAGATGCTCAAAGATCAATAAGAATAGCTAGATTATAAAGAAATGACAATTACATTATTCTCAACCAATGCCTAAAGTAAATTAGTTCATGAAAATAGAAATAACATACGCTACAATCTGATTAAGCACATCCATAACTACAAACTCTACAAGAAAGAGTAATCCTCCTTGAGAAAATTCGTAGAAAATGGTCTTCAAGGTCTCCAATCGATTCTCCTCTATTCGGCCTCCAAAGATGGAATTAATTTGGAATCCCCCTGACTTGAGACGATTACTTCCTTTTATAGAGTGAAGTCAACTTTAATTAGGTAAAATATTACACGTGGAACTCTCTCCAAGGTTCTTAAATCCAAGATTACTGCTGGAAATGCCACCTCCTTAATGATTCACGTGCAGCTCACGTGGCCAATTTTGCTCATAGCTTTGTTGGATCATGGATTTGGCTCCCTCAACTCGATCAACCTTAATTTCTCTGCAAAAGAACTTCCAAAGCATCAATTCTTATAATTAGAATAAAACACATTATATTCCTCTAATAACACACCTATTTGGCACAAATAACATATAAATCATCACAGAATAAGGCACAAATAACTCCCTTTTGGAGAGTTATCAGATACCCCCACTCACATGTGTACTACATGGACACTTTGGATCAATGCGTCTGTATCGTATACAAAGCGAGTCGAATCATAGATCTGTCACCAAGATAAGGTACCTGATAACTCTCCAAAATGGAGTTATTTAGGCCTTAATTTTAGAATGTTTTGTGTGCCATTTGTGCTGAATAGGGTTGTTTTTAGATGAATATTATATGTTTTAACCCATTTGGAAGAATGGATGCGTTGGAAGTTATTTTGTGCAGAATATATTGTTGAGCGACTTGAGGGAGCAAAATCTGTGATCCAGCAAATCAGCGAGCAAAACTGTCCCGTCAAGCTCGTTATCCATTTTAATGAACTTAAGTTAGTTGAGCTATTTTCGGATCTAAGAAGCTTGGAGAGCCTTCCACGTGTACAATTTGACCTAATTAGGACATGGAATGAGTTAGCGGAAAAATTTCTTAGTAAGTATTTTCCACCAACTAGGAATGCCAAACTGAGGAGTGAGATAGTAGGGTTTAGGCAACTTGAAGATGAAACTCTTAGTGAGGCTTGGGAGAGGTTTAAGGAGCTTTTGCAAAAGTGTCCCCACCATGGTTTACCTCATTGCATCCAAATGGAAACATTTTACAATGGGTTAAATTCAGTAACTCAAGAGATGGTCGATGCTTCGGCTGGAAGGGCCCTTTTGGCAAAAACTTTTAATGAAGCCCATGAAATTTTAGAAAGAATATCAACCAATAGTTGTCAATGGACAGATGTAGAGGCTCAAATAAAAAAGTAAAGAGTGTGTTAGAGGATGATGGTGTGTCTACCATTAGGGCTGATATTGCAATGTTAACTAACGCTCTTAAAAATGTGGCCGTGGTTAGTCATCAGCAGTTGCCAGCTATGGAGCCTGCTGCCGCGGTGAACCAAGTTGCAGAGGAATCATGTGTTATTGTGGCGAAGAGCACAACTACGAGTTTTGCCCCAACAATCCAGCTTCTGTGTTTTTTGTAGGTAATCAAATGAATAACCCTTATTCTAACTTTTATAATCCAGGTTGGCGTAACCACCCCAATTTTGCGTGGGGAGGACGAGGAAGTAATGTGAAAACACAATAAAAGGTGAAGTAGTCAGGATTTGCTAAATCACAGGTATTGCCCCAGCAAAATAAGCAGGTTTTGCCCCAGTAAAATTCAGAGAGTTCTCTTGAGGCAATGATGAAAGAATATATGGCTCGTACAGATGCCGCAATTCAAAGTAATCAAGCTTCAATGAGAGCCCTAGAATTGCAAGTGGGCCAGCTAGCTACTGTGCTGAAGGCAAGGCCTCAAGGGAAACTTCCTTCAGATACTGAACACCCTAGAAGGGAAGGTAAGGAGCAGGTATAGGCAGTGACTATCAGGAGTGGTAAGCCACTAGAAGAGAGAAAAAAGCCTAGTAAACCCCAGGATGTAGAGAAGAATTGTGATAAAAATGTTGTTGCTGAGAAAGAGTTGGAGTCTGGTAAAGGTGCTGAAGGCAACAATAATGATGCTGGAGCATCTGGTTCTGTTCCAAATGTCGAACCACCTTATGTGCCGCCCCCACCTTATGTACCACCTCTACCCTTTCCACAAAGGCAAAGGCCTAAGAATCAGGATGGTCCATTTAAGAAGTTTTTAGAGATTCTTAAGCAATTGCATATAAATATCCCTTTAGTAGGAGCTATTGAACAAATGTCGAATTATGCTAAGTTCCTTAAGGATATTTTAACTAAAAAGAAGAGGTTATGTGAGTTTGAAACTGTATCTCTTACTGGGGAATGTAGTGCTATTCTTAAGAATGAGCTACCAACCAAGGCTAAGGATCCAGGATCGTTCACTATTCCTATTTCAATAGGTGGAAAAGGTATAGGTAGGGCACTTGGTGATTTAGGTGCAAGCATTAACCTTATGCCTCTTTCACTCTATCGAAAGCTAGGTATTGGTGAAACTAGGCCTACCACAATAACACTTCAATTAGCTGATAGGTCTATCACATATCCAGAGGGTAAGATAGAGGATTTCTTAGTGAAGGTAGATAAATTCATATTTCCTGTTGATTTTATTATCTTAGATTATGCGGCAGATAAAGATGTCCCAATTATTCTTGGTCGTCCATTTTTGGCTACTGGTAGAGCTTTGATAGATGTGCAAAAAGGGGAATTAACAATGAGAGTTTATAATGAGGAAGTAAAGTTCAATGTATTTAATGCCATGAAGTATCCAGACGAAGTGGAAGATTGTTCTTTCATTAGGATTCTGGAGAACATAATTGTTGAGACAGCAATGGAGGATTTGGCAAACATAATGGAAAGGTTAGTGTAGAGGATTTAGAAGTTTGTTCTGTAGAAAGAAAAAGTGAAAAAGAAGTTTCTAGGTGTGAGGATGTTTTTGAGTCTTTAGATTTTGATGAAAGGAAAACTCCTATTAAGCCATCCCTGATTGAGGAACCCACTTTAGATTTGAAGCCCTTGCCGGATCATCTAAAGTATGTGTATCTTGGGGAGGGTGAGACGTTGCCCATTATTGTTGCATCAGATTTAATGTCGGAGGATGAAGAGGCCTTAATTATGTTGCTCCAGCAATATCGCAAAGCAATAGGTTGGACATTGGCTGACATTCAGAGAATCAGCCCGTCTTTCTGTATGCACAAAATCACTCTAGAGGAGGGATCCCTTAGGAGTATTAAGCAACAGAGAAGGATTAACCCTACAATGAAAGAGGTTGTTAAGAAGGAGGTGATTAAATGGTTGGATGCTGGGATTATCTATCCGATTGCAGATAGCAATTGGGTGAGCCCTGTCCAATGTGTTCCTAAGAAAGGAGGTGTCACAGTAGTGACCAACAAAGACAATGAATTGATCCCAACCAGGACAATAACTGGCTGGAGGGTTTGCATGGATTACAGGAGGCTTAACAAAGCCACCCGTAAGGACCATTTCTCTCTACCATTTATTAACCAAATGTTGGATAGGTTGGCTGGTCAGGCCTACTACCGTTTCTTAAGTTACTCTGGGTATAACAAGATTACCATTACTCCTGAGAATAAGGCAAAAACCACTTTCACCTGCCCTTATGGGACGTTTGCCTTTAGGCGAATGCCTTTTGGCCTTTGAAATGCTCCAGCAACATTTCAGAGGTGTATGTTAGCAATTTTTTCTGATATGATTGAGTCCACTGTTGAGGTATCTATGGACAATTTTTCAGCTTTTGGAGGGTCTTTTCAGAGTTGTGTGGATAATTTAGGTAAGGTGTTAAAGAGATGTGAGGATACCCATCTAGTTCTTAATCGGGAAAAATGCCACTTCATGGTGAATGAGGGCATAGTGTTAGGCCATAGGATTTCAAGGAAAGATCTAGAAGTTGATCGAGCAAAAATAGAGGTTATTGAGAAATTAGAACCACCGAGTTCAATTAAAGGAATTCGGAGTTTTTTAGGTCATGTTGGATTTTATAGAAGGTTCATAAAGGATTTTACCAAAATTAGTAAACCTCTTTGTAACTTATTGTGTACTGATCATGTTTTTTACTTTAATGCAGATTGTAGGAAAGGCTTTTGAAACTTTAAAGGTTGCTTTAATCTCAGCCCCCATTCTTTGTGCACCTAATTGGAGTTTACCATTCAAGGTAATGTGTGATGCGAGTGATGTTGCAATAGGTGCCATAGGAATTTGACTTGGAGTTAAAGGACAAGAGGGGATAAGAGAATGTTATTGCAAATCATTTGTCTCATCTTGATCCAACATCTTCTTTGTTGAAGCAATCTACCATTTCAGACTCATTTCCAGATGAACAACTCTTTGTTGTTGAGGTAAAGGAAGTCAAGGATATCCCTTGGTATGCTGATATTGCCAACTTTTTTGGTAAAAGGAGTCACTCCTATTGATATGGACTGGAGGCAGATGAAAAAGAGTAAGCATGATGCAAAATTTTTTTATTGGGATGAGCCATTTATGTATAAGCAATGCTCTGATGGTACTATTCGTAAGTGTGTTTCAGGTCATGAAGCAAAGGAATTCCTGGAGCAATGTCACTCTTCGTCGTATGGAGGTCATTTCAGCGGACAGAGAACAGCTATGAGGATTTTGCAATGTGGATTCTTCTGGGCTTCCTTATTTAAGGATGCCCATTGGTTCTACAAGCAATGTGATGCTTACCAAAGGAGAGGAAATTTAAGACCAAGAGATAAAATGCCTCTTACTTACATTTTGGAAATAGAATTATTCGATGTATAGGGTATTGATTTTATGGGGTCATTTCCCCTTTATAATGGTAATGTTTTTATCTTATTGGTAGTTGATTACGTGTCCAAGTGGGTGGAGGCCATTGCATGCCATCAGAATGATGCCAAGACGGTATCAAGGTTTCTCCAATCGCACATTTTTGCGCGGTTTGGGACACCTAGAGCTCTAGTGAGTGACGGGGGTACACATTTTGTTAATAATGTTTTGGCTAAGCTTTTAGCTAAGAATGGAATTAAGCATAGAATAGCTACCCCATATCACCCACAAGCAAATGGTCAAGCGGAAATTAGTAATAGGGAAATTAAATCTATTCTAGAGAAAGTAGTTCATCCATCTAGGAAAGATTGGTCTTTCCGGTTAGATGAGGCTCTTTAGGCTTATAGGACAGCTTATAAAACTCCTTTAGGTATGTCTCCCTATAGGTTAGTGTATGGAAAGGCTTGTCAATTACCGTTAGAGCTTGAGCATAAAACGTTTTGGGCTTTGAAAAAGTTGAATTTTGATTTGAGTCGTGCAGGTGTAATAAAAATGTTGCAGCTTAATGAATTAGAGGAATTTCGCCAGTTTTCATATGAAAATGCGAAAATGTATAAAGAAAAGACTAAGCAGTGGCACGATAAGAAAATTAAACCCAAATAGTTTGTCAAGGGTCAAAGAGTGTTGCTCTATAACTCTAGATTGAAATTGTTTCCTGGGAAACTAAAATCCAAATGGTCTGGGCTATTTGTGGTGATTGAAGTTTTTCCTCATGGAGCAATTACGTTGCGAGATGAGAAGGATGGGAGAGTGTTCAAAGTTAATGGAAAGCGCGTGAAGCATTATTGAGGAGAAGAATTTCAGTTGAAATATCCTTCCCTAAAGTTGGTTGATGAATGAGAGAGCATGAGTTTTGAGGGAGCAATTCTTATAGCAATATTTTTGAGCTCCCAGAATTTGTTGATTTTATTTTTCGCTGATTTGATTTGATTTTAATTCGAATTATGTTAAATTAGATTTGGTCTGTTTAAATTTTATCTGATTTATTCTGATCTTATCTTATTTATTTTAATTCATTAGTATTTTTAATTTTCCGTAGATTTTATTTTCGGTTATTTATTCATTTGGCCGATTTAATATTTAGTTAGTTCAGATTTAATTTTAGTATTTTTCGATTATTTATGTTTTTGTTTAGATTAAGTTTTTAAATAAATATATTTTATGATTTATTCGGCTGAAGATAAAATAAAAATTAGATTTGATTTTGGTGGTTCGAATTTGAATTTTCCCGTGTGAGACGATTCTTCTAGAAGGAAATCTTGTTGCTAAGCTTTTTTTTGCAATCTTTTGGTTAGAACAAAAAAATCATCAGAATATTACGGGATTTGATTGAGAATTAAATATTTTACCGTTGGAATTTAAATTTTCTGTGGGCAGGTAAAACGCGTGGGCATATGGTGCTTCCTCATAAGGGTCCAAAATATACCTATTTTACCCTTATATTTAGCTCATTTCTTGGCCAAATGTTGTATGTTGTGATCAATTTAATGTTCCCGAGCTCAAATTATGCTTCATTTGATAAGTTAGGGTGTTGAGAATTACTTTTGTCAAATTTAACTCATTTGTGCTTAAAAAGACTTGATTTTAAGAGAATTTGACTCAGTTTGTTGTTGTGCAGAAAAACAGAGGAAAAGCTGGAATTCCCCAGAAATGCGACTGCATTTCTGGGAAGGAAAAAGTGAAATGCAACCGCATTTCTGGAAAAATCAGAGGGCGTTCTGAGTCGTGCACGGGTCGTTGTTGACGAGTCTTCTTTGCACCTAACTGGCTGTTTTGACCCCGAAACTGACTGGGCAACCTTCCAGCACCTATTTCGCAAGTCCTCAACCATTTTCTACACTATATAAGCTCGAGATTCGAAGTCAAATTCAAGCAGAACTCACTTGGAAGAAAAGGGTGGTGACAGAACCCTGACTCGACGCCAATGAGTAGGGATGCCCGAGGTCCTTCTTAGATGACCAAATTCTAACCTGAGAGAGAGTTAGACATCAAACCTTGTGGTATGTAGAGAGTTTCACCCATTCGTACCTTGTAAAAGTGAGAGAGTGGAGTGTCTTAGCGAACTCTAGAAGGATTGAGTAAATAGAAAAACCCATAATATTTAGCTATCTCCTTTATTTCCAGCTCTTGAATCTTTTCATTATTCTGTATTCTTTACATTCTTATTTCAATGAAAATGTGTTAATTTGCCTTTTATCCCATCATGAGTAGCTAAATCCCGTTGTGGGGTTCAATGTGGTGAATTCCCTTAGGTTTAATGGCTTGAAAGTGTTTTATTTGCTTAAGTTATGTTTAATGCATGTCATTCTTTATTGATTATCACTCTAATATTGTTGAGTTTAATTTGATCACTTAGACTTTGCATGCTATGTGAGTTTGATCTCGAAAGGTACAAACAATATCGGTTCTCATAAAGGTGATATAGGAGAAAAAACTCGAAAGAGATTGTTCGGCGGTATAGGGAAAGCTGCCTAAGACACCCTATATCGACTATAGGGTTATAGGTTGCATTCGTGAATTATCTATGTCGGAGTCGAGTCACAGAAATGTGCATAACGATACTCGTTTAGCCTTCTAACAGTTGTTGGAAACAAGGGCATAATAGAAGTTAAATCTGAGCCAATGCATTAAATACACTTAAGTTAGATATTGCATAAGTATGGTCGTTGTTACCTTAGGGATGAATCCATGTTGAATACCTCGTTTTATCTTATTGTTATTATTTTAGTTATTTGCATGTTTTATTTATCTTTTCAAAAACCTAATCAATCAACTTATTTTCTCTGGTTACCTTTTTCAAAAGCAATCATTTGAGCAGTTTCTTCATCAAATCTGAATTTCCAATTTACTATGTGCGACAGTGTATATTTGCACTTAAGTGTTAGCTGAATTATTCTTTATTATTTCATTTATCATCTTATCTCACATCCATCTATTCAACTGACGACGCACCACTTCCACGTTTTGATTAGGGGAGATCTAACGATCTAGCCGTTGGACAGCACATCACGCACTTAACCGGCGATTTATTTTTACCGTTTTTTAATTTAATTTTCCACGATTGCATGCAAAATAAACGGTAATATTATTTAATTGAAGTAGATCTTTTCGGTTAGGATCATTAGTGCTGGAGCCTATTTATTCATATCCACGGTACGTCTTCTTCACTTCATCTTCATCTATCATTTATTCTCTACTTCAGTTTTCCTTTCGCTTTTCTTCCGTTTTTGTGAGTACGTTGTAAAATTGAGATGGCTAAGACTAGGGGAAGAAGGGAAAGAGATAATGCAGAAGAAGAGGTGCCGATTACACCTGAGGCACCGAAGACTAAGACAAAGAAGAGGAAAACGCCGGAAGAAAGAGAGGCTAAGAGGCGAAGAAGACAACAGAGGGCTGAAGTTGAAGAGGTAGTGCAAAAAGTAGTGGAAGACGTTGCTGCTGAGGTGGTTGAGGAAGAAAACCCGAAGGAACTGGAGGAACAGAATCCTGGGCAAAGTGAACCGATAATCGAAAATCTGCAAGAAGTTCAAGAAAAACAAGCGGAGGATGTGCCAGAAAGAGAGGGACAGGAGGTTCAAGAGCAAGAAGCTCAGGTTGAGGTCATTATGCTGGAAGTTCCGCGTCGCCGTCGGAAGCAGAAAACCGACTGCGTCAAGGTGATCCAGACAGATACTTCTTCACTGTCGACGACTGATTCTAAAAAAGAAAATACAGAAAAAGAAGAGCAGGAGGAAAAGGGGTCAGAGGACCAGGTGAGAGAAGAAACTGAAAAGAAAGCAGAGAAGGAGATTTTGACGAAGCAGATAGAAGACAGGGGAAAAGGTATTGCCGCAACAACAGATGAGACAGAGGATGTGAAGGTGATCATATAACACATGCAGAAGCAATTGAAGATCGAAAGCACTTAACTCTATTAATTTTACTCCTAAAGCATGCTGGTTCTAGAGAAAACAGAACAGAGAGTTAGGAAGCACCAACCTTTTTGTAGCTCAATTATGTGATCTTCCTTGTAGTGTTTTCTTCTCCAATCTTTCTTGGACAACCTCTAGAGTCTTCCCTACTATTCTCTGGGCCAAGAACAACTCGTGGGAGTCTATAGTGATAGGGAATGGGAAGGGAATGCTTGAAGGATCAAGCTGTATGGAGATATGAGATGAGAGAGTGATTGAGGAACAATTTCAGCAGCATAACATTAAGGTAAATGCTATGTTGCTTCACAATCTTATTCTTCCTCTACTTATAAAGAGAATCCATGCAAGAAGAAGCCTCAAAATGCAAGACACATGGTGGTCTTTTGGGTGAAAGTGGAAGCTAGGTGTTCAAACAACACTACATGCACTATTGCATGAATGTGGTGTAATTCCACTTTGAGTCTTCATGCAAGAGTGGAGTTACAACATTTTCCACTAATTTATGATTCAAAATCAGATTTCAAATTTGTTTTTTTATATTAATTTCAATTCTAAATTGAAATTAATAATAATAATCAATCTCGAAGCCTTCCCCACTAATTATGCATGACTAAACAAATTAATCAAGATGTGCATCTATTATACATGAATCTTAGTTAATGTATATAGTATTTAAAACTCTTTTAAATACTTTATCTCTCATTTTCTTATTTAATTCATAATTAAATTATTGTGTCAAACACAATTTTACGATAAATACCCTTATTCCCAATTTTGAACGATTCAAAGAATCCTATCAATTTGTTCTAGGCTTTATTCCGATATGAGCTAGTAGGGGGACCTAATGGACCTATAGATCATGGGCTCCAACGATTCGAGGTTAACCAACTAATCTCTTTATCCAAGCTAGCCAACATTCGTTAACTACCGGGACACTCCACTATAGTCTGATAGTTGCACTCCCCTCACCATAGATATATTTTCGTCCACTTGATTTAACCATGTTCAGTAAGTGGATCCTTCACAGGTTGTTCGTAGCTATAGCTAGGTCAAATGACCGTTTTACCCCTATAGTACTTCTTGTTCCTTAAGTTCCACTAATCCTCTAATGAACAATCGGTTTGTGGTCCAACCATCAAACCTAAGTCCCTCTCGATCCAACGAGAGGGTGAGGCCCCTTGTTCAAGTCCTAGAGTTAGTACTTAAGGGAACAACCTCTCTACTATCCCTGAAATGGGTAGGAGCAAATTCCGTCTTGCGAGACTATGTCCCCAGCTATCTATTCGATCTTATCCCCAAAATGGTAGGCTTATTGAGTCGGCGATGCTGGCCACTCTCACCTATGCAGATCAAAGGATAATCTCGTATAAACAGGAGTTCATAATTAGCTTAGGATTAAGAACGAGTTACCTAGGTCATCTTTGAGAAATAGTCAGTTTCTTCAGTAAACGGCGTTATAAAGAGAAAGTGACTAATTTTGTGGTCCAATCTTATGCAAACTCATTGCATAGGACGCCCCCACTCGCATGTCTCCACATGAACGATTTAGGATCTCATCGTTTGTACTTAATACAAAGTGGGCCGCGTCCATAGTGTCCCCAGGATAAGGCACCCAACCGTATCCTTATACTATAGACTATTGTGACTATAATACTTGAACTTGATCCTACGATATGTCCCTACATATAGTTCAAATTTTCATTTTAATAGCCAAGGATCTTAGTTTATTGGATTTAGGTTAATCATTCGCAATTTACATATTCAATAACATCTTTTACTGAATAACCTCAATAACAACTTTATTGGAAATAGAATATGTTTAAAGATTTACAAACTACGAGTTTATAGGACATAAAACCCAACAAACTCCCACTTAGACTAGAAACTCTAGTGGGGTACAGGAAGTTAGGTGTGAGAGATACATAAAGACAATAAACTAGGGCATCATCCATACCCTTACATTTCTCCCACTTGCCCTAGCCTAACAAAGCTCGTAGTCCTAGATTGACTAGGTGACCCTCAAAAACTTTAGTCGTGAGGGGTTTTGTAAACGGATTAGCCATGTTGTGCTCCGAAGCAATCTGCGTGACGATCACATCTCCTCGTTGCACGATCTCCCTGATGAGATGATATTTGCACTCAATATGCTTTCCTCGCATGTGACTTCGAGGTTCCTTAGAATTTGCAACTGCTCCACTGTTATCACAATAGAGGGTGATGGGCAGTTGCATATTTGAAACAATTTCCAACTCTGTTAGGAATTTTCTTAGCCATACTGCCTCTTTTGCTGCTTCGCAGGCGACTACGTACTCTGCTTCCATGGTAGAGTCAGCAATGCAACCTTGCTTAATACTCCTCCATACTACTACTCCTCCATTTAGAGTAAACACAGATCCCGATGTTGATTTTCTTGAATCAATATCGGTCTGAAAATCTGAGTCACTGTATCCTGTAAGGATCATATCCTTAGCTCCATACTGACGGAAGAGATTATCGAGGTCTCTTATCAAATAAATTTATAATCCACGATTCCTAAAGCTAACTTATAGCAGTAGTTGTCGGGGTCAATCTTAGGGAACAATCGGTTTATTTCTAAATTCTTTTGTGTTTTTGAGGTAACAAAAAAGGGGAGTTTTATAGATAAAGGATTAAGACATAAAGTAAAGGCAGTAAAATAAATAAGGAAAATTAAATGCAAGGAAAGTAAAGGCGGGGTTAGTTGATCTTACCACGAGGATCACTGTAATCGGGGTTGAACTCGGTGTTAAGTTTGATTAATTTCATTCATTGATTATCAATTGATATTAAATTAACTATCTAAGTCCGGCGTACTCCGGCAACAAACCGAGAGCCATGATCCAACTATCACAAACATGCAAACGCTAAGTTTGATTCTAGTTTAAATTAATTAATTATCCAATGGATTAATCTAAACCGCATTGGGATCTAGCCAAATTAATTCACATGCAACGGGCAACAAACCACAATTACAATTGATTAAACCATTTAGTTCTAGGGACGCATGCGTAATATCATAACGTTAACTTATTTGCTACATAGATATAGCAAGTAAATTTAGACAGGGCGCGGTCAAGGTTGTCAATCTTTCCTACCACAATCTAAACTTGTATGCAAAGAACTAAAATCACAAAGACAATTAACTGAGTAATTAAGAATGAAAATCTCATAAAATTGAATAAAACTTACAAATCGAGTTCCCGATTACAACGATCCGAGCTTAGTTGGCCGTAGACAAGCATCTCCAAGCTCGAGGCTCGATCAACCGACCCATGGACTAAGAAAACTTAAAATAACTCTAGAAAAGTAAAGAGAAAAGTGGCTTCAATATTGTATTATGGGATCATTTGAGGGATGATTTTAAACCTACACCAAAGGCCTCTATGTATAGAGATTCTTGACCATCAATTCGTGGTAGAATGGTGCTGAATTGGGTCTTCAAACATGGAAAAATTTCAGCCAAATTTGGAAAATTTCAATTTTGGAAAACTGCCTAGCATTGAGACACTATAGGGCACAGCGTCGCGACGCTAGGCCCTTCAATATGGAAAAAATTTTCGAATCTCTTGTAGCGTCGCGACGCTAAGGCTGGAGCGTCGCGACACTCTTGCTGAATCTTGGCGCCCACGAACTTTCCTTATATGAGCAGTGTCCCGACCCTTATACAACAGCGTCTCGACGCTGCGACAGCTCCAAGGGCATAAATGTCTTTTTACGCTCTTGTTTTGCACGTTTAAGCCTCGAATCGCTTCCAAAGCTTCGATGAGGACCTATAGACATATTATACTCATTTTAAAGCATTTTTCGCAAGGAATTCAACTAAGATAAGCAAATTGGGAGATTCTAAGTGTATAATAAATTAGACTTATCAAACACCCCCAACCTAAACCTTGTCAGTCCTCGAGCAAGCTAATATTATAATGAGAGAGATTATTATGCAATGCAATATTCATGACTCAATTTCTCAAAGACAAGCATGATCAACCTTTATAATCTTTAATTCCCAACAACGGTGCCAATTTGACGGAAGAGATTGTCGAGGTCTCTTATCAAATAAATTTATAATCCACGATTCCTAAAGCTAACTTGTAGCAGTAGCGGTCGGGGTCGATCACAGGGAATCTATGCAAACAAATCTTTAATTCCTTAATTGTTTTTAGTAACCAAAAGGGGGGTTTTTATACATGAAAAGAAAGTTGTCAAGAAAATAAAATCAAGTATGGAAAATAACAAAAGAGGAAAGTAAGAGAATTAAATTAAGGAAAGAAATCAATACCTCAAAGATCATGCAACCGGGTTAGTCATGGTAAGTTCAACTCAATTAAATCATCAATTTCACTAATAAGTCAAAACAAGTTTAAGCCCGGCATATTCTAGCAACAAACCGAGAATCATGATCCACTATCACAAATATGCAAACGCTAAGTTTGATGCTAGTTTAAACTAATTAATTGGCTGATTAATTAACCTAAACCGCAATGGGATCTAGCCGAGTTAATTTACATGCAACGGGCAACAAACCACAATTACAATTAATTAAATCATTTAGTTCAAGGGACGCATGCGTAAAAACATAACGTTAGCCTATATGCTACTAATATTGAGCAAGTAAATTTAGAAAGGGCGCGGTCAAGGTTGTCAATCTTTCCTACCACGATCTAAACTTATAGAAAAAGAACTAAAATCACATAAACATGCTTTGATAATTCAAACAAGAAATTTCATTAAAAGAATATGAATTTACTCTTGACTTCCCGATTACATGAATGAAGA
Source organism: Luffa aegyptiaca (assembly GCA_017139565.1). NCBI lineage: Eukaryota > Viridiplantae > Streptophyta > Magnoliopsida > Cucurbitales > Cucurbitaceae > Luffa > Luffa aegyptiaca. Next base: position 11,088,899 of record CM029396.1, read on the forward strand.
GCTTAGCCTCTCATGGAATAAGAGCAAGCTTGCTTCTTCATGGAGTACATCAAAGAAAGCAATAAAAACTAAAACTAAGAAGAATGGTGGAAAAGGGGGAGAGAGATGGACTACAAAGATGTAGTGAATTGTGTGTTGAGAAATGATTCTAAACCTACACCAAAGGCCTTTATTTATAGGGATTCTTGGCCTTCAATTCGTGGAAGAATGGTGTTGAATAGGGTCTCAAACATGGAAAAATCTCAGAAAAATTTGGAAAATTTCAATTCTGGAAAACTGCCTAGCGTCGAGATGCTAGGACACAGCGTCACGACGCTAGGCCATTAGATATGGAATGAAGCTTTCGGATCAACCTAGCGTCGAGACGCTAGGAGCGCAGCATCTCGACGTTGCACCTTCAGCTTGCCGCCCATGGAATTTTCCTTATTCTAGAAGCGTCCCTACTCTCATATGACAGTGTCTCGACACTGCGACAGCTCCAGGGGCAAAACGGTCTTTTTACGCTTTAGTTTCGCACGTTTAAGCCCCGAATCGCTTCCAAAGCTCCGATGAGGACCTATAGAGATATTATACTCATTTTAAAGCATTTTTCGCAAGGAATTCAATTAAGATAAGCAAATTGGGAGATTCTAAGTGTATAATAAATTGGACTTATCAAACATCCCCAACCTAAACCTTGCTAGTCCTCGAGCAAGCTAATATTATAATGAGAGAGATTATTATGCAATGCAATATTCATGACTCAATTTCTCAAAGACAAGCATGATCAACATTTTACTCAAGAGAATTAAATTCGAGACTAGCATAGTTAGAGACAAACTAAAATTAACCAAATTCTTTCTTATGCAAAATGTGAGCTAAGTCTTCCCTAAAGATGTTTTGAAAAGTTCGAGAAGGACTTATAAAATTCCCTATTCCATTTTCCCTCTACACTGGACAAAGGCATAATGTATTAAAGGAAAGGAACAAACTAACTTGGAGCTATCACAGTGTCGAGAGCCATGATCTTTTTACATCTCCGGTCAACACTGTCACATCTTCCTTCAACAGCAGCGTCTCGATGCTGCGACGGCTCTAGGGCAGTTTGGTCTTTTTACGCTCCGGTTTTGCTCGTTTTAGCCCTGAATCGCTTCCAAAGCTCCGGTGAGGACCTATAGACATATTATACTCATCTTAAAGAATTTTTTCGCAAGGAATTCAACTAAGATAAGCAAATTGGGAGATTCTAAGTGTATAATAAATTGGAGTTATCAAATACCCCCAACCTAAACCTTGCTAGTCCTCGAGCAAGCTAATATTATAATGAGAGAGATTATTATGCAATGCAATATTCATGACTCAATTTCTCAAAGACAAGCATGATCAACATTTTACTTAAGAGAATTAAATGCAAGACTAGCATAATTAGCGACAAATTAAAATTAGCCAAATTTTTTCTTATGCAAAATGCGAGCTAAGTCTTCCCTAGAGATGTTTTGAAAAGTTCGAGAAGGACTTATAAAATTCCCTATTCCATCTTCCCTCTACACTGGACAAAGGCATAATGCATTAAAGGAAAGGAACAAACTAACTTGTTAAGGATGCAAAAGGGATTTTATTTATTTATTTTTTTTTTTATAATTCAAACAAACTAAAGGGCCCTAAGCTTGCATATATTTATGATTTTTAAGGGTACTAGCTTTCACACAACTAAAGTAGGACCACATTTCCCGAGTTTTCTCTGGACGACTTAATTGATCACACTAGAGGTAGCTTTTTTTACCCTGGCAAGCTAAAAAATATTTTTCTTTTTCTTACTCCCAAGCATTAAACAAGCTGTTTTGCAAAAATTTCCTCTAAACATGCTACCTATCCTATCAAGGTGACAACGGAGGCGTGAATCTTATAAAGCCATCTAAAACCAACGAAACTACGCTAGAACGGACTTATGCTCAATTTAGTTAAGGAAGATTTCGAAAAATTTTAATGAAGTTTCTAAAGATGCTAGAATGCATGCAATTCAACTACCAGAAACATATATACTCATGCTTTTCCTATCCTAGAAATTTCATAATCAATTTTTAAAGTAAGGCATAAAATCTCAAATTTTTAAAGTTTGCTCGATTTAAAAATAAACTTGAACACCAATTCAGATTAGTTCCCAGGTAGGAGGTGTTCCGTAAACCGTCAACTTAAATACCTCCAGCCTTAGACAGAACTTCACTGGCTCGGGTCAGTTCCCAGGTAGGAGGTGTTCCGTAAACCGTCAACTTAAATACCTCCAACCTTAGATAGAACTTTGCCGATTCGGGTTCTCATTTTTTTTTAATAATTGCTTAAAACATCAATCCAATTAAACAGAAAGCAATAAATCAAGCATGCATATAAAATAAAGTCTGCGCGCAAAGACTCGATGAAAATCTAACATGCAAGATATTTCTTCCACCCCCAACCTAAACGTTACATTGTCCCTAATGTAAATTAAACATGGAAAGTAAGGGATAAAAGGTAAAACGGAATAGAAAACCTCCCTTGTTTAAGCACGAGGTTGGCAAAGATGGAAACTCCCACGATTGGTAAAAATTTTAGAGATTTGGGGTAGGGATCCTACCAAAAATAAAGACAAAAACAAATTAGGAAAAAAAAACTTAATAAGGAAAGAAAACAAAAAAAGGAAGGGATAGAATTTTGGTTTTGCTCTCAAAAGCTAAATCTTCATGAAGCTCAATTTCTTTTCCTCGCTTCTTGGTGTGCAACAAGCTTGCTCTTGCTAAAGGTTTGTCAAGAAGGCCTACAAGAAACAAACTACAAAAAAAAAAAAAAAAACAAGAAAAATGTGAAAAACACAAAAGGAAATAGAAATAAGACACCGTGTTCCCCGGCAACGGCATCAATTTGACGGAAGAGATTGTCGAGGTCTCTTATCAAATAAATTTATAATCCACGTTTCCTAAAGCTAACTTGTAGCAGTAGTTGTCGGGGTCGATCACAAGGAACAATCGGTTTATTTCTAATTTCTTTTGTGTTTTTGAGGTAACAAAAAAAGGGGGTTTTATAGATAAAGGATTAAGACATAAAGTAAAGGTGGGAAAATAAATAAGGAAAATTAAATGCAAGGAAAGTAAAGGCGAGGTTAGTTGAGCTTACCACGAGGATCACTATAATCTGGGTTGAACTCGGTGTTAAGTTTGATTAATTTCATTCATCGATTATCAATTGATATTTAATTAACTATCTAAGTCCGGCGTACTCCGACAACAAACCGAGAGCCATGATCCAACTATCACAAACATGCAAACGCTAAGTTTGATTCTAGTTTAAATTAATTAATTATCCAATTGACTAATCTAAAATGCATTGGGATCTAGCCGAATTAATTCACATGCAACGGGCAACAAACCACAATTACAATTGATTAAATCATTTAGTTCTAGGGATGCATGCGTAATATCATAACGTTAACCTATTTGCTACTTAGATTTAGCAAGTAAATTTAGACAGGGCACGGTCAAGGTTGTCAATCTTTCCTACCACAATCTAAACTTGTATGTAAAGAACTAAAATTACAAAGACAATTAACTAAGTAATTAAGAATGGAAATCTCATAAAATTGAATCAAGCTTACAAATCGAGGTCCCGATTACAACGATCTGAGCTTAGTTGGCCGTAGACAAGCACCTCCAAGCTCGAGGCTCGATCAACCGACCCATGGACTAAGAAAACTAAAAAGAACTCTAGAAAAGTAAAGAGAAAAGTGGCTACAATATTGTATTGTGGAATCATTTGAGGGATGATTCTAAACCTACACCAAAGACCTCTATTTATAGAGATTCTTGGCCTTAAATTTCTGGTAGAATGGTGCAGAATTGGGTCTTCAAACATGGAAAAATTTCAATTCTGGAAAACTGTCTAGCGTCGAGATGCTAGGACACAGCGTCGCGACGCTATGCCTTCAAGTATGGAAATAATTCTGCAGATCTTGTAGCGTCGCGACGCTATGGTGAGAGCGTCGCGACGCTCTCGCTTCAGATTCACGCCCATGCCTTTTTCCCTTATTTGAGCAGCGTCCCGACCCTTCAATAGCAGCGTCTCGACACTGCGACGGCTCCAGGGGCAGTTTGGTCCTTTTACGCTCCGGTCTTGCTCGTTTTAGCCCCGAATCGCTTCCAAAGCTCCGGTGAGGACCTATAAACATATTATACTCATTTTAAAGCATTTTTCGCAAGGAATTCAACTAAGATAAGCAAATTGGGAGATTCTAAGTGTATAATAAATTGGACTTATCACATACACGAGCGTATAATCCCTAGTTCTCCTTAGATACTTAAGGATGTTTTTAACGGCAGTCCAATGCTCATGTCCAGGATTAGACTGATATCTGCTGACAATTCCTACGGCATAGAATATGTCGGGTCTGGTACATAGCATGGCATACATCAAACTACTAACTGCTAATGCATAGGGAATACGTCTTATTTCCTCAACTTCTTGAGGTGTCTTAGGACTTTGTTCCTTTGACAGGTGAACCCCGTGCCTAAAAGGTAATAACCCTTTCTCGGAGTTCCGCATCGAATATTGTTGGGTTCCTAGAGTGAGTAAAAATAAGGTGGAAATAGACTCTAGAACTCTGTGTAAGTATACACAATCCGCAGCAAGTAATAAGTATTTATCGAATCCGCGGGCCTGAATAATTCTCACTTTATCTATTTTATGCAATTCTTTAATGGTTTCAAAAGGTGGTGAAAATGATTGATTTTTATAAAATGCTGAAGCAAAAGAAATGACAGAACAAAAAGTAAACAAATAAGCAGACATATTAGACACAGGCGCTGGTCAGGATTTAGTAATTGTTTTAAAAGATGCTCAGGCAATATTATTGATCATGCAAAACTTTCGCAGTCTTATTAGCAGATTCCTCCCGGAACTCTGGATTTTTTAGAATGTGTTTCAACTCCAATGACGCACTACCGATCAAGTACTAGGCAACTGACTATCCCTAGCTCAGTCACTGGCGTTCACCAATACACAATGATCTAGTGTGATTAAATGCCATACACTCCCTAAATCATCCCTGAAGCTAGGAAGTGGTATTCATACCGGTTGGCCAAGCGGGCACAAAATGTAAATAAGCACAACAAATAATCAAGATGCATCAAATCAACTTATATTTCATAGAGATTAAGCACGACAATTACATATTTCCTAACAAACACCTAAAGTTACTTAGTTCATAAAGTGCATAGTAACACACGTTACAATCTGAGTAATAACATCCATAATCACAAAATAATACAAGAAAATACTAATTCCATTGATTGACTTCGTAATTGATGGTCTTCTTGTAGTCCCTAATCTTTCTCCTCTATTCGGCTCCCAAAGGTGGAAGTAAACTTTCCAAGAGTGGAATGTTCCTCCCAAGGATGGAATGAATTTGACTTGAGACGACTCCTCCTTTTATAGAGTGATAGCAAACCCTAATTAGGTCAATTTGGACACGTGGCAGGCTCTCCAAGCTTCTTAAATCCGAGAATAGCTCAACAAACTTCGGCTCATTAGAATGGATAACGAGGTATGACGTGGCAGTTTTGCTCCCAGCTTTGCTACAGCACAGATTTTGCTCCCTCAAGTCGCTCAACAATATATTCTGCACAAAATAACTTCCACAACATCCATTCTTCCAAATGGGTTAAAACATATAATATATATCTAAAAGCAACCCTAATTAGCACAAATGACACACAAATCAATATGAAACTAAGTCCTAAATAACTCCCTTTTGGAGAGTTATCACACCCCCAAACTTGAACTATTGTGCGTCCCGAGCAATACTAACCAACCTTCTCTTACAAATCAAAATGTTAGACAAAGCATAGCTTAATCAAAACAGATAATCCAACACTACCTTCAACCTTTACCTGAGCATTCTGCAAAACCAAGGACTGCTGCAGCAATATAATTCTTCCGGCATGGACAAATAATCACCACTTTTAACTCAATTCTAAGAACTTGCCACAACCTAGCTCTATTATCAGATATATTAAAACACATTTTTAAGGGGTTTATATTTTCGTTTTTCAGACTTGAAGCAGCCCTACAGTCATAAGCTCTTAAGCATGGGATGACCCACTTTATGGTGCAGTATACCCTTGCCTCAAACTCATCACTCTCTAGGCTAAATACTCATTATAAAGCTAAAAAATCCTTAGTTATTCTATCCCTTGCTCCTCATAATGGCGACATTTTATGATGAAGCTCACATAAGTCCTGGGAGACAGAAAAACTGCTGGATTATCATTCATCCTTCAAAACTTTTGCTCCATGAATTTTCTCAGCAAAATTTTCAACAATCAATTTTTTTCAGCAAATAATTTTTCTCATTTTTTTATATTTCCTAGGTCATCTTTTGACGCAAAGACAAACTGTGGGTGTCACAAATGTCCTTGGTTACTCAACAACCTAGCAAATTATTTATCGAAGGAAAGGAATGCTCGAGCAAAACAATTGGAGTAGCAAAAAGTCCCCAAACTTGAATTATTCATTATCCCCAATGAATCATTAAAATTTTCAATCACCCCGAAACTTAAATATTTCTATCGGAATTTTAAAACTAAGCGTGGGACTAGACCTAAGCTTAAAGTGGAATAAATCAACACTACCTCAAAATCTTCTTGTCGCAGCGGTGACCAGGCTAGAAGAAATGCTCAAGCAAAAGGTTTCTTAAGATCAGAATACCCTGATCTAATTAAGCTTAACTAGTCCATGCTTAAAAAATTCAAAAGAAAATTAGTTAAGTTAGAATTACTCAGTGCCATAGAACAGAAATACTATTGAAAATTTCATTGAAAATAAAAGAAAGAAATTACATCAGCAGAATTATATATTTTTGTTTTAGCGACTCAGCAGCAGAAGAATTAAAAAAAAACAAAGCAAAACAACAAAACAAGCAAAAACAAAAAAAAGATGTGGTCAGAAATGCTCGAGCAACAAAAATATTTCATCAAAATAACTGCTCGCCCAATTTTCCTCAGTCCTCCTGACCAGGATCTTCTTCATCATCTCCTTCTCTCTCGACAGGCGGCAACGGGATCCACGGATTCAACAAGTCATCAGGGAATATCGTAAAGGTCGGATAGTGCTTTGAAAAATTAGATTGTAGGGCCCCCCTTAACGCGGCATCCCTCCTCTTCACATAATTCCAGAATGTCTGGAATTGCCTTTCAGCAAACTCCATCCTGTTGGAATGCAGCTGTAATTGCTCCTGCATTTGGTGGATGCTGCACACCAAACCTCCTTGACATTCTTCCTGTGTCCTTTGAAGCCTGGCCAAATTTTGTGTGTCGATTATTCCCTTATCTATCAGAGTAACATCATCCGCATTTATTGCAACCCCTGCCCTTTGGCATAACATTGTGATGGTGTTGGGGAAAAACAGCTTCCCTACCTTCTTCCGCCAGCAGTCATAAATCTCAGAAGAAATGATTTTGCCCACATCAATACTCATTGAACAAAGGATAGCAAAGACAAGCAATACCCGGTCCCAAGACACCGTTGAATCGTAAGTTGTTGGCAGTAAGCGTAGCTTGATGAAGCCCATCCATGTATTGGCCTCACTCTTTAGATAAACAGCTTGAAATGTACGATTTTCTATCTTCAATAGTCTCCACTGAGCCCCCTCGATGCCAACCTCTCGGACAGCCGCATTTAATTAATCATTTGATGGCGCTACCATCATCTCATTGAAGCCTACATGCGGAAAGTCCTGGAGGTTGAATAAAGAATTAATAGCTCCTGGGCTCCAGTCAACGGGCACTCCTCAGACGATAGCCTGAAATCCCTCTTGATCATCAATATTTGCATAAAACTCCCGAAAAATGTTGGAATTGACCAGCTCCGACTTTGCACAGAACTGACTCCAGCCATGGTTCGCTATTCCAGTCCTCAAAGACTGTGGCAAGTCATCGCCACATCCTCGTTCAAACAAAAAGTCCCTTCTCAGCATTTCTATGTATTTTGCCCGAGCAAGATTGTTGATGAAGCGATTGTGCGGTAACCGTGGCTCCTCTGTGTCACCCTCTTCAGGTTTTGGCGATGCTTCGACAATACCCTTGCCCTTGTCTTCACTTTGTTTGGGCAAAATTTCTTCCTTAGCCTTTTTCGCTACTTCCTCTCTTGCTTTGTCTTCGGCCTCCTTCCTCTTTTGTTCTTCTTTCTCTGCATTCTCTTTCTCAGAATTCGTTGTCAGAGGCGATGAAATATCAGTTCGGACCACCTTGACCCGACCGGCTTTTTGCTTCCGACGGCGGCGACGGGGTACCTCCGGCATGATAACCTCAACACGAGCCTCTTGCACCTCCTGCTCATTACCTTTTTCTGGCACAACCTCTGTCTGTCCTTCTTGCGCATCCCCTGTTTGTTTTTCTTGAACTTCTTGCGTCTCCTGGACTATCGGGTCAGTCTGTTAAGGGTTTTGTCCTTCAGGTTCTTTCAGATTTCCTTCCTCAACTACCTCAGCAGTAATATCTTCCACTACCTTCTGTACAACTTCTTGATCCTCAACCCTCTGCTGCCTCCTCCTTCTCTTAGCTTCCTTTTCCTTCGGCGTTTTCTTTTTCTTTTCCTTTGTTTTTGGTGCTTCAGGAGTAACCGACACCTCTTCTTCCTCATTGTCTCTTTCCTTTCGTCCTCTCGTTTTCGCCATTGGAGACTCAAAGGTTTTTATAGAAAATAATGGATGCAAAGGAAAAACAAAAACGGCAAAAGTTGAAAGCGAGAAGATGAAGTGAAAAGAACTTATCGAAGGTCTTGAATAAATAGGGCTTCAGCAAGATAAAATCTCAACCGAAAGATTTTGCTTCATTAATTAAAATTACCGTTTTAAAATCACATGCAATCAGTAGAATTAAAACCATCAAACGGTAAAATCTGAATTTCAAACGCCCACGGTAAATGATTCTGCGCTGTTTAACGGCTACGCCCTTGGATTGCCCCTGCGCGACACGTGTCAGCATCAGGATTCTTCATGCAATTTACCTGCCCACGAAAAATTTAAAATCAAACGGTAAAAATAATTAATTCACAACTAAACCTTTCCTATTCGGACGAAATATTTGATTTGGCCATAAAATTGCCGCAACAACCCTTTGAACAAAAATTACCTTCTAGAAGAATCTTGGATACGGAAGAATTCAAATTCAAATTAGAAAAATCAAATCAGGAATTTTTGAATTAATCGCTTAAATCAACTCTCTTTTATTCGAAGCCAAATAAATCAGGAAAAACTTTATCTAAAATCTAAACCTACACATAAATTTAAATAACCGAAAATAAAACTGAAATAAAATCTAATTAAATCTAATCGGAATGAAAACTAACTTGGCAAAAATAATACTCAAAAATAAAATCTACAGAATTAAAAATAACAACAAATTAAAATAAATCTTGCAAGATTTAAACAAACCAAATCTAAAATAATTCAAATTAAAATCAAACCAAATCAGCGAGAAATAAAATCAAAACAACCACTTGGAGCTCAAAATATTGCTTTGTGAAATGCTCCCGCAAACATCTCGCTCTCTCATTCATCAACCAACTTTAGGGAAGGATATTTCGATTGGAACTCCTCTCCCCAATAATGTTTCACACGCTGTCCATTAACTTTGAACACTCTCCCATCTTTTTCATCCTGCAAAGTAATTGCTCCATGGGGAAAAACTTCAATCACAATAAATGGCCCAGACCATTTGGATTTTAGTTTCCCAGGAAACAATTTTAATCTAGAATTGTAAAGCAAAACCCTCTGACCTTTTAACAAACTCTTTAGGCTTAATCTTCTTATCATGCCACAACTTAGTCTTTTCTTTATACATTTTCGAATTTTCGTAAGAAAATTGACGAAATTCATCTAATTCATTAAGCTGCAACATTCTAAGTGCCCCTGCACGACTCAGATCAAAATTTAATTTTTTCAAAGCCCAAAATGTTTTATGCTCAAGCTCTAATGGTAAATGACAAGCTTTCCCATATTAGAAACCCTAAACCCTAAACCTATAGGGAGACATACCTAGAGGAGTCTTATAGGCTGTCCTATAAGCCCAAAGAGCCTCATCCAACCTAAAAGACCAATCCCTCCTAGATGGATGGACTACTTTTTCTAGAATTGATTTGATTTGCTTATTGCTTATTTCAGCCTGACCATTAGCCTATGGGTGATATGGGGTAGCTATCCTATGTTTGATTCCATATTTAGCTAAAAGCTTAGTTAAGATATTATTAACAAAATGTGTACCCTCTTCACTCACTAGGACTCTAGGTGTTCCAAATCGCGCAAAAATGTGCGATTGAAGAAACCTTGATACAGTCTTGGCATCATTCTGATGGCATGCAATGGCCTCCACCCACTTGGACACGTAATCAACTGCCAATAAGATAAAAACATTACCATTAGAAGGGGGAAATGGCCGCATAAAGTCAAAACCCCACACGTCGAATAATTCTACTTCTAAAATGTAAGTAAGAGACATTTCATCTCTAGGTCCCAAGTTTCCTCTCCTTTGGCAAGCATCATATTGCTTGTAGAACCAGTGGGCATCCTTAAACATGGAAGACCAGAAGAATCCACAATGCAAAATCCTCATAGCTGTCCTCTGACCGCTGAAATGACCTCCATACGGCGAATAGTGACATTGCTCCAGGATTTCCTTTGCTTCATCACCTGAAACACACCTACGAATAATACCATCAGAGCATTGTTTATACATAAATGGCTCATCCTAATAGAAAATTTTTGCATCATGTTTAAACTTTTTCATCTGCCTCCAATCCATATCAATAGGAGTGACTCCCTTTACCAAAAAGTTGGCAATATCAGCATACCAAGGGACATCCTTGACTACCTTTACCTCAACAGCAAAGAGTTGTTCATCTGGAAAAGAATCTGGAATGGCAGATTGCTTCAGCAAAGATGATGATGGATCAAGACGAGACAAATGATCTGCAATGACATTCTCTGATCCCTTCTTGTCCTTTATCTCCAAGTCGAATTCCTACAATAATGAAACCCAACAAATTAATCTAGGCTTTGCATCTTTTTTAGACATTAAATACCTTAGTGCTGCATGATCCGTGAAAACCATGACTTTGGACCCAACCAAATATGGGCGGAATTTCTCAAAGGCAAACACAACAGCTAACAACTCCTTTTCAGTAGTTGTATAGTTGACTTGTGCCTCATTTAGAACACTGCTTGCATAATATATAAGATGGATAAATTTGCCCTGCTTTTGCTCGAGCATGGCACCTACTGCAACATCACTCACATCACACATTACCTCAAATGGTAAACTCCAATTAGGTGCACAAAGAATGGGTGTTGAGATTAAAGCAACCTTTAAAGTTTCAAAAGCCTTCCTACTGTTGGGATTGCTGCCCTAAAACTCGTAGATAGTGAATGTTAAACAAATATTATATATTTGTTTGATAAAGTCGTTATCAAGATTAATTCAGTAAAGTCATAACTGAATAAGTAAATTGCACATTAGATAACCCAAATCCAATAAACTAAGATCCATGGCTATAGGTTGAACACTTGAGCTTTATGTAGAGACATAAAAGTGGATCAAGTTCGAGTAATAGCCAAAACGGTCTATAGTATAGTGATAGGGCTGGGTACTTTATTCTGGGGACACTATGAGACGCGACCCACTTTATAGATAGTATAGACGATGTGATCCTAAATCGTCCATGTAGAGACATGCGAGTGGGGGCGTCCTATGTAATGAGTTTGCATAAGACCAGGACCGAGAAATAAGTCACTCTCGCTTTATAACACTGTTTACTAACGAGACTAACTATTTCATGCGATGACCTAGGTAACTCGATCTTAATCCTGAGCTAACTATGAACTCCTGTTTATTTGGGCTTATCCTTAGATCTGCATAGGTGAGAGTGGCTCACTATCGCCGACTCGATAATCCTCTCATTTCAAGGATAGGAACGGGTAGATAGCTAGGGACATAGTCGTGCGAGAAGGAATTCACTCCTACCCAAATTAGGGATAGTAAAGAGGTTGTTCCCTTAAGTGCTGGCTCCAGGACTTGAACAAAGGGATCCCGCCCTCTCACTGGCCCGAGAGGGACTCAGTTTATTGGTTGGACCATAAACCAATTGTTCATTAGAGGATCAGTGGGACTTAAGGAACTAGAAGTACTATAGGGGTAAAACGGGCTTTTGACCTAGCTATAGTTACGAACAACCTATGAAGGATCGACTTACTAATCATGGTTAAATCAAGTGGACGGAAATATATCTATAGTGAGGGGAGTGCAACTATCGGGCTATAGTGGAGTGTCCCGGTAGTTAACGAATGTTGGCTAGCTTAGATAATGAGATTAGTCGGTTAGCCTCGAATCGTTGGAGCCCACGATCTATAGGTCCATTAGTTCCCCCTACTAGCTCATATCGGAATAAAGCCTAGAACAAAAGATAGGAAGCTTTGAATCGTTCAAAATCGGGAAAGGGGTATTATCGTAAATTGTGTTTTTTGACACAATTATTTAATTATAAATTAAATTAGAAAATGAGAGATGGAGTATTTAAAAGTGTTTTGAATACCATATATATGTATTAGGAATCATATATGATTAATTGCACAAGATTAGTATGGTTAATTGGATTAATCATAAGAAATCATTTTGATATGTCTCAAAATCAATTACCTAATGTTAAATACAATTTGGAATTGAAATCAACATTAAATTGCAAGCTTGAAATCAGATTTCAAATGTGTAGTTAGTGGATTAAGTTGGATTCCCACTCTTGCATGAAGATACAAAGTGGAAACCAACTCACCTCATGCAATAGTTGCATGTCTTGTAAAATGGACACTTAGAATCCACTTTGGCTTGCAAGACTACCATGTGTCTTGTGTCTTGAGGCTACTCCTTGCATGGAGAATGTCTTTATAAGGGTTTTGAATTAGATTCAAAATGAGAGAGAGTCATTTTCCTTACTGTTATGATGTTGGAATTTGGACTCAAACTCTCTCATCTCACATACTTCTCCATAGTTGATCCTTCAAGCATTCCCTTTCCATTCCCTATCTTATATAGACTCCCACAAGTCGTTCTTGGCCCGGAGGTTAGTAAGGAAGACTCTAGAGGTTGTCCAAGAAAGGTTGGAGAAGAAAACACAACAAGGAGCATCACAAAGTTGAGCTACAAAAAGGTTGGTGTTTTCTTTCTCTCTTTGTTCTGTTTTTCCTAGAACAAGCATGCTTTCGGACCAAAATTGATGTAGTTAGGTGCTTCCGATCTTCAATTGCTTCTGCATGTGTTATATGAACACCTTCACCTACAATCTGCATTAAAGTAAAAAACATGATCAGTGCACAATAAGTTACAAAGAGGTTTACTGATTTTTGAAAAATCCTTTATGAATCTTCTATAAAATCCAGCATGACCTAAAAAACACTGAATCCCTTTCACTGAATTCGATGGTTCTAATCTTTCAATAACCTCTATTTTTGCTCAATCAACTTCTAGACCTTTCAATAACCTCTGGATACGTGATAGACCTATCAGCTAGTTGGAGTGTGACTGTGGTAGGTCTAGCTTCACCAATACCTAACATTCGATAGACCGAAAGAGGCATGAGGTTAATGCTTGCACCTAAATCACAAAGTGCTCTACCTAACTCTCTTCCACCTATAGATACAGGTATAGTAAATGACCCTGGATCCTTAGCCTTGGTTGGTAGCCCATTCTTAAGAATAGCACTACATTCCTCAGTAAGAGATACAGTTTCAAACTCACCTAACCTCTTCTTTTTAGTTAAAATATCCTTAAGAAATTTAGCATAATTAGGCATTTGCTCTGTAGCTTATACTAAAGGGATATTTATATGCAAATGCTTAAGAATCTCTAAAAACTTTTTAAATTGACCATCTTGATTCTTAGGCCTTTGCCTTTGTGGAAAAGGTAGAGGTGGTACATAAGGTGGGGGCGACACATAAGGCGATTCCACATCTGGAACAGAATCAGATGCTCCAGCATCATTATTGCTGCCTCCGGCACCCTGACCAGACTCCAACTCTTTCTCAACAACAACATTTTTATAACAATTATTCTCTACATTCTGGGGTTTACTAGGCTCTTTTCTCTCTTTAATGGCTTATCACTCCTTAGAGTTACTGCCTTTACCTGCTCCTTACCTTCCCTTTTAGGGTATTCAGTATATGAAGGAAGTTTCCCTTGAGGCCTTGCCTTCAGCTCATTAGCTAGCTGGCCCACTTGCAATGCTAGGACTCTCATTGAAGCTTGATTACTTTGAATTGTGGCATCTTGTATATACTTTCATCATCGCCTCAAGAGAACTCTCTGAATTTTGCTGGAACAAAACCTGCTTATTTTGCTGGGGCAATACCTGCGCTTTAGCAAATCCCGGCTGGTTCACCTTTTGTTGTGCTTACACATTACTTCCTTGTCCTCCCCACGCGAAGTTAGGGTGGTTGCGCCAACCTAGATTATAAAAGTTAGAATAGGGGCTATTCCTCTAATTACCTACAAAAAACACAAAAGCTGGATTGTTGGGGCAAAACTCGTAGTTGTGCTCTTCACCACAATAGACACAAGCTTCCTCTGCAACTTGGTTCACCACTGCAGCAGGCTCCACAGCTGGCGGCTGCTGATGACTAACCACTGTCACATTTTTAAGAGCGTTTGCTAACATTGCAATATGAGCCCTAATGGTGGACACACCATCAACCTCTAACACACTCTTAACCTTTTTATTGGTGCCTCTGACATCTGACCACTGACAACTATTAGTTGATATTCTTTCTAAAATTTCATGGGCTTCATTAAAAGATTTTGCCAAAAGGGCCCCTCCAGCTGTAGCATCAACCATACCTTGGGTTGCTCTGTTTAACCCATTGTAAAATGTTTCCATTAGGATACAATGAGGTAAACCATGGTGGGGACACTTTCGCAAAAGCTCCTCAAACCTCTCCCAAGCCTCACTAAAAGTCTCATCGTCAAGTTGCCTAAACCCTACTATTTCACTCCTCAGTTTAGCATTCCTATTTGGTGGAAAGTATTTACTAAGGAGTTTTTCCGCTAATTCATTCCATGTCCTAATTGATGATGGAGCAAAAGAATTTAGCCATGCCTTTGCTCCATCTCTAAGAGAATACAGGAACAAAGTTAATCTAAGGGCATCTCTAGGCATTCCTTGAATTACAAAAGAATCACTAACTCCTAGAAAAGACTTAAGATGTAAATGAGGGTCTTCAGATGACAAACCATGGAAGTGGTATTCATACCGGCTGGCCAAGCGGGCACAAAATGTAAATAAGCACAACAAATAATCAAGATGCATCAAATCAACTTATATTGCATAGAGATTAAGCATGACAATTACATATTTCCTAACCAACACCTAAGGTTACTTAGTTCATAAAGTGCATAGTAACACACATTACAATCTGAGTAATAGCATCCATAATTACAAAATAATACAAGAAAATACTAATTCCTTGATTGACTTCGTAATTGATTGTCTTCTTGTAGTCCCTAATCTTTCTCCTCTATTCGGCTCCCAAAGGTGGAAGTAAACTTTCCAAGAGTGGAATGTTCCTCCCAAGGATGGAATGAATTTGACTTGAGACGGCTCCTCCTTTTATAGAGTGATAGCAAGCCCTAATTAGGTCAATTTGGACACGTGGTAGGCTCTCCAAGCTTCTTAAATCCGAGAATAGCTCAACAAACTTCGGCTCATTAGAATGGATAATGAGCAGTGACGTGGCAGTTTTGCTTCCAGCTTCGCTGCAGCACAGATTTTGCTCTCTCAAGTCGCTCAGCAATATATTCTGCACAAAATAACTTCCAAAGCATCCATTCTTCCAAATGGGTTAAAACATATAATATATATCTAAAAGCAACCTTGATTAGCACAAATGACACACAAATCAATATGAAACTAAGGCCTAAATAACTCCCTTTTGGAGAGTTATCAAATATCGTATCAACATTTTGTCGATATATGATGCTTGAGACAGTGCTAGCGTTTTATTCTTTCTATTTCTTATGATTTGAATGCCCAGAACAAATTGAGCCTCACCCAAATCTTTCATTTGGAATTGAGTTGCTAGCCATTGTTTTACGTCAGTCAGGAATCCTACATTATTCCCAATAAGTAGGATATCATCTACATATAGAACTAGAAAAGCTACAGTGGATTTGACGATTTTTGCTCAAAGCCATACGTTTTGATCGCAGTGTCAAAATGTATATTCCAGGATCTTGATGCTTGTTTTAATCCATAAATGGATCGTTTAAGTTTGCAAACCTTTTGCTCATCACCCTGGATTATGAATCCCTCTTGTTGAGCCATATAGATAGTCTCTTCAAGATTGTCGTTCAAAAAGGCTGTCTTGACATCCATTTGCCATATTTCATGATCATAAAATGTGGCAATGGATAAGAGTATTCTAATCGACTTAAGCATGGCAACAGGGAAAAAAGTTTCTTCAAAATCCACTCCTTCTCGTTGGGTAAAACCCTTTGCCACATGTCGAGCCTTGAAGGTTTGAACCTTACCGGCTTGGTCTCGTTTTATTTTGTAGATCCATTTGCAACCAATAGGTTTTACCCCATCCGGCTACTCTACAAGTTCCCAGACCGAATTGAAGTACATTGACTCCATTTCGAGATCCATGGCTTTGATCCACTGGTCCTTATCAACATCATTCATTGCCTGATTAAAGGTTAATGGATCCTCTATACTATCATCAGATATGATGGTTTGAGTTTCTATTAAACCCATGTAACGATCGGGTTGAATTATAACCCTCCCACTACGTCGAGGCTCTCTCACTATTTGAGATGGATGTGTTTGATCATCAACTTTTGATGGACCAACTTGATCAACAACTTTTGTAGATTCTTTTGTAGTTTTTCTTGAAATCTCATCTAATACTATTTTACTGCGAGGTCGATGATCTTTTATGTGATCTTCCTCTAGGAATGTAGCGTTTGTCGATACAATCACTTTATTATCCTGAGGATCGTAAAATAGACCACCTTTCGTTTCTTTAGGATATCCCACAAACAGGCACAATTTTGAACGTCGTTCCAATTTCTTTGGGTTTTGCACCAACACGTGTGTCGGGCATCCTCAAATTCTGAAGTGACATAAACTCACTTTACGCCCTCTCCATAGCTCATAGGGTGTTTCAGAAACACTCTTAGAGGGAACCATGTTCAAAATGTATACGGCAGTTTCAACTACATATCCCCAGAACGAATCAGGCAACTGAGCATTGCTCATCATTGATCAAACCATGTCTAACAAAGTTCGGTTTCTCCTCTCTGATACACCATTTTGTTGTGGTGTAGCAGGGGCTGAGAGTTGGGACGTAATTCCATGTTCTATCCAATAGTCTTGGAATTGTAAGTCCATATATTCTCCACCTCGATCTGATCGTAGTGTTTTAATCGTTTTATCTAAGTGGTTCTCAACCTCGGTCTTGAACTCTTTGAACTTTTCAAGGCCTTCAGACTTGTGATGCATTAGGTAAAGGTAGCCATACCTTGAATTATCATCAATGAAACTAATGAAATATTCATACCCTCCTCGTGCTTTGACATTCATAGGACCACAGAGATCCGAATGCACAAGTTCTAAGGGTTCTTTGGCCCTATAACCTTTTTTCGAAAAAGGTCGTTTGGTCATTTTTCCCTCGAGGCAGGACTCACATGGTGGCAACGAGTCATCTTCTAACTGATTTAGTAGTCCACTCTTTACCAATCTTTCAATCCTATTGCGATTTATGTGGCCTAATCTCAAGTGCCAAAGATAGGTATTGGGAGAAACTTTTCGCCTTTTGTTTTGAGTTTCCGCTACTTTAAACATTTTCGTATTAAAAATAGCTTTAACTTGAATTGGCCTTAACACGTATAAGTTGCTTTCAAGTTTTGCAGAACATATATGCATGCCACTTTTGTTAACAAACACTTCATTAATATCAAAAGATACTTGGTATTCATGTTCAATCAAACAAGAGATAGATATTAAGTTCCTTTTTATATCGGGAACATAAAAAACATTTTCATGTAATAAAAATCTATCTCCAAAAGACAACTTGAGAGTTCCTGAAGCTCTGGCTGAGACGACTTATCCAGTTCCAACTCTGGGAGTTACCTCGCCATCTGCCAGTATGTGCCAGGAACTAATTTTCTGTAAAGAAGAGCATACATGGTTAGTCGCTCCTGAATCTAATATCCAGGCAGAGCTATCTTGCTCAACTAAACAAGTTTCGATAACGAGCAAATCAAATTTACCTTGTTTTTCCTTTTCAGCCTTCTTTTCTGCAAGGTACTTAGGATAATTGCGTTTCCAATGTCCATCTTGTTGGGTTTTATGCCCTAAAACTCGTAGATAGTAAATGTACCTTTGACCGAACATTAATAAAAGTGATGTATTATTCAATGTTTGTATTATATCTTGTCTTATTAACCCTAATCCAATAAACTAAACATCCAAGGCTAATAGAATGAGGCTTGAACTAGTATGTAGGGACATACGCGGATCAATGTTCAAGTTTTAGCCTAAAGGGTCTGTAGTATAGGGATAAGGCTGGGTACCTTATCCTGGTGACACTATGGATACGGCCCGCTTTGTATATTGATACAAACGTATTGATCCAACGCGTTCATGTAGTAGACATGCGAGTGGGGGTATCCTGTGCAATGAGTTTGCACAAAGACCGGACCGCGAAATAGTTAACCACTAACTGTAACACCGTTAGTTAGCTCGGTTTCTATTTCACTAGGATGACCAAGGCAACTTGGCCTTAATCCTGAGTGGATTATGGACTCCTGTCCATGAGGGATTGTCCTTTGATTTGTACGGGTAAGAGTGGCCTATTCGCCGACTCAATAAGCCTACCATTTTTGGGACAAGATCGATTGGGGAGCTGGGAACATAGTCTTACAAGAAGGAATTCACTCCTTCCCTACTTTAGGGTAAGTAGAGGTGTGTTCCCTTAAGTGGTGTCTCCGGGTCTTGAACAATGGGCCCTACCCTCTCTATGGCACGAGAGGGACTTCTGTTTGTTGGTTGGACCTCAAACAAGTTGTTCATTAGAGGAGCACTGGTACTTAAGGAAGAAGAGGTAGCCCAGGGGTAAAACGGTAATTTGACCTAGCTGGGATACGAACACACTTGAAGGGCTAACTTGCTCTTGACGGTCGATATCCGTGGACACAGAAATATATTTGTAGTGAGAAGAGTGCAGCTGTGGTTCTATAGTGGAGTGAACCACAGTTAACGAATATTGATTAAATTGGTTAATGAGTTTAGCCAATTAATCTCATATCGTTGGAGCTTCTGATCTGTAGGTCCATTAGGTCCCACCAGTAGCTCATTAGGGGCGTTGAGGTAAAATTCTAAAGGGGAATAGAACATTCGAAGGTGTTCGAATGTTAAGTTTAAATATGAATTGGATTCATATTAAAAAAAAACTATAGGTTATAATTAATGCACATTTGAGGTACATTAAAACTATAGTTTATGAGAGAGAAATATAATTAAATATATGATATTTAATTATAATATTAATTAATAAATGAATTAATTAATATTTTTAGTTTTAATTTAATTTAATTAAATTTGATTTAATTACTTTACATTAAAACTATAGGTTATGTGGGAGGTTGACATAAATGTGATTTATGTTTATAATATTAAGATAAATTGGGATTCTTAATATTATTTAATTAATTATTATTAATTTAATAATTAATTTTTCTTATTAGTTAAAGATAACCGATAAGAATTAATCCTACCCACTAATTGTGCAATACGCACGATGTAGAGTGAAGATAGGAGAAGTTTTAGCTTCTTTACGTAACTGAGTAGTTCAGTTAGGATTTAATCCCAATTTTTGGCCTCTCAGATCACTCACTCTCTCGTGTGTCTCTCTCACTCTCTCAGATGTTTTTTTTTTTCTGTGTTTTTCCTCTCTAGTGAATACAGAGAACAACTCTCCAAAAATTCCCTGAATTTTCTTGGTTCCCACAAACCTCTCAACTCCATTCTCTAGGAGGATATTGGTGACTCTTATTTGGTGGTGTTCGTAATGATTTGCAGCGAAAAAGGAGACCTTTTGCTGCTGGAATTTTCTGCAATTTGAAGGGAATTCTGCGAAACGATCAAGGACTTCATCTACGGTAGGTGTTCCTTAATCTAGGATAATTAGGGTCCCTTCTAGATTAGATCTAGAAGTTTATAATGATTTCTAGCATGTTTTATTCATGAAATTCAGTGGTTTTATCTTGATTTTACTGCTGTAATTTTAAAGCCAACGTACAGTATTTTAATTCAAAATTAAATCGGAGTTAAAGATTCTGTTCGTTTCTGCTGCGCTAGGGCTTTTATCCCTACAATTGGTATCAGAGCCAGGTTTGTATTTTAATTTGTGAATTAAAATTTGCGTTGGTTCTAGGTGGGATTTAATTGCATTATAAATGTTAATTTTCTGTGAACTGGAGGTTAATTGGCCTTAGATTTACAATTTTTTTTATGAGATCAAATATAAAGGCCCCTGCGTTTTTTGGGCAATTAAATATTAAATCGAGTCTCTGTAAGTCCAAGTCTAGTTTAGGCTGAAGAACGATGAAGATCGGGACCAAAATTGGCCAAAAACGGCGGAAAACGGCGAAAAATTGCGACTGGAACATTGCTGTTTTTCTAGAAATTCGAAAAAAAAAAAATTGGCCGGAACGCGCGTGTAGGGGGTAGGGCTGACGTCAGCAGCGAGGCGCGGTTCGGACGCGAGGATTAGGCGCGGTCCAGCTCGTCCTGTTCGGTCTGGTTCGCCAGTTCTGCGGCGGTTCGTTGATTGAAGCACTGGTTCGTTGACCGGCACGCCTGGTTCGTTGACTGGGGCGCGGTTCGGTCAATCCTGGGCGGTTTTTGGGCGGTTTTTGGCCGGTTCGTTGACTTTTCAGTTCGGTTCGTTGACTGCGCGGTTTTTTGAAGCTGGTTCAGTTGTTTTCCGGTCCGGTTCGAGCGGTTTTGAGCTGGTTCGAGTGGTTTTGGCAATTTTAAAGTATTTTTGGTCCGATTCGGGGCTGCAGTAGGCTGGTCTTGGATAGAATTTTTTAAAATTATTGTAATTTTATGCTTTAATTTTATCCTAGGGGCCAATTAATCGGTTCATATGCTGTTTTATATGCTTTATGGATGTCATATAATTATAGAAATCCCACCTTAGGTTATAAAGCATGCTCATGCATTTATGTATGTTATAATTATATTATAGTATATGATTGAAATGCATGGATTGATTTTCATGAGTTTTTTAATATATAGTTGAGTTATATTAAAATCATGAAAATGGGATAGCCTGATGCATGCAATTACATAGTTTTAATATAAGAGTTATATTTAAAATGAATTGTTTGCAGCATGCTACAATGTTTTTCCATTTTTGGCTATAATTAATTGTTAATTTATTAAAAATGGAAATCAAGTTGCATTGAGCATGATACATCCATAGTTTAATATAAAAGTTGTATTAAATTCATGCAATGCTAGTATATAGTTTTAATTTCATTAACTAGAATTTGATTGTTCATTGTTTTTAAAACTATAGTATGCATGATTATAGGACTAATCATTAAAATTTTGAAATAGTTTAAAATTTATGATTAGAAACCGTCAATCTATAATCAAGATATGCATGCTCACATAGGATCTTAGGTTAAAATGAATTAATTTTAAATGAGTTAAAATTAATTAGACCTAAGATCATTTTCTAATAGGATTAGAAATTCTTACTTAGTTTTAAAATAGTTTTAATGAACTAAGTAGGACAAACATTCCTGAAATTATAAGGGAACTCTACTAGTGAAGTTCTGTCTAAGGATTGGAGGTATTTAAGTTGACGGTATACGGAACACCTCCTACCTGGGAACTGATCTGGATCATCGGAGTTGAATTAATCTCAGGTTAATGTTAGAATGATGTCGCTAGGTTAATTAAATATGTTTAATACACCTAGACATTAGGTCTTATTATAATAGTTATAATAGGACTAGACTTAGATAAATGACTTAGCCGGATTTATCTAGGTCTAATCAAACCCTAAAATACCCGATAGGTTACTTTAGTGGGAGGAAAATTACAAAACTTAATTTAAATTGAGTTTTGCTCCTACGTCCCCGTGAAGTTCACACCGTGAGATCCATGCTCGGCTTCGTGTCGTTTTAGCGCGGCCTCCCTTCGGAAAGTGTTTGCATGGATCAATACCAAGGTGAATGGGGAAAGTGACCATAGTAAGTGGGAGCGGGACGCGTGTCAACGTATCCCTCGGTCGCCACCCCTAGGTCACAACGTGAGATTCCTATGATCCGCCTGCGTGTTGCCCTAGAGCAATCATCCCTTCGAAAGGCCTGATCATAGGATTCGGAACACCGTGAACTCCTGAAAAGGATAGGGTCGCTTAGGCTAATTACCAACAGTTGTCTTTCCTAACGGTAGCCTATTGGTCCATGCCTCTGAGATCTGAAAGTGGGAGGATTACACTTACGGGGAGGAGTTAATTTGTTAACAAATCCTTGACCGAACAACGGTGGTTAAAATCTAATGGAATATGAGTTATTCTGGGATAAGAGATTAACTGAGAAGAGTCTCATTTTAGAGGAGGAACAACTGATTACCCTTCGATGACTGTTCTTCTAAACCTCTAAAGCATCGTTGCAAGACACAATCAATAGTTTTGTTAGGGTTCTTTGATTGTATGTTTGCAAAATTGATTGGATGAATGCAATTGTTTGTATTGCTTGTGTGATGGGTTAAGGCAAAGATAACTAATACGGTCAATTGTTTGTTTTTCAGCAATGTCTTCCTTAATCATTTCCTTGCTTAAAAATGAGAAATTAACTGGCGAAAACTTTCCTACTTGGAAATCGAATCTCAATACCATACTTGTGGTAGAAGATCTTAGGTTCGTCTTAACGGATGAATGTCCTCCAGTCCCCGCTCGCAATGCTACTAAGGCAGTTAAGGATGCCTATGAACGCTGGACAAAGGCAAATGAAAAGGTCAAAGTCTATATATTGGTCAGCTTATCTGAAGTCTTGGCCAAGCGTTATGAGAACGTGGAAACTGCTAGGGAGATTATGAATTCCCTGCAGGAGATGTTTGGACTCCCGTCCTATCAGCTCCACCACGATGCCTTGAAGAACGTCTTCAATGCCAAGATGCAAAAAGGCCTATCTGTTCGGGAACATGTCTTGGATATGATAAACCAGTTTAATATTGCTGAGGCAAATGGCGAGGTAGTCTGCGAGCACAGTCAAGTTGCGTTCATCCTTCACTCGCTTCCTGCAAGCTATATGCAATTCAGGACAAATGCGAGTATGAACAAAATTCAATTCAACTTGACTACCCTCCTCTCGGAGTTACAGATTTATTAGTCCATGCTGAAAAGCAAGGGCAAAAACGTGGTGAAAGGAGAGGCCAATGTGGCCCATTCCAAAAAGAAGTTCCTGAAGGGTTCATCCTCAGGAACTAAATCTGTACCTCAAGCTTCTTCATCGAAACAAATACAAAAGAGGAAGGGAAACAAGGGGAAGGCTCCTGCACAGGCTGTTCAAGGTAAGGGCAAGGCCAAGGTCGTGGCCGACAAATGCAGATGCTTCCACTGCAATGTGGATGGTCACTGGAAGCGCAACTGTCCCCATTACCTCGTTGAGAAGAAGAGATAGAAAGAAGGTAAATTTGATTTACTGGTTTTAGAAACCTGTCTTGTAGAACATGATGAGTTTGCCTGGATATTAGATTCGGAAGCCACTAATCATGTTTGCTCATCTTTTCAGGGAAATGATTTCCAACAGCTGGCAGATGGCGAAATGACTCTCAAGGTTGGAACAGGAGAGGTCGTTTCAGCTCGTGCAAGTGGGAGCTGCAAAATTATTTTTTAGAAATAAGTATTTGATTTTAGAGAACTTGTACTTGGTTCCTAAAATTAAAAGGAACCTTATTTCTGTTTCAGCTTTACTTGAGCAATGTTATTCAATTTCATTCATGCTTAATGAAGCTTTTATTTCTCGGAATGGAATTTATATTTGTTCAGCTAAGCGTGAAAATAATTTATTTGTGTTAAGACCTACCGATGCTAAGGCTATTTTAAGTCATGAAATGTTTAAAACAGCCGAAACTCAAAACAAGAGGCAAAAGATTTCTCCTCTTAGTAATAATACGTATCTTTGGCACCTTCGTCTTGGTCATATTAACATCGATCGGATCGATCGTTTGGTTAAAAATGGACTTCTAACTAATTTAGAAGATACTTCTTTACCACCCTGTGAATCGTGTCTCGAGGGTAAAATGACCAAGAGGCCTTTTACTAGAAAAGGTTATAGGGCCAAAGAACCACTTGAACTGATACATTCGGATCTTTGTGGTCCAATGAATGTAAAGGCTCGAGGTGGTTATGAATATTTCATCTCTTTCATATATAATTATTCTCGATACGGTTACTTATACCTGATGGGCCATAAGTCCGTAGCTCTTGAAAAGTTTAAAGAGTTTAAGACTGAGGTTGAAAACCTGTTAGGTAAAACGATTAAAACACTTCGATCAGATCGAGGTGGAGAGTATCTGGATCAAAGATTCCAGGACTATATGATAGAACATGGGATCCAATCCCAACTCTCAGCACCTGGTACACCTCAGCCGAATGGTGTATCAGAAAGGAGAAATAGAACCCTGTTAGACATGGTTCGTTCTATGATGAGCTATGCTCACTTGCCTAGCTCGTTTTGGGGGTATGCAGTAGAGACTGCAGTACATATTTTTAACAACGTTCCCTCAAAAAGTGTTTCTGAAACTCCTTTTGAGTTATGGAAGGGGCGTAAACCTAGTTTGCGTTACTTCCGTATATGGGGTTGTCCTGCACACGTGCTAGTGACGAATCCTAAGAAATTGGAACCACGTACAAGAATATGCCAATTTGTTGGATACCCGAGAGAAACGAGTGTTGGGTTTTATGCCCTAAAACTCGTAGATAGTGAATGTAAACAAATTTTATACTTGTGTTCAATAAAGTGTTATTTAGTTTCTGCAATAAAATGTTATTGTTTAATATTGCACTATTTGACCCAAATCCAATAAACTAAGATCCAAGGTTGTTTGTATGTAACTTGAACTAGTATATAGGGACATACGGGGATCGATGTTCAAGTAACAACCTAAAAGGTCTATAGTATAGGGATAAGGCTGGGTACCTTATCCTGGTGACACTATGGATACGGCCCACTTTGTATTATGATACAAACGCTATGATCCAACGCGTTCATGTAGTTGACATGCGAGTGGGGGTATCCTATGCAATGAGTTTGCATAAGACCGGACCGCGAAATAGTTAACCACTAACTGTAACACCGTTAGTTGGCTTGGTTTCTATTTCACTAGGATGACCTAGACAACTCAGTCTCATTCCTGAGTGGATTATGGACTCCTATTCACGAGGAGTTGTCCTTTGATTTGTATGGGTGAGAGTGGCTAGCACGCCGACTCAATAAGCCTACCATTTTGGGGACAATACCGAGTGGGGAGCTGGGAACATAATCACACAAGATGGAATTCACTCCTTCCCGACTCTAGGGTAAGTAGAGGTGTGTTCCCTTAAGTGGTGTCTCCGGGACTTGAACAATAGGCCCAACCCTCTCTATGACACGAGAGGGACTTCTGTTTGTTGGTTGGACCTCAAGCAAGTTGTTCATTAGAGGAGCATTGGGGACTTAAGGACAAAGATGTAAACCAGGGGTAAAACGGTAATTTGACCCAACTGGGATACGAACACACGTGAAGGACTGACTTGTAGTATTGGTCGATATCCGTGGACACAGAAATATTCTGCAGTAAGAAGAGTGCAGCTGTGGGTCTTTAGTGGAGTGACCCACAGTTAACGAATGGAGACTAACTTGGTTAATGAGTTTAAGCCGATTAGTCTCGTATCGTTGGAGCTTCTGATCTGTAGGTCCATTAGGTCCCACTGGTAGCTCGTAAAAAGACTTGAAGCAAACAGATATAAATTGTAAATTGAAAGTGTTCAATTTATTTGGGGAATCGTATAATGTATATTGATGCATTATAATATAAAGTTTATGAAACTTTATAATATAATTTTTGAATTAATTTCAAAAATTAATTCTTGAGAGAAAATATTTGAAAGAGTTCAAATAAATTTAATATGAATTGGATTCATATTAATTTTAATAAAATCCCTAAGATTAAATATGTGATATTTAATTGGGTAATTAATTAATCATGGAATTAATTAATTATTTATTAAAATTAGAGACCTTTTCCTATTAGGAAAGAAAATATTTGAAAGAGTTGAAATAAATTTAATATGAATTGGATTCATATTAATTTTAATTTTAATAAAATCCCTAAGATTAAATATGTGATATTTAATTGGATAATTAATTAATTATGGAATTAATTAATTATTAAAATTAGATATTGTTCAGATAATAGATTTGAACTTATTCCTAGACCTTTTCCTATTAGGAAAAGGTCTTGGCCTTTACCTATATATAGGACCCCTGGGGTGGGGTGAAAGGCATCCCATTGTCTCTCATTCTCTCAGAGATCTCTCCCAAAAGACTCCCACAAGTCTCCTGCTTTAAGAAGTCTTAGAGATATACCGGTGTAGCCGATTGGTGGTGTTCACACAAGAGGGTTGCTGCGTTTTCAATCTTATTGGCAAGAAAAGGGGAATTGATCAAGGCTTTCTACAAAAGTAAGTTTTCTATGAAATCCTTGATCACTAGGATCAATCTAGTTGATCTTTTAGCATGCTTATAGCCTATGTACAACCCATTAAATATAGATTTATTGCTGTAATATTTTGCAAATTGTATTGGTATTTCAATTAGAATCTAAGACTCTAAGTAGGTTCGGTAATACTTTCCGCTGCGTGGGGCTTTTATCCCTTCAACGAGAGGTGGTCTTTTCTACGACCCTCAAGAAAATAAAGTATTTGTATAGACAAATGCAACTTTCTTGGAGGAAGACCACATTCGAGATCATAAACCACGAAGTAAGTTAGTATTAGGAGAAGCTACAGAAGGATCAACAAGGGTTGTTGATGAACCAGGTCCTTCAACAAGAGTTGTTGGAAGAGCCAGTTCTTCTCGTCAATCTAGTCCTCCTCACGCAGTGGGAGAGCTTCGACACAGTGGGAGGGTTGTAACACAACCTAACCGCTATTTGGGTTTAACAGAAACACAAGTAGTCATACCTGATGACGGCGTAGAAGATCCATTGTCTTATCGTCAGGCAGTGAATGACGTAGATAAAGACGAATGGGCCAAAGCCATGGACCTTGAGATGGAGTCTATGTACTTCAATCAAGTTTGGGAACTTGTAGATCCACCTGAAGGGGTGAAACCCATTGGGTGCAGATGGATCTATAAGAGGAAAAGAGATGCTGCTGGGAAAGTACAGACTTTCAAGGCAAGACTTGTAGCAAAGGGTTATACCCAAAGAGAAGGGGTGAACTATGAAGAAACTTTTTCTCCAGTTGCTATGCTTAAGTCCATAAGAATTCTCTTATCCATTGCCACGTTTTATGACTATGAAATATGGCAAATGGATGTCAAGATTGCTTTTCTGAATGACAATCTTGAAGAGAGTATTTTTATGTCTCAGCCCGAAGGGTTCATAATCCAGGGTCAGGAGCAAAAGGTTTGTAAACTAAATCGATCCATTTATGGGTTGAAACAGGCCTCCAGGTCTTGGAATATTAGATTTGATACTGCTATCAAATCTATTGGTTTTGACCAAAATGTTGATGAACCTTGTGTTTACAAGAAAATCAACAAGAATAAAGTAGCTTTCCTCGTACTTTATGTTGACGACATCCTACTCATTGGGAATGATGTAGGATATCTGTCTGGCGTAAAAGAGTGGCTAGCGGCCCAATTCCAAATGAAAGATTTGGGTGAGGCCCAATATGTTCTTGGCATCCAGATTATTCGGGATAGAAAGAACAAAACGCTAGCCCTGTCTCAAGCAACGTATATCGACAAGATGTTGGTACGATATTCGATGCAGAACTCCAAAAAGGGCTTATTGCCTTTTAGGCATGGAGTTCATCTGTCTATGGAACAGTCTCCCAAGACACCTCAAGAGGTTGAGGATATGAGACGGATTCCCTACGCCTCTGCAGTGGGTAGCTTAATGTATGCTATGCTTGGCACGAGACCTGACATCTGTTATGCTGTAGGGATTGTCAGTAGATATCAGTCAAATCCAGGGTTAGACCACTGGACCGTCGTTAAAGGAATCCTCAAGTATCTTAGGAGAACGAGGGACTACATGCTGGTGTTTGGGGCTAAAGAGTTAGTTCTCACTGGATACACCGACTCTGATTTTCAGACTGACAAGGATTCTAGGAAATCCACGTCAGGGTCAGTGTTCACCCTTAACAGGGGAGCTGTAGTTTGGAGAAGCATAAAGCAAGGATGCATAGCAGACTCCACCATGGAGGCTTAGTATGTAGCTGCTTGTGAAGCAGCTAAGGAAGCTGTTTGGCTAAGGAAGTTCTTGACTGATTTGGAAGTTGTTCCAAATATGAACTTGCCCATTACTCTATACTGTGACAATAGTGGGGCTGTAGCCAATTCAAAGGAACCTCGCAGCCATAAACGAGGTAAACATATTGACAGGAAGTATCATCTAATTCGAGAGATTATGCAAAGAGGAGATGTGGTCGTGACCAAGATCGCTTCAGAGCACAACATTGCTGATCCGTTTACAAAGGCCCTCTCGACTAAAGTGTTCGAGGGTCATCTAGAAAGTCTAGGTCTGCGAGACATGTATATAGTGTAATCTAGGGCAAGTGGGAGATGTGTAATGGGTGTAAGAATGCCCTAGTTTATTGTATTTTGTATATTTACTTTTCATGTAATGTACAACATACATGTACCATTTCCAGTTTTGGATTATTTTGTATATACTTTCCCATTGACTTGAGTTTTAGTTCAAGTGGGAGTTTGTTGGGTTTTATGCCCTAAAACTCGTAGATAGAAAATGTACTTTTGACCGAACATTAATAAAAGTGATGTATTATTCAATGTTTGTATTATATCTTGTCTTATTAACCCTAATCCAATAAACTAAACATCCAAGGCTGATAGAATGAGGCTTGAACTAGTATGTAGGGACATACGGGGATCAATGTTCAAGTTTTAGCCTAAAGGGTCTGTAGTATAGGGATAAGGTTCGGTACCTTATCCTGGTGACACTATGGAACGGTCCGCTTTGTATATTGATACAAACGTATTGATCCAACGCGTTCATGTAGTAGACATGCGAGTGGGGGTATCCTGTGCAATGAGTTTGCACAAAGACCGGACCGCGAAATAGTTAACCACTAACTGTAACACCGTTAGTTAGCTCGGTTTCTATTTCACTAGGATGACCTAGGCAACTTGGCCTTAATCCTGAGTGGATTATGGACTCCTGTCCATGAGGGATTGTCATTTGATTTGTACGGGTGAGAGTGGCCTATTCGCCAACTCAATAAGCCTACCATTTTGGGGACAAGACCGATTGGGGAGCTGGGAACATAGTCTTACAAGAAGGAATTCACTCCTTCCCTACTTTAGGGTAAGTAGAGGTGTGTTCCCTTAAGTGGTGTCTCCGGGTCTTGAACAATGGGCCCTACCCTCTCTATGGCACGAGAGGGACTTCTGTTTGTTGGTTGGACCTCAAACAGGTTGTTCATTAGAGGAGCACGGGTACTTAAGGAAGAAGAGGTAGCCCAGGGGTAAAACGGTAATTTGACCTAGCTGGGATACGAACACACGTGAAGGGCTAACTTGCTCTTGACGGTCGATATCCGTGGACATAGAAATATATCTACAGTGAGAAGAGTGCAGCTGTGGTTCTATAGTGGAGTGAACCACAGTTAACGAATATTGATTAAATTGGTTAATGAGTTTAGCCAATTAATCTCATATCGTTGGAGCTTTTGATCTGTAGGTCCATTAGGTCCCACCAGTAGCTCATTAGGGGTGTTGAGGTAAAATTCTAAAGGGGAATAGAACATTCGAAGGTGTTCGAATGTTAAGTTTAAATATGAATTGGATTCATATTAAAAAAACTATAGGTTATAATTAATGCACATTTGATGTACATTAAAACTATAGTTTATGAGAGAGAAATATAATTAAATATATGATATTTAATTATAATATTAATTAATAAATGAATTAATTAATATTTTTAGTTTTAATTTAATTTAATTAAATTTGATTTAATTACTTTACATTAAAACTATAGGTTATGTGGGAGGTTGACATAAATATGATTTATGTTTATAATATTAAGATAAATTGGGATTCTTAATATTATTTAATTAATTATTATTAATTTAATAATTAATTTTTCTTATCAGTTAAAGATAACTGATAAGAATTAATCCTACCCACTAATTGTGCAATACGCACGATGTAGAGTGAGGATAGGAGAAGTTTTAGCTTCTTTACGTAACTGAGTAGTTCAGTTACGGTTTAATCCCAATTTTTGGCCTCTCAGATCACTCACTCTCTCGTGTGTCTCTCTCACTCTCTCAGAAGTTTTTTTTTCTCTGTGTTTTTCCTCTCTAGTGAATACAGAGAACAACTCTCCAAAAATTCCCTGAATTTTCTTGGTTCCCACAAACCTCTCAACTCCATTCTCTAGGAGGATATTGGTGAATCCTATTTGGTGGTGTTCGTAAGGATTTGCAGCGAAAAAGGAGACCTTTTGCTGTTGGAATTTTCTGCAATTTGAAGGGAATTTGGCGAAACGATCAAGGACTTCATCTACGGTAGGTATTCCTTAATCTAGGATCATTAGGGTCCCTTCTAGATTAGATCTAGAAGTTTATAATGATTTCTAGCATGTTTTATTCATGAAATTCAGTGGTTATCTTGATTTTACTGCTGTAATTTTAAAGCCAACGTACAATATTTTAATTCAAAATTAAATCGGAGTTAAAGATTCTGTTAGTTTCCGCTGGGCTAGAGCTTTTATCCTTATACATCTATATTACAGTGGAAACATTTTCCTTTATCTGCAGCTTTTGTTTTTGCCTTGCTTCCCATTGGAGCTTTTCCTTTCCCTTTTTCCTTCTTTTTCTTCATCTGAATACTCTTATTCTTAGAAGTGGAAGGTCCAGACTTGGTTCCTGAAGATGATCCTTTTTGGAACCTCTTGGTGGTGGCAACGTTTGCTTCCCCTTCTTGTCCCCTCTTGGTGAGACTTTGGTAGGTCTGGAGCTCGTTCACTAAAGTAGTCAGGTTATAGTCTATTTTGTTCATGACAGCATTTGTCCTGAACAGAATGAAGCTCTTCGGAAGAGACTCCATAATAAAACTAACTTGACTACCCTCGTCTATGGTAGCACCGTTTACTTCAACGATATTGAACTGAACCATCATGTTCAAAACATGTTCCCTAACAGAAGCACCTTCCTTCATTCGGGAATTGTAAACATTCTTGATAGCTTCGTGTTTAGTTTGTGAGGACGGTTGTCCAAACATACCTTGCAATGAAGTCATGATCTCCCTTGCGGTGACCATCCTCTCATGCTTTTTAGATAAGACATCCGAAATGCTTGCTAAGATATAGACTCTTGCTTTTTCATTTGCGCGAGTCCATTTCTCATATGTTTCCCGAACAATTCGGTTTGTTGACGAGCCAGGGTTTGGTGGACACTCTTCGGTTAGGACAAATCTAAGATCCTCGATTACTAGTATGGTATTCAGATTAGACTTCCATGTTCCATAATTATCTCTGTTAAGCTTATCCAAAGCGAGTAATTGAACTAGTGAGCTAGACGTGCTGAAAAGTTTAAACAAAACTATTAGTAATTAGCTAATTAACCATTTTTGACAAAATCCAATCAAATTTTAGCAAAACTAATAATGTACCCAAGATTATTATTTTGCACGATACTTTAGTGAGTTACAGCAACTGCTACCAAGGGGCAATCAATTAGTCCTTCACTAAACCAAGACTTTCTTGACTAAATACTAATTCCAGAATAACTCTTATTCTTATAGTGGTTTAGTTATCGTTACATTTGGTCAGGAATATACTAACACTTAGTAACCCCTGTAAGTGTGACCCGCCGTTTTAAGATTACAGAGAAAGGCCCCAATAATGCTACCGAATGGAAAAGCTAATGTTGGAAATGGTCCTAAGTAATCCTATTTATTTCTGGAGTTTACGTTGTTCCGATCTCCATGTTACAACCCTTCGAATGGTTAGTAGCTCCAGGGCATACAAGCAGGCAGAACATGGAAATCTGACGGTGCAACCTAACGGAGGAGACCGCAGGATGTGTTGACACACTTCCTTCACTCACTTACTATAAATACTTTCTCCATTCACCTTGTTAATTATTTATGCAAACACCTTCCGAATGGAACAGTTGAGATATAATCAACACGAGGCCAAGCATAAATCTCACGTTGTGAACAAAAGGGAGAACGTGAAAGGGAAATGGATTTGATATATGACATGCTCATAATGCACATACAATTATTCAATTTAATCATACATTCATAATGCATAAAGAAATTTAAATCAAGCTAAAATGGATTGGTTTGACAATATTAAACAAGTAATTAACTAATTATTACAATAATAATTATTTAAAAATTGCTTGTAGCGATCCCGAGCTTCACGAACCATCCCGAATCGCCCCTCCATGGACTGAACCAGCCTTGTAATGTGAATAAATAGGCTGAACCAGCTGCAGTAGACCAAACCGGACCCCAACTGAAGCTGCTGAACCGAACCGGACTGGAAATCTGCAGCATCTGGAAAAAATGTTGTACAGCGTCGGGACGCTACTTGAAGAGCGTCCCGACGCTCTTGCGACCAACAGCCACTGTCTGCAGTTTCCAGCTTGCGTCTTCTCCAGTTTCCTTCGATTTTACAGCCTTTTTGTACTCTATTGACTCTATAAAAATTACAGACCATACATTTCCGAGAAATTACATTTTCATGAAGAATTGAAAGCTCAAAAAATTGTCATACCAGATCATATCCGTTTTAGCACACAGAAAATTCATCTTATGAATGCTACCCACCACAGCAAAATTAATGCATGTTAAGTGCTCTAATCATGCTCTTATACCAATTGAAGGTGTTCATATAACACATGCGGAAGCAATTGAAGATCGAAAGCACTTAACTCTATTAATTTTACTCCTAAAGCATGTTGGTTCTAGAGAAAACCAAACAGAGAGTTAGGAAGCACCAACCTTTTTGTAACTCAATTATGTGATCCTCCTTGTAGTATTTTCTTCTCCAATCTTTCTTGGACAACCTATAGAGTCTTCCCTACTATTATCCGGGCCAAGAACAACTTGTGGGAGTCTATAGTGATAGGGAATGGGAAGGGAATGCTTGAAGGATCAAGCTTTATGGAGATATGAGATGAGAGAGTGATTGAGGAACCATTTTAGCAGCATAACATTAAGGTAAATGCTGTGTTGTTTCACAATCTGATTCTTCCTCTACTTATAGAGAGAATCCATGCAAGAAGAAGC